>CM070076.1:6898179-7498179 GCA_036250285.1 Pyrocoelia pectoralis | reverse complement strand
TTTCTTGAGAAGGGTGCATCCTAACGATTTGAAACAAGAGCACATTATTTTTAGAAAAGACCCTAGAGAATTCGAATTTGACACAAAAAATGTCAAAAAAATAAATGTAAAAAAAATACAATCCAAAATGTCTGCGGCCCCTCCCACATGAGACGCTAATGGCCGGAGCAAGGAAGTATTATTTACAGCGACCGATATGTGATCAGAAGGTAAGTCATTGTGCAAAGTTTGGACATCTTCGATCGAAACGTTTTTGAGATATTACAAAAAAAATTACTTCATGGCACCATCTATAAGGAGCTCTACCTCGCTTAAGAAGCATTTTTGGACTAAGGTAATTTAAGTTAAATCGACATAAAATAATGTCTACTAACTGGGATTTTCGTTTGACACCTTCATTTCTGGGCACCCTGTTTTTATTCTATCTATTTACACTGTAGAGGGATCATTTTTGTTTTTATGGTGGTTTATTTTATATTTTATATTTCATTTTATTATGGTTTTATTTACTAAAGGACTGGTTGTTTTTTTATTTTTTAGAAAATTCCTGTTTATATTTTGTTTTATTGTTAACTTAGAAGATATCTGTTTTTGTTCTGTTTTTGAGATTTCTGTTATTATTATATATTATTATTAAATATTTTCTAATTTTTTATTATTAGTGATATTGTTATTATTATTATTATTATGGGGTAGATGCACGGATGATGCCTGGGTAGATCACAAAAAAGCAGGCCTACCGAAGGATAAGGTGCAAATGTCTGGCCAGGATTCCCCCAATATGGATCGTCTCAGTTGGACAAGCGCGAGACACTCACAAAGTATGTGGTGTGCCGTCTCGTCCTTACTAATGTTAAGCACTTGAATTTTAAAAGCTAACTTTTATGAAAAATGAATGCTTAACGCATCTCACCCAAACTTTTAAGAGTCTACTTTAGGGAAAGGTAGGCAATAGAAGTATCAAAGTATGCAGCATAAATGAGTACAAAATACAGGGTAGACCATTTTAAGGGCGAATATCTCGAAAAGGAGATTTTTTTCAAAAAATGTTTCAGGTGAAAGTTTTGTGGCTTTGAGGGGGAAAGATGATGACATTATCAATTTAATTGTAGATGGCGCGACTTAAGAGATTTCATCATGACGGCTATTTTTTTAAATGGGAGTTGATTTTTCTTTCCAAATGAAAGTTGTAGCTGGCAATAAGACGAATACAATGGTTTTTGGTTTTTTGTAATCTAATCATTTTTCACTGAGTTAAGTACGGTGTTCCAAAGTTTATAAATTAAGTAAAAGCACAGGTAAAAGTTTCCACAATTCCACCCCCCTTAGTGTACGTATTTTGTAACTCCACACCACTCTGCATTTCTCTCCCCTCTCTGTGTTGTTCCTATCCGTTATCTGGACCGATTTTGTTTGATAGTCAACCAGGTCCAGGCTGATTGACACGCATTTTCCCTTGCTTAGCATTACCCAGGATGAACGACGTGGACGTGACGGGGTTTTCATCCCTTTGGGGTGCTTGATTAGCGTGAGTCCCCTTGCCTCTTACTATTCGGAGTACTTGAATAGTGCGGAGGTGCAGAATTACAAAATACGTATACTATGGGGGTGGAAACTTTACTTAATTTATACATTTTGTAACACCGTACCTCACTGAAAAATGATGCGATGAAAAAACACAAAAAACTGTTGTATTCGTCTCATTGCCAGCTACAACTTTCATTTGGAAAGAAAAATTAACTCCCATTTAAAAAAATGGCCGCCATGATGAAATCTCTTAAGTCGCGCCATCTACAATTAAATTGATAATGTCATCATCTTTCCCCCTCAAAGCCACAAAACTTTCGTCTGAAACATTTTTTGGAAAAAATTCTCCTTTTCGAGATATTTGCGTGTATCACTTAAAATGGTCTACCCTGTATAGTATATATAAAAGATTGAGACCTGTTTCAATTAGAAATTCCAGATAGAAAGGGCTTCCATTTCGACAACTTCACCCGTAAGTTTCCGTAATATCTATTGAAAGGTGAGAGCACTAATGATGGTAATTTGTGCGCAATGGGGCTGCCATTTCCACTGCCACCCTTAATATCTGTTAGGAAGAAAAGAGCACAAAACGAAATAACGGCACAAAATGAGCACAATTGGTGTGCAAATTTTTATTTCGAAATTCGGAGTGGGGGGTGCTCGCATTTCCCCAGCACCGCCCAAAGTTTATTGATGATATCTCCGCAAGGGATGAAGCACAAAACGAAATTTTAAGGGCACAATTGAGCACAAAACGAGCACAATTCGTGTGCAAATTTTCATTTCGAAATTCGAAGTGGGGTGTGCTCGCATTTCCCCAGCACCGCCCAAAGTTTATTGATGATATCTCCGCAAGGGATGAAGCACAAAACGAAATTTTAAGGGCACAATTGAGCACAAAACGAGCACAATTCGTGTGTAAATTTTCATTTCGAAATTCGAAGTGGGGTGTGCTCGCATTTCCCCAGCACCGCCCATACATTTGGCGATATCTCCGCAAGGGATGAAGCACAAAACGAAATTTTAAGGGCACAATTGAGCACAAAACGAGCACAATTCGTGTGCAAATTTTCATTTCGAAATTCGAAGTGGGGTGTGCTCGCATTTCCCCAGCACCGCCCATACTTTTGGCGATATCTCCGCAAGGGATGAAGCACAAAACAAAATTTTAAGGGCACAATTGAGCACAAAACGAGCACAATTCGTGTGCAAATTTTCATTCCGAAATTCGAAGTGGGGTGTGCTCGCATTTCCCCAGCACCGCCCAAAGTTTATTGATGATATCTCCGCAAGGGATGAAGCACAAAACGAAATTTTAAGGGCACAATTGAGCACAAAACGAGCACAATTCGTGTGCAAATTTTCATTCCGAAATTCGAAGTGGGGTGTGCTCGCATTTCCCCAGCACCGCCCAAAGTTTATTGATGATATCTCCGCAAGGGATGAAGCACAAAACGAAATTTTAAGGGCACAATTGAGCACAAAACGAGCACAATTCGTGTGCAAATTTTCATTTCGAAATTCGAAGTGGGGTGTGCTCGCATTTCCCCAGCACCGCCCATACTTTTGGCGATATCTCCGCAAGGGATGAAGCACAAAACGAAATTTTAAGGGCACAATTGAGCACAAAACGAGCACAATTCGTGTGCAAATTTTCATTTCGAAATTCGAAGTGGGGTGTGCTCGCATTTCCCCAGCACCGCCCAAAGTTTATTGATGATATCTCTGGAAGGGGTGAAGCACAAAACGAAATTTTAAGGGCACAATTGAGCACAAAACGAGCACAATTCGTGTGCAAATTTTCATTTCGAAATTCGGAGTGGGGTGTGCTGGGGAAATGGACCCCTCGATTCTTATAAAATTTTAGAAATTCATAAAAAGAAACAATTTCTGATGAAGATTCGGTCATTTAGGCTTATCAGAACATTCGCTATAACTATTAATAGCACTTTCAGTATAAATAGTACAAATAGCTCAATAATGTAATTTAGTTTTAGTTGTTCGCTGATGATAGCTTCGCTATTGAAATGCGATCGATTTGATAAATTTGTATTGTGGTTTTTGATGTTTTCAGCGTTTACTTCTATAGTTCTGTGTATTTTTTTGTTCCATTTCGCATTCCAAACAAAATTTTCCAAAATCTTCACGCCCGATCCAGTACGTGATTTTGTTTGAACAGGATTAAAACCTTTCATTTCGAATTTCCATTTTCATGTTATCCAGTTCCTGTATCGCGTTATAACACGATGCGTATAATTACAGATCAGCGGACAAAAATGACCACGTGAGAAAAACTTCAAGGATTCAAAGGAAATCCTGAAATGTTAACATTTATTTTTATTTTTCACGCGATTCTTCTACACCTTCGGCAAGAAATCTGCGTCATATAATTTCCAGGAACTTCCTGCCAATTAGTAAGCTACAAAAATATATTGATAATTAATAAGTAAATGATATCCCGCGTTTTATATGTGAAGGACATCATTTTAATTACGAATCACCGGATATAGGATGCAATATCAAATACATAGATTAGTGTTATTTTTACCTACTTGAAATTGTTGGAGTCGAGAACAATTTATTCAATTAAAATACGTCGATAGATTTTTCTATTCGTTGGTTGGTGTTTTAATTTCGTTCTCCAAGTCAATTTCCCGAATGTTTTAATGAAAAATTTCCGCACTAATTGGTTACAATTTCAATTTGTTCATTGCGCGCTTTCATATTATTGTTATTATCTAAAAGTAACGCATTAATTTTTTTACAGAGTG
This sequence comes from Pyrocoelia pectoralis, assembly GCA_036250285.1. Taxonomy (NCBI): domain Eukaryota; kingdom Metazoa; phylum Arthropoda; class Insecta; order Coleoptera; family Lampyridae; genus Pyrocoelia; species Pyrocoelia pectoralis. The sequence goes on along the minus strand of CM070076.1, from coordinate 7,493,881 downwards.
AGATTCGGTAGGAAACGATTATTAAGAATAAATGAATGAATGTCAAGGCAAATAATAATAATAATTGGAGATTATGTGTGTTGTGTGAAAATTTCTACAGTAATCAATTAAAACATTTACTACGCAATAAATAGAGCATAAATCAATAAATTATAATCAAGTTTTCTATAGATAACCCAATTTACCGTAAATTATTTTTTTAATTTAGTGTAATTATACATATTTAAGTGTTCACACATATGTAGTGCGCATCATATGTACCATTGATTTCTTAAAGAAAGTTGAATATAGACAAATTTAAAACACTATCTATGCAATCAAAAAACAATTTAGTAAGAGCAATTTCAACGTTAGTAATTTTAGAACTTTGGTGAGCAGAAAAACTATGGAAACTGTTATGTATGTATTGTTAATCTTTCCCACAGAAACGCTAACAAGGATATTTATTTTTATTATTCAAGGAGAAATTTAAAATCTGGTCTTTTTAGCGAATAAAGTGTTTTTTACAGAAGGTAATTACAAAGTTTAAAGATACTTTTAAGGATAAATACAACAAATGCCCATTGCATGATGTATTCGAATTATATCAACATAATAATATAATCCAGAACGAAAAGAAAACCAATTTACTTTTTTGGCCTATACGTATACAGGGTATCACGTGACTCGATGGCCATAGTTTAGAGCGTATTCTTTTGACAATTTTAAGTCGAATTTGTCCAAAAATGCTTGAGTTTTGTTACACGAAATCTGGATTTTGGTTGAAGATGGAGGGGTCGAACATTCCCTTGAAAGGCGAATACTTTAGGAAGGCAATAACGCAATAAATCTTTAAAAATTATACTTTTTTAAGAAGAAACGTCTCACAGACAAAGACTCACAGAATGCCATATTTTGAAAAATAAAAAAGAAGAGCAATAATGTGTTGTGAGATAGCGCGGGGGCATTTTGAACCAAAACTTTAATTACATCTGTGTTAGCAATACAAAAATTCTTAATTAATAAAACATTATGGACTACTTTATTCAACAATGTCTTTGTTTATTGGTTAAGTTTAATAGTGCATATAACTCCTTAACTATTGAGTTTTGCACAAAAGTATATAAGTCACTTTCGACTTAAAATTATCAAAAGAATACGCTGCTAAACTATGGCCATCGAGTCACGGGACACCCTGTATCTATAGCTTTTCACTTTTCATAATAAACAAATTTCCAAACATTTTGATCTAATCTTCACAATAAATTTCAATGAAAATATTAGGAAGAAAATTCTTTGCAAGGTAAACATTGTATGACGTGAGGTATTTAATATACATTATTTACGTCTTCAAATTTAAGAATTATCGTTATGTAACTTTGGCTTTAGATTTCACTTAATCTCTTTTCACAATTTGTTGCAAAATGTTAACTTTTTGAATATCATTGTAGTTTGGAAAAGTCAATCTTTTTGTAACTAGTGATAAATTATTATTACTTTTTGTAACTAATGATAAAATGCTTTTACTTTTTGTAACTGGTTGTAAAATGGCATCTATTGTGGAAAAATAAGACAAAGAACAGCAAAAAACCTCTATTTTATTATAAATATGTAGCTGTATTTGCATCGTTTCCAATATCTGAATCTTCGGAAGAACTCATTTCAAGAAATAGCAAATTTGATTCGAAAACCTTCAAAATTTTCAAAGAATTCGTTACTATTACAATAAATAGCAATAACAACGGATCTTCTGGATGCAATTTATATAATACGGAAAAAATGTTGTTCATTTTGCAACAAAATGCGAAAAAATCTTACATAAAACATGAGATAAAAGTGCTTTTTTATCACACGACGTGTGTGATAAAAGTACCGCTTTTACCTTTAGTTGTATAAATAGCTATTTTGTAATGTGATAAATGAAAAATGTCACATAATGTATACAGGGTGATTCATTAAGAATGTCCAATCTCTGAATTGTAGATTCCAGACCTCAAAATATGATGATTCTGCCCAACATGCCTTATACAAATATGTATTGCTAGTTTCCGAGATACCGGGTGTTTAAAGTTTAATTATGAATTTTGATTTTCGCAATAACTTTCTATTTTTTCACAATTTCTTTTTGAAAATTGGCAGTTTTACCATTTTTTGCATGAGGATTGCCAATTAATTAAAAAACACAAATAAAAAAGTAAAAGTTCAAAATGTCCACCATTTACTTCAATACACTTTATGATCCGTTTTCGCAAAGATCTCTTCATATCAAATAACCCTTGTCTATTATTTTTAATCACATTAATTAACTAATTCATTAATTGTTATTGCGAAAATCAAAATTCATATTTAAACTTTAAACACCCGGTATCTCGGAAACTAGCATCAATTACGTCTTTTATTTTCTCTTCAATTTCTTTTTTTTATTGTCTTAGATAACATTCACATACTCTCTCTTTTCTGGCAGAAATTTTGTGCTTTCAGTAAAAATTGTAGCTCGTTTGGTTTTTGTTAAAAGCGACATTCATTTCAAATGTGAATCTTCCCTTTTCATATTTTTTAATTTTATGGAGTGGTGGTGTGGGCCTCTCTTTTAGGTGTCAAAAATGTAACGAAACTTCTTGTTTTTCTTCTTGAATGTACAGTTAAATGCCATTTGCTTAGTGTTTTGCTTGAAATTGAATGAATGATAAGAATTTATCATTCAACGGTTATACAGGGTGATTCATTAAGAATGTCCAATCTCTGAATTGTAGATTCCAGACCTCAAAATATGATGAATCTGCCCAACGTGCCTTATGTAAAGAGAAGCCAAAACGCGGGTTACAATTATTAAACGAACGCAAAAACCCGTTTTTAACACAATTCATTAATCAAATCAATAAAAACAAAAACCTGATCGTGATCACTAATTTCAACCTTCAGTTGCTTGATCGTGGAATCGTGTTGGTACACTTACACACGTGTCAATTTTAAATAAACTAAATACATATTAAACAAACGAATAATACAAAAAGTTACAATCTCCAGAATACGCTTTAAATTCCTAAAAGGATCAAAATTCTTTTATTTTTGCATTAAATTCTACAAAAGGGGAATATCTTAAATTTAGAGAAACATTTATATATTTTTTAACACTTTTACATCTAAATAGAAACTGTAATACCTACTTTCTTGTTTTCTTTCTTTCTTGTTTATTTATTTATTTCGTTCGTAGGAATGGAAAATGGCATAATATATGAAGCTTTCCATTTAAAAAATACAACTTTGATACGTTTTTCCTTTTTTTGGACACCCTGTACATTTTGAAAATAATTTAAAAATATAAGTATCTCTAATCGTCCCTCATCTATGTACCTCCAAAATTAAAACGTAATATTCTGTGTCGAATAACATAATTATACCGGGATTACTAAAGAAATGTTTAACCTTTTTAAATTGTTTTAGGTAGATTGTTGAAAGATTTCGCAAAAGTATTAAGCCTGAAGTATGAACATGCAATAAAAGGTTAAGATTTTGAGTTCAGTGAATTATTTTACGACAATCATCTCAGAATCACAAATTGACAACTTCGAATAGCCTCACGTCCAATTACGTAATTTTTTAAGTAATTTTACTTTCAAAAATGTTAAAAAATTGGCAGCGCCGCGCCGTGGGCAAATTTTAAATATCTAAGTCCAGTTAAAGAATATTTTCCGCAATTATTACGAGAAATACAAAATTGTGTCAGGCTTGTCCGGAAAAGGTTTGTAAATCACTTAAAAAAATGACCTAATGAATTACTTTGTAAACATGTTTTGATCAATTAATAATTTATTAAATTACATTCTTATCAGCATTACTTATTATTACCAAATCCAATAGTTTAAATGCATTTCGTTATAATTTTCTCAAATAATTACTTAAAATGAATTTTTTAAGGCCATTCAGATAGAATTTTTCTTATACGTTATTATATTTTTTGCCTTTATCCAATTATCGAGGAAACCTTGATTTGACTTGCATTTAAATAAATTTACTGTCATCAAAAGGATACGTACTCAAATATCAATTTCCTGGGTCATTATCGTGCTCGCTGAACCTTACCGTCTAAATATAGATCTTCAAATAGGACAAATTAATTTACTTGCATATATATTGCTTACGAAACGATCTTGAGTTTAATAACAATCTAGGAGGTGAATTGAATCTATTCCATTTATGGAAGTAGAAATTGGGTAACAAACCCAAAAATTGTTTTTATTGCCAACACTAATGTAATTAGACACATATTTCGGAATTTATTACTATTATTGTTAGGCTGGTTAGTATAAAATGGCTTTATGGTATAATAAAACTTATTTAAGAGAACGCAATCATAAATAAAACTTTAAATGCTTCTTTCGATTTTGTGAGTATTTTCCACGTTTATCTGAGGGTGCACGAAACCAAATCTATTTTAATGAATTAAAGTAATAAGCTAATCTAAATTCAGTTGTAAACACGTACAATTTTAATTCGTTCATAAAATGCCACGAGCAATTTTGGAATATAGAACGTATTCAAAAGTCAAATAATTTTGTGTTTTTTTAGATCTGACATTTGCTTATTCGCATACCTTCTTTTCTGTTAAGAAATATCCGCCTGAATTGGAATTTTCACTTGCAATATCGCAATAGTCGAGCAATAGTGTTGTACTCAACCGATTAGCTATTAGCCGTCTCTCATGTTTTGAAAAAATTTGCTAATAACTCTACATTACCCTGTTATGTAAAAAAGACCAAGAATACTAGGGTTGGTAACTAGAATAATATCGTGGTGTTCTTCATCTTCCGAAACGGAAAGAAGTCACAGGCGAGAATACAGTGATATTAACGATGGACAAAAATTTTTATTCAAATTAGTTCACACATTTTCCGAGGTGTTTCTAAGCTTGGTGGCACTGTATCAACAGCAAAATGATGAAAACGATTGCCCCATAACAAAGCAAGTCTAATTACTGCATCAGTTTTTGGAGATTTTGCGATTATTTCCAAAGTGTTTGAAAACTAAAGATTTTTTTGGAACAGCGTAGGCCACCCTTTTTCTTCTGAAGACAACTAGTTAGAATTTTATTTAGACGGAATGCAGGAGCCGCAAAAGATTTTCCCTGCGTTTCTCTGATGCCTCCTGCCATTCGCGTTACTGTCCTTATTTGAACTATAAATGGATCTATGAAAACAACTTTTAGGAAACAAACAAAATTTTATTAGCACCAAAAAGCTTCAAACGTTTTCTAATAAACGATGGCTTCGAAAAAAAACCTCTTTGGGTTCTGTAAAACACGACTCGTTTTTCAAGACAGCATTTAATAAAAAGCGACACTCTTTCTAATATTTTTTTTTTACTTTTGCGAAGAGATATTGGTCACAGGGGGCGCTTTCCGCGTGTTTATCTGCTTGAGTGATAGAAAGCCCTATGAACCCATTACATATGTAGGTTCTTGCTTCTTATGTTTTATCCCCAGTTCCATAATGTAAATTTAGAGAATATTAATTATACCACATCTTTAACATCTTTAGTGATTTTTCTAGTTCGAGATCTTCCACATTTAGGATCACCAAATTTCAAATTTCATGGGTTTCTGTAGAGCAGATCTGAAAATCGTAATTCTCATCGATGGTCTTACAGTTCGTGCATCTGGTGGCGCAATATGAGATTACGTAATATAAAAGATACTCAGAATAAAAGAAGATTGACAGGGAAGAGTTGACATACTCACTCATGGCGCGTTTTGAAGAAGAATTTATAACTGTTTGGAAATTGGGGGAAACCTACTCGAACATTTACTGTCAAAATATCACGAATTTTAATTGATTCGATATGATATTCTTTAAAGAGGCAAGTGACAATTTGCAATGATCTCTTTTCTCTACATAGGTATACAGGGGTTACAAGGGTTTTTCTCATTTTTTTTTAAATGACACACTATTTTGTTACAGATTTGAACAGCATTTTTTACGAACTTTCAATAGATATTCACTTTGTATCACCTATTAATAAGTTCACAGTTTTATTACAATTAGTATTGTTTTATTTTCGTTTTTCTGTGAATTATGAAATTATCTCAATTTATTTTGTAGGCCCTACTGTGACAAATTCAAAAAAAGTAACAAAACGTTACAGTTTTCAACTTTATCACTAAATAATTCAAAAACACTTACTAATAGGCAGTACAAAAGTGAGTATCTATTGAAACCTCGTAAAAAATCCTATTCAAATTTATAATAAAATACGGGGCGTATGCGATTTTAAAAAAATGAGAAAATGAACATTGAGCAAACAATCATGTAAAGAAAAGTCTGCAATCTGAGTATACTAGAAGTTAATAGTAGACATAATAGAAATACAAATTCCAAAATTTTACTTCTATATCTTTAAAGATGGCGGAACAGGACCCTACTTACAGCACGTACGGAGAAAGATTGCCCCAAGGTCGGATGCGCACTCGTATAATTGTAATTGTAAGCTTGGCAATCATGTGATACCAGTGGTGTCGCCGCTAAATTCCGATTAATTAGTAACATCTGGCTTGATTATTAAAAAAAAAATGATTTTTGTCTTAAATGAATATATGTGATTTAATTTTACATGTACACGTATTTTTTCTTACTTGTTACTAAAATATAAATTTAAAAACACTGCGAGTTTTATTTCCTCATAAAAATCGACGCCACTGTTAAACGTGGAAAAAGCAGTTTACATGCCGATCGCTTCGGAATACACGAAGTTCACCTGCGCACCCGAAGCAATCTTTCTCCGTACGTGCTGTAATTGACTAATTTTTTTACATAAAAATGTCAATTTATTTAGGAACCGTTAGTCGTGGACCCATAGTACTTTATATCATTTTGCTCAGCATTTAACAGAGAATTGAAATATATAAAAATATATAGGGTGTTCTATTAAAAAAACACAAGTTTGCTGTAGTGCTCGAAAATGGGCCGTATGGGCCATATACAAAAATATTTTTACAAAATGCTCCTTGTTGTTGACTACAATACAGTACGAGCGTAATCTTCCACCCCCAAATCGTTGGGACACCCGGTATATAAGGATACAGGAAAGAGTGCTCACAGATTAAGGGAAAAGGGCAGCTATGAATTTAAATTAAAGCAACTTATTAACAATATTCCTCTTTTGATATATTGTGATGTGTTATATTTTGATCGCGGATTCCAACAATTTTCGTTTAAATCAACAAAGTTGGAATGTGTTTCGAAAAACTAAATATATTTGATCCGAAAAATGTTCTTAGATTAACCTCCCAATGCAAAATAGTTATTTTTGTATCTAGTGCGCGAAATGCCACTATGGTGATCGAGAATCGAGATCACCAAAAGTATTTCGCGCACGAGTTGCAAACAAAATTTTTTCTACAAACGTGAAGAAGTTGACAATTATTTTAACGTTAAAATACAAAACTCTCAACTAGTTTGCGTGCAGTGCGTACTTCGCGCATTGCGTCGTCATTTCGTGCACGCTGTCATGGTAACGTAGGTAAGTGAAAAAAAGGGTCACTTCGCGTATTGTTATCGATGCGCAAACCTCGTCATTTTTTGACGTTTGTAAAAAAATGTTTTTGATTGATCTTTGTAGTAATTTTTTTCTGATTTCAAAAACCGCACACATAAAAATCAAAAAAACAAAGTGGTCCTCAGTTCGGGTGTTTGCTAATTTTTGTTTTTGCCACGGTATCTGACCTGTATAGCTTTTAGTAGGACAAATAAAGTGCTTAAAAGAAAACGTGGGCCATGTTATGTTGAAGAAGAATCCTTTACACCCTATGAAATCCTTAAATCTGGTCCCTTCTCACCAGAGCTGGGAAGTATTTCAAAATTTAAATACTTTCAAGTATTTAAATACTAAAAAGTATTTAAATACTTATATTTAAGATACTTTTTGAAAATAGTATTTATATTTGAAATTTTGAATACTTTTGAAAAGTATTTAGTATCTTGTATTAAAAAAAATATTTAAATACTTCTAAAATATTTAAATACTTTTGGAAGTATTTAAATACTTTTAAAATATTTAAATACTTTTGGAAGTATTTAAATACTTTTAAAATATTTAAATACTTTAATGACCTTACATGACCTCATCTCATCCAAGGCCAAAAAAATATATTAAAAATATTTCAATAGTGGTATTTAATACTTTTGATATTTAAATACTTGTCATATTTAAATACTTTTAGTATTTAAATAATTTAACTAAGTATTTAAATACTTTAACTAAGTATTTAAATATTTTTAGTATTTAAATACTTTCAGAAAGTATTTATTTTTCAAACAGTATTTAAATACTTTTGGATCTTTTATTTAAATACTTTTCTCTCAAAAAAGTATTTAATATTTAAATACTTTATTGATTGTAAAAGTATTTTGTATTTAATATTTAAATACTTTTTAAAAGTATCTTTCCCAGCTCTGCTTCTCACTGTGTATTCAATATAACACATCCTATACTTTCCTGTGTGACGTAAAAAATACGTTAGGTACATATTTTTCGTATTAACAAAAGCTGCAGTTAATTAAAACAAATTACTCTTTATTGCTCCACCTCAATTACAGTTGACCCAATTTTTAACAAATTTCTAATGAGAAATGTAGAAGTTTGTTAGATTGCCAATTGTAGGTATAAAATTGTATTGAAAAGTTTTACGGTTGTTGTGATGTTGAATTTTTTTTTGCAAAAACGAGCGTTGTTCCGCTTGTTGTAAGTTTCATTGCATTTATTTTTGTTAGAAAAAGTGAAATAACTTAAATTCAATTTTGGTAAATATTGTAAATTTGGAATGTTTTCCGTATTATATGAGAGTGGAATGTGGTTTATTTATTTACGTAATTTTAAATTAATTTTTTTTACAGTTTTGATTAGTTGTGGTAATATAACCTTAACGTAATTTGAATAAATTCTCTCTGGTCTTTACTTACGTCGTAGTTTATGCAAGAATTAACAATATACAAAAGAATGGTTTGCCATTGCCATTTACAACGCAGAATTGAGAAGAGTAACAAATACACTGAACTCAATAATTTCAGTGAACAAATAAAATATTTATGCATTAATATACTAAAGAACAAAACGATCTAGTACCTAATTTAACTGAAAATCTGTCCACTGAAGGGTTATAGTCGTTATAGGTACTTTCCCGTTTCGAAAATTAGAAAATTGTTCGGCTCGGTTAAAAAACCTCTGATTTTTTCCTTTGTTCTTTATACAAAAATAAACTAATGCGTCGCCCATGAGTGAACTATGACGGAGCATGAATTTGAAAAAACAACAATCCTCAATGAAATATATGAGGGCTACCAATGTTCCATTCTTATATCGGCCATTTCGAATCATTTGTGCTAACATCTGGAGTGCCGCAGGGTTCCGCCCTGGGCCCGTTTCTATTCTTAGTCAATATTTATCAACGATCTATCTTACGTAATTTCATCCCAAACACTAATGTTTGCTGATGATTTCAAATTTTTTGCGAGGATTTGAAGTCTTACTGACTGTGTAAGTCTTCAAAACGACTTGGAGGGGTCTCACAGTTGGTGTGGAAAAAACAAACTCTTGAGACACCTCCATAACAGGGTTTTTGAACGCATCCGCCGACGAAAATCGTTGTCCACGCAATTTATTTTTGACATTCGGGAACAAGAAAAAGTCATTAACTTAATATTTCACATACATAGAAGAACCGTTTAAAGCCTTCCATCAGAACCAAAAGGTGCTGAGTTCTGAGTACTAACGTAGGCCCTAAAGTTTTCGAAAAAAATTTTAAAATCCTATAAATATATTTATTCGGTGCCAAATCGGGACTGTTCGGCGGATGATCCATTAATTCGATTTTTTGAGTGTTCAGTAATCTGTTGTTAGACGAGATGTGTGAGAGCTCCCATTGTCGTGATGAAGAACGATCCGACGGCGCTTGTTTGTTTTCCGCATTCCACCGAGGACTTCCGGCAAACAAATGGTTGTGTACCATTCAGAATTGAGCGTTCTACATTCCTCTAAAGGTACAGTTGCCACATGACCAGTTTTTCCCAAAAAACAGGCGACCATTTGTTTCGATGTGCTCCAAGCGCGAACAAATTTTGTTGGATTTGATTGATCGTGAAACACCCACACAGTCGACTACTGTTTACGTTCCGACTATATCCATGATTCGTCACCTGCTACAATGTTATAGCACCGACATTGTATTTCTTGGGCATTTGTGTGCACCAATCCACGCGAGCATCTTTTTTGAGACTTCGTCAAATCATGTGGGATCCAACGAGAACAAACCTTTTTCATGGCTAAATGATCATGCATTATTTTATATATGCTGGTGGAACTAATGCCTAGGGTTGCCTCAATTTCATGGTATGTCATGTCGCATGGCGATCTTGCATTATTAGTTTTTGCACAGCATCAATGTGTTCTTGAATGACAACTGATTTTGAACGACCTTCGCGAATTTCGTCAGTGAGCTAAAGGCCGGCCACGATTAAAATCGTTTATACCAGCGTTTCACAGTGGCAACGGATGGAACTTCATCGACAAATGTGGAAGTAAGTTGATCGATGCACTCTTGTCTCGATAGTCCACGTCGAAAATCGTAATAAATCATGGCACGAAAATGTTCACGACTTAATTCCATTTCTTTTCTGACACGCAATCTTTAAGTAACGGTAAACAACACAAATAACACAACAATGTCAGACGTTTCTCTAGAAACGTAAAACGGTGCCTAACTGCAATCAGTGTTGTAAAGGCCCAAAATATAAATAGTGGCCCCCGTATCAGGCGTAAGCATTGAACTGCATGCTATACGCAACTGGAAGGGATACGAACATTGAATAAAGAATAGAGAGGAAGGAGTACATGCCATCGACCTTGAAATCAAAGTGGTAGCAAAATGGCTACTAACCTGTTTCCTGTTACATAGAAATTGACAGAAACAATTGCCATATTTATAACTGTAATTGGAGTTCAGTGACTGTAACAATCAACAAATAAATATTTCAAATTTTGCAGGTTATGGTCAACTGTCAACACGACCAAAATGTAAACAAAGATGACTCAACAGTGGTGTACAAATGGCCGAACTTCCGTAACCAATTTTTATGCAGCAATGATACGATACTCTCCTTCCTCTCTATTCTTTATTCAGGATACGAACTATTCCAATGCATTGTAGGCGTTAAAGCCAGAAGACAGATGCGGAGTAGGTACTTCTGTCGCTTTCTAGCTTGTTGTGGTAGTAGAGCAGACGTAACTGTCAACGTATTTTATTTTATTTCTCGTGTTACGGCGTTGAGTATGACTTTGGGTGCGAACGAAAGAGATAGAGATACCCATTCGTTGAGGGTTGCCTAACTTGGCTGTGGCTTCAGTGTTACTTATTAGCGTTACCTTTCCAATTGCGTATAGCGTACGGTTCAATGGGCGTAAGGAATGCATTAACCTTTAAATTAAATTCTCTGGGTGCGAATTATACAGATGTGAAATGAAATTGGTGCGAATTGTTCTTAGTGCGAATTCAATTTGGTGCGAATTGCTCTTGGTACGAATTGTCCGAACGCGAATTGACCAATGACCATTTAAACGCTCTTAGATACAATTCCTTTACATTCCTTTTTATTTTGAAAATTTAAAGTGTATCTTTTACTCCAAATTAGTAACGACAGTTTGGTTATTGAGAGAGATATTTGGGCAAATATAAAATAAAAAACGATGTATTTCTGAAAAATTAAATATCTAATTCAAATCAAATCAAAATAGGTTTATTGTATTTTCTTACATAACAATCAAATAAATACAAGATTCTATTCCCCCTCTTACAACTACTCCCGCCTGTCCTTCCCCCTACTTTCCACCTTTTCCCTCCTTTCTAACACTTCCCTCATCCATCCCAACCCTTCCCCCTTCGCTCCTAGTATCTCCTTTCTTACCCTTCTCTCTTCTCTCATCTCCTCGCATTCCCTTAACATATGTGCCATGTTCTCCCTCCCCTCCCTACACATTCTGCACACTCTCTCCTCCTCCTCCCGCCAATATCTATTCTCTCTCTCCTCGTTTCCACACCTAAACCTCGCTACAATTCTCTTTTCCTTCAGACCCATCTCCCCTGTCAGGTACTTGGCCTTGCCCTCTACCATGATCTCTCCATATCCCTCATTATATCTCCCTTCGGCTATCTTCTCTCTCCTTTCCTGCCCTTGCACATCCCTATCCCTCATGGCCACCTCCTCCACCATCTCTCTTCCTTCCTCCCTCCTTCTTTCTACCTCCTCCCTCGCATACCCCACCCTCTCGTAATATAGTCTCCTGTCCTCTTGCCCATACTTTATCCGCTTCCCCCTCATCTCCTTCATACATTCATTCACCATTTTTATTTCTGCCTTCTTCCTGACCTCCTCCTCGTACTTCACTGCCCTCCTTCCCGCCTGCACTCTCAATTTTTCCACTTTCGCCTCTTCCCCCACAATGTACCCCGGTGTCTCCCTGTCCAAACCCAGCGTCCATCTCCAATACTTCTCTTGCACCTTTTCCAAACTCTCCCACTCCTTCCACCCCCATATCTCCGCACCGTATCCCATCACGCTCCTCACCAACTTATCAAATAACCATCTCCTCTTTTCCATGTCTTTCCCGAACACTCTTTCCCCTATCCCCCACACACTCCCCACTACCCTATTTCCTCTCTTGGCCAGTTCCCTTATGTGTCCCTCATCCTTATTATCATATCTGACTACATATCCCAAATACTTCCACTCCTTTACACTTTCTATCTCGTCCCCACCCCACCACCACTTTGACTTCCCTCCCCTCCCTCTTCTCTTCTGGAATACCATTATCTTCGTCTTGGCCACGTTTACCCCTAAGTCTTTTTTCCCCAAGTACCCCTTCATCACACCCATTCGTTGAGGGTTGCCTAACTTGGCTGTGGCTTCAGTGTTACTTATTAGCGTTACCTTTCCAATTGCGTATAGCGTACGGTTCAATGGGCGTAAGGAATGCATTAACCTTTAAATTAAATTCTCTGGGTGCGAATTATACAGATGTGAAATGAAATTGGTGCGAATTGTTCTTAGTGCGAATTCAATTTGGTGCGAATTGCTCTTGGTACGAATTGTCCGAACGCGAATTGACCAATGACCATTTAAACGCTCTTAGATACAATTCCTTTACATTCCTTTTTATTTTGAAAATTTAAAGTGTATCTTTTACTCCAAATTAGTAACGACAGTTTGGTTATTGAGAGAGATATTTGGGCAAATATAAAATAAAAAACGATGTATTTCTGAAAAATTAAATATCTAATTCATTTAACGTAAAAAAAATATTAAAAAAATATTTTAGCACGTTATTTACATTGTTAAAATAACCAAATTGATACACCAAGGACCACACTATACAATGATATATCTACGTACTTGCACGTTTTCCAAAATTTTCAGTTATACAATTAGTGACATTACATTTAGTCATAACGCAATTGAATAAGGAATATAATAATCAAATAAATTTCAATCATTTTTCGAGGAAACAGTATCGTTGTCATATAATAATTATACAAACAGGCCAAAAATATGAGAATCCAGCATAAGCTAATACGCGTAACAAAAGACACACATACGTACAGTACATGTCAAATTAATATGATTCAATTACAAACGCATTGAACCTTGTAACTACACAATTAATAATAGAGAAGATAATAAGACTTTTAAATAATTTTAAACAAAGTACTACAAAATTTGAAAATGAAATATGCGCTTTGTTGTCGCAACAAAAGCAGTAGCAATTAATGAGCGAAAATCAATATTTAACGCACGTTTCGTTAAACTAAAAAAAATATTAATTAAAACATACCTGAAATTCTGTTTTTTTTCCAAAAACGAAATATCGCAAAGAAAGTCAATTCAAAAACAACACTAATGTAATCCAAATAAAAGGAATTTCACAAACAATGAGCGCACCGCGACATATTTTTTTATATACATTGACTAATCGCATCCGAATTAAGCGAGATGCTGTGTGCAGCAAGTAACTTATTAACTAGTGAAAAATCGATTTTTTAGCTGCAATATTTTCATCATACGCAACTATATGAATCGACTCTATTGAGACCGAGACTGCGGTGAGCGATATGTATGTGGGTGCGCGACAGACAACTCGTGTTTCCCCAATGTTTGTTATTTTAGCGATTGCGACTGCGCTTAAATTGCAAGTCGACAATTCGACTTCTCTTATCTGTAAACATTTGATAACGCTTTTTTTAATGAAATTGTGTTCGTTTACTAACCGGAATTGTAATCTAATCAACGGTATTGTTTCTTTATTATTGATTTATAATCAGTTTTGGTATCCACGCATAATTTTATTCGCAACCGTCTCGTGTATTTTTTACAGTAGGGCGAGTTTTATTTTTTGCAACACCCTATATGCAACCATCGTAATATGTGTACCTACAAAATGGGGTTGGTTTAAAAATTCTCCAACCCCAAAGGATTTTTACTTATAAAGGTAATTCCCAAATTTTATTCTTTTTTCGATAAGGAATTGCTTCATAATCATTTAAGGCTAAAAAGAATGTATCAATAAATAATTATTACAGCGATTTTGGCAAAAACAGAGGTCGCGCCATCTATACTGAATTATGTGTAGTTCCCATTGACATATAATTTTCTGTTTTAAAAAAATTTTCGTTTTCAAATAAGCGCCGCAATTTCGATAAAATAGAGTAGACTTTTAAACAATTGGATAATGTTTTCAAATTTTTACAATCAAAACGCAAATATTTGCGTCATTTAAATTAGAAAAATTTTTCAAGAGAAGGAAACCTAACCTCAACAAAACCGGTAACGTTTTTCTTTTACTTTTGAATTAACTAAAAATTGAAAATATTTAAAGGCCCGTTAATATGGCAACAGTAGGAACAACTCGTCGAATTTTAGTCGAAACGAAAAATTTGACAAAAGACCCACCTCCCGGCATAAGTGCAATACCCGACGAAAACAATTGTAGATATTTTCACGTTGTAATGGCGGGACCGAAAGGATCGCCATACGAAGGTGGCCTTTTTAAACTTGAAATGTTCCTACCGGAGAATTACCCACTCAGTCCACCGTCCGTGAGATTTTTAACGAAAATTTATCATCCCAACATTGACAGATTAGGACGTATTTGTTTAGACGTATTAAAAGATCAGTGGAGTCCCGCCTTGCAAATGCGTACAGTGCTTCTTTCAATACAGGCGTTGTTAAGTTTACCAAATCCTGACGATCCGCTAGCCAACGATGTGGCGATTATGTGGAAAGAGAACGAAAGTTTAGCAACGTCAATTGCGGGACAATGGACTCGTCAGTATGCAGTCATCGATGATTAATTCTTACGATTACCAATGTAATGTTAATTGTTTATAATCAGACAGGGTAGTGGAAGCTGTTAATTTTGTTCTTGCTGGTTTCGTTTAATTATGTCACGACTGAAAGTGGAATAAGAACAGTAAAAACAAGACTTACTTCCTTCCTTCAATATTTTCAATGTAGCTATCAATTTTTTACATTTTATTACAAATGTGTTCAGTATTTTTGACTTTGTTTACCATGTTGTGGACTACTTGTTTTGAATAAACATTCGCAGGATATTTAAAACAAAATACTGGAGAGGTATAGCATCCTAAGATCATTTCTTTCAGTGGTTCGCCATTTACCCATACACATTCTGAAAAATTTAAGCTCCTGACTCACTCCTGCTGTCAATGGTCAAAGGTGCAGGTGAATAAAATTCTTCCTTATTCACTATTCAATAAAATGAAAGTAATAAACAATTATTGTAGTTTCCTGCAGGTTCCTACATCGTGAGATGACCATTGCAACTACTGCACCTCCACCGTTTTAGTTACTATCAGTATGTCTGTACTTGCAAAAAAATGTTGGGTTTTCCTGGGGGAGGCCTTTTTGTAATGTCCTTTACTCAATGATTTCTCCAGATTTTGTGTCTTGCAATGACACAACTGTATATGGAGTGGTATTCCTTCCTAATTCTGCTTCAAGGCTCATGCTGTGATGGTGCCTTTTTATTCGACAATGGCCCCTAATACATCTATCAACTGTTTTCCATGCAGATTTACTGTTCTTCAGTAGTCGGCGCCCCTAAATAGGGCCTTGTTATTTATTTCGCAACCGTCACATGACTGTTTCGGTGTCCTATAAGGGACATTTTTCGACCTTTAGCTGCGGTTCAGCCATTACTTTTACATTATTCTTATAATAGTGAAATGCAGGGATTCCCTTTCTAAAGATTTAAATGTTAACTCCATCAGTAACCAAGAACTTGCCTCTTGTGCTTCAAAAGCTTGCTCCATCCATGGACATGAAATGCATATGTTTTATGGGTATCCATACTTGGATATTCGCACAAAGTACGAAAAATAGAAACCTGTGTGCCTTCGTCCAAAATTTTTGCATCGGTATACCAATAAGAAGACTATACGCGCTGTTCAAAGAACATCAAAAAACTTGAAATGAAAAAGTGAGCAGATCAACTCACTTTCAGTTGATTATTACAGAAAAACTTGAGAAGCCATGAGTACAAACGCAACACTGATCCTACGTGTGATGTAAAAAAGATGGCCATAAACTATTTATCAAAGAACAAAAGGAAATCCTATCAGCACCAGCCATAGTTTGTTTTTGCTCCAGGTTGATTTTACAAGTGTCAAAAGAAGATTCCAATCTTTGTGCAATCCATTGGGTGTGTGTAAAACTCGGAACAAACCAGCCAAATATAGTTTGCTTACGTTTTCGAGTTCCTTCAATGTTAATTTGGTGCATGATCCTTCACGGCTACCAACCATACAAGTCGTATTAATCCATCAATCATCACCAACACGTACTGATGGCCAAGTTTCGTCTTGGGTAATGGTCCGCAATGATCAAGGTAGATCCTTGCTAATGGTCTTTTAGGTTTGGGAATCAGGTTAAGAAATGCTTACTTTTTGCTTCTAGATGTCTTGATATACAAACACTTAACACAACTACGTATTCTGCAGATCTGTCGTGTACCTCCTTCAATAAAATTTGTATTTTACGCCTACACTCAGTATCTCCCCATTGGAACATAATAACGTTGCCACACTGCGCATCAATTATTGTCAATACTTCGGTTCGATCTTCCATTGCTCTGTCCATTTCGTACTCTGTAGATAGAGCTCCTCTCGATAATGCATCTACGCGATCCACTTGGGCCCCCCGGTCATGTTCCTGAATAATCTGATACCCTATCGCGCTATTTGTCCACTGATGAACTTTTGGTCGAAATCGAATCTAACAGATTTTGGGCGAAATCGCTTAGTGGCTTCACAATTAGCACAAAATCTTTCACGAATTTACGGAAGAAAAGAAGTCCCAAAATTCGCCTGACTTCGTGTACGTCTCGGAGTTCTGGGAATTCCCTCACTCCACCACTTAAGTTGATTGATACTCGGTCGTATCCCGTCGTCCATCACAAATCCCAAATATTCCACTTCCCGCATTCACAATAGGTGTTTTCTTTTTGCATTTTGTGGTAGCCTGTGGTAGCTTTAAGTCAGCTCTGTCAATACACACCATTCGTTTTATAAAAATAACCCTATTCGTTTTAAAAGCTTTATTTAAGTTTTATATTAACCTGAGGCAGAAATGTCTTATGACGCAAGGCACTTTAATCACGTGATGATTGTGCATGTGCCCAAGCCTGTAGCGATGCAAAAAGAAAACACCTATTAGGTGTTTTCTTTTTGCATTTTGTGGCACACTTAAATCACCTCTGTCAATACACACCATTCGTTTTATAAAAATAATTTGACTCAGTTCTCAATAACCCTATTCGTTTTAAAAGCTTTATTTAAGTTTTATATTAACCTGAGGCAGAAATGTCTACATGACGCAAGGTGCTTCAATCACGTGATAATTGTGCATTTGCCTAACCCTGTGGCACACCTGTGGTGATGCAAAAAGAAAACACCTATTAGCGACTTATTTACAGGGTTCTGGGATTATTTGTTTATAAGAACTAACTACCTACCTACGCTTTAACAAGCAATCGTTGCCATAATACATCTCTACATTACTACTGTCCTCTACACTACACTACCACGAGCTCCCTCTCTTGCATTACACAAGATTTGTTTGAATTACAGATGCAATAAGAGCACAATAGTCATACCAATTAAGTACGGTGTATCTGTATCAATTCTTTGCAATAACCCTGTATTATATTTTAGATAGTTTGAGAAAATGTAAGTTGTCGCATTTGGAAATTGGTCCAATGATAAATTGCGATGTTGTCAATTTCCTAACCCGATTGCAGCAGCAGCAGCAGTTTAATTTTTTCATTATAAATAAAAATAAATAAACCAAAATTGTTCCTTTTAAACTTTTTTTAGTTGCATTAAAAATGTTAATTAATTAGTATTTTATAATTACAATATTTTATTCGTTTAAATTTACCCCAAATCGCTATATTACGTACGTATAATGCTCTATAATTTTAATAAAATAATCTTTTTATAATCATTTTGTAGCCTTTTTAAAAAATATACCAAAATATTTACATAAGTATTAATTTTTTAATATTATTATTTGGTTACATTGTTGGAACCATTTAAAAGTATCAATGAGTGCTGAACCCAGTCCAGCAAATCAAACTGTCGATAGGGAGAAAATTTATCAGTGGATTCTCGAGTTAACAAATCCAGAAACAAGAGAAAATGCTCTACTCGAGCTTAGGTAAAATATATAATGTGTACTTACTTTAAAAATTACATTGTCGTACTTTATAGCAAAAAGAGGGAGGTTGTACCAGATTTAGCCCCGATGTTATGGAACAGTTTTGGAACGATTGCAGCTTTACTACAAGAAATTATTAACATTTACCCCGCTATTAATCCAGCAACTTTAACAGCACATCAGTCGAATAGGTAACTTACCCCCTTTAATTGTCATCGACTTTAAGGTTAACTTTTCAGGGTATGCAACGCTCTAGCTTTACTACAGTGCGTTGCCTCGCACCCGGATACTCGATCACAGTTTTTATTAGCACACGTACCTTTATTTTTATATCCGTTTTTGCACACGATCTCAAAAACCCGTCCCTTTGAATATCTACGATTAACTAGTCTGGGTGTTATCGGTGCGTTAGTTAAGACAGATGAACAGGAAGTTATTACGTTTTTGTTGACGACCGAAATTATACCGTTATGTTTACGAATTATGGAGTCTGGTTCGGAGCTAAGCAAAACTGTGGCTACTTTTATCTTACAGAAAATTTTATTAGACGATAGCGGTTTAAATTATATATGCCAAACGTATGACCGTTTCAGTCACGTTGCAATGATTTTGGTACGAAACTTGCCTTCCACTTCATTCGTTTTTGTTACCACTCGAATTTTAGGGTAAAATGGTTTTATCGTTAGCTAAGGATCCGTCAGCACGGTTACTTAAACATGTTGTGCGTTGTTATTTACGGCTATCAGACAATTCAAGGTTTGCCAAGTTACATCATTGTCGCAGTGTGTTTTAACTGTCGTATTTTTAGAGCACGTGAAGCGTTAAGACAGTGTTTACCGGACCAGCTAAGAGATACTACATTCAATGCTTGCCTCCAAGAAGACAAATCGACAAAACATTGGCTATCGCAGTTACTGAAAAATTTGGAAACACCAGTTGCTCCGGATCCTAGACAAGTCGAAATTCCTGCGCTAACGTCTCAATAAGATTTGCTTATATCAGATAGTATCATTTTAATTTGATTATGATGGAAAATCATTTTTTTTAACATATATTGTGTAATTGTATTTTGTCAACTATTCTTTGCATGAAGAGGGGTGTTATTGTCAGAATACATAGTTATTAATATATTGTTATGTATAATTATTGGTCTCAAGGATGGTTCCCTTTAGACCTCTGTACTATGGCCATGGGGTCCAGTTTTAAATTTTTCTTCTCAAGATGTCTGTAGCCTTAAGAACATCTGATTGAGGAAGGCTGCAGGTCATGACGTCTTTTCTTCAAAGTCGTTCTGGCAGTGTATGGGGTGGTATTTCTTCCTCCTCAATATGGGTTGTTTCAAAGCTTCTTCTCTGTGAAGATGTCTTCATTCAACTGAATTTCAGCAGATTTGCTGTTCTTTGGCTGGAAAGTATCCCTATCACTGTCTTTGACCAAGGGTATTCCTCCTGTAAACCTTTCTTCATTAATTGCTCGAATCCTGGAATATTGTTACCCTTTATTGCCAAATTCCCAGGCACCCATATTACCTAAGGTTTGTGCGCACCAAGCTAGGGCTTGCCTCTTGTGTCTCCAAAACATTTAATGCTGCTTGACTGTCAGTTATTATTCATTATACCTATTAATATATTTCCATGTCTTTATAGTTACTATATTTCCTGCTTTTCGATTTTTAAGCTTCGCCCACTCTCCTCAATTCTCTTGCTGTTATGTCGATGGTAATGTTATAATATAATATCATGTGAGCTTTTAATACTTAATAAGAATAACACATGGTGTGACACTTTCGATATTTTGCCAGTGACGTCTTTAGTCGATAACATAATCACTTTATTCATCAGTGGTCTCACGTAATTAAACATGTGTTCAGCAATTGTGCTAATTTCATCCCCAGTAACAACTAAAAATCTCTGTTTACCCCCTCTAGCACTCCTGCTATTGTAGGGAGATAAACGGTACCTTTTACTTCCTCTGAATCCCTCTACTATTTATTCGTTAGATAGATTTTCTTCTGATCCGCCTTTTGTTTCTCTTTCGTCTATACAATTTCTTCTACACTGATTGCTTTTTTTTTTCAATATTTCCTCCAATAATTCTTGTCCTACTTTGACCGGTGGGTCTTCCCATCCCTTCCCCAATCCTGATGGAACTTATTAATTCTCAAATCATAAAACGAAATAAACCACCCACATTATGTAATAAGCACACCGACTGGGTTACATTCAAAACGTCAATTGAAGAAAATATTTACCTACTCGGAAAGAGGACCCTGGCGGTGGAACACTTGACATCTTCTATCTCAAAGGGGCCGTGAGCATCTACTCCTGCGCAGAACTATACAGAAAGAAGCTGTTGCCAAAAAACGCAAACTTAGAAAAATTTGTCAAAACATTAGGCATCCAAGAGATAAAACAAATCTAAATCGATCAACACAAGAGCTAAAAAAGCAATCGATCGAAAAGCAAGCGATTATTCCCTATGGAAAGCTACGAGGAACCCCCCAAGGCCTAACAGCTTTTACACCTCCTATCAAAAAGGCGAGCGGAAACTGGACGAGAAGCGATCAGTAGAAGGCGCACGTTTTCGCAGAACGCCTGGGGGAGAGGCTTTTAAATAATTTCCGGCAGAAACCCAAAAAGTAAATAAGGACCAAGAGTAGACGAATGTCAAAAGTTCTTGAGAGACTTCTCCTTCAGAAAATCCAACACCAGCTCGGTGTAGGAAGAGTCACTCTACCATAGAGCAGGTGCATCGTGTGGTAGATGTAATCGGCAAGAACCTTGAAGAAAAAAGTACCTACTGTACTCGGCACTGTCGCTTTTATAATTTCCCCAGCATTTGGCAAGGTTTGGCATGATGGCCTGTTAATAAAAATCAAGCAAAAACTGTCTAACACATACCCGCAATCCTACCTTTCAGAGAGAACGTTTCGAGTTAAGTGTGGAGAACAATACTCAAGTCTTTGCCCTATAACATGTGGTGTGTACCCCAAGCAGCTAGCATTTTCGGTCCAATGCTGTATCTTTATACACAGCTGATCTGCCAACAACGAACTTTAACACGACTCCCCCCCCCCCCTTGTGAGACCTAGTGAGTAATTTTTTGAAGAAGTCATGTCGCTGGACGCGATCTTCTATGACTTTGTAAAGATAACAAAATTTACTGATGAATGTTGTAAAACAGATTGTAAATAATATCGGATGTCAAATAAAACAAAATATTGCTGATAAAATATTTTTTTTTAAATCGGCCAGAAAGTAGTACTTTCCGGATTATTTTTAGGCCAGAAAATGTCATTTTGTCGGACCGAGCCGGAAAGTTATTGTGATAGTCCTTTACCGGACTCATTTTTACTTTACCGGACTCATTTTTACTTTCCGGCCTAGAATGGTCAATTGTTCTGCCCGTTTCTAGCCGATTTTAAAAAAAATATTGCACGTAATACGTCCCAAAAGTGCTTTTACTGGACTCGCAGGCTTGCCTACTTGTCCAGTAAAAGATCACTTTCGGGACTTTTTACGTAAACTACTATTGTAAACACGATTAGGATTTATTTACTCCCTTCGCTGGCACTGAATTAGTGGAGCTCCCAATACAATCGTGGTGTTCCTCAGGTAGATGGCCCGTACCTACTCTCGACGACGCCTTCTGTACCCCACTGAGTTTATTTGCCGTCTCTCATAATCTTCTCGGCCTCCATATGTTCTTGGTTGGTTCTCTTTGACTCTTGTTTGTTTGGTTTCTTGTATTCTTTCTAGGGTTCTTACTACTTACTTAGTCTTATGCTTTTCTACCTTTAGGTGTACCTAAGGCTGGTGGAGTTTTGAGTCTTTCGTCTCCACTGTTTTCTATCCTGCGTTAGATTGCCTATTCCATGCATTGCTTCTTCTCTCACTTTGTCTATCCACCTTGTACTTGGTCTACCTTTTTTATTCTTTCCCGGGACTCACGTTTCGAACACTGTATGTCCCTCATCTTCCTCTCTTCTTGATTTCTGACCGTGATATTATAAGCTTATATCGTCATAGTTACGATACCAATAAAGAGTGTCATAACTCCCTTGGGATATAAAGACGCCATAATTCCCTCTACGGCTCTTTATGAACCAGTAACCTAGCAACAACCAAAACTGCAATCGACGATACCTGAATCAAATATACCGGAAATGAACAAATTTTATTAAACTCGGTCAGAAATAAAATTATCTATGTATCGCGGGAATTAATAGGTCTCAATTACCTCGGGTAATTGCTGTCCCTCGGGCGCAAGGCCCTCGGGACGCAAACTTTACCCTCGGTAATTAAGACCCTTATAATTCCCTTGATACATAAATAACTATTAAAGTCGCTGCTGCATTCCACCAATCGTTGCACTGATTGTTAATTCATGAAATCTTTTTCCCTTAATACTTCAATTTCCCTTCCTTGTATACCACAGCTCTCTTCTACAACTTTCTTCTGTTCCTTTAGCTTAGCGTTCCATTTTTTATTGTTGCTTCTTGCTTCCTTCTTAATTCTTTGAATGTTTTGTTTTGAATGCATTGATTTCTTCTTTTGTACTTCCTTGGCTCACTTTAATTTCGGCCATCATGTTCATCAACTGGACCATTACACGATTCCCTGTGATGCTCTTCGTGAAATCGTTCGCTTAATTCGATCATCACTTTCGTCAAATCTTGGGGTTCTTCCATTTTTCTTTCTTACAATTTGAGTTCTCTTACTCATAAAATCAGTGCTTCGCTGTCAGATAATATTCTTTTCGGTTTTTTGAACCCTGAACTGAGTATCGTTCTCATAGCTGGGTAGTTGGCATAAAAAAAGCCTCTCCTTATTAATTATTTTATTAATTATATGTAATTATATTTTATCCTGTTCTAGTTATACATTGTATACATTTAACTCAAGGAAAAAATAAAAGTGGATTGTTTTACAACCAAAGAAAAGTTTTCATTTTCCGGTGAATGTTAATTAGTACCTACGAGCGGAAGCGAGTGAATAAAAAATTACACGAGTTGAAAAATTATTTTCCTTGACACGTCGACATTATTGTGTATTCCGCTTACAAAGGATTTCTGGAAAGAATTTTAAAAATGATTCAGAATTACACAACCATATTTCTTTCTGATAACATATCGAAATAAACACGCTAAAAGTGTAGGTCCGTGAAGTTGGTACCTACTGGAAGTTGAACTAATTGGGTCAATTTATAATTTACCCGTTCAGTTTTTGGTTATCGCAAAATAAAATTGTCCCAGAATTTCCACTGAAATTTTGCTTGAATTGTTAGTACAAACGTAATTTTCGATTGAACGGTGTTAGATTGCGGAAGTTTTCATAAAACTGTCGTTTGTTTCGCTTTCTTCATTGTTAAATTCATATTCGTCTCGATACATGAAGGGAAAAAAATACAGGGTGTGTCGGGATTCACGGGCTTGGCTTGAATTTTTAAAGCATGACATAAAATCAAGTCGAGTCTACAAAAAACCAAGTGAAGCTTAAGTATTATCCAAGTCAAGCTTATTTGTGGAAAGCTTGAGTTATCAAGCTTTTCCTAGTCAAGGTTTCAAGCTTTTTCCAAGCTTTCAAGCGTATACTTCTAAGCATTTTTTTATTATTCCATGGAATATAATTACAGCTGATGATTTTACATTCTACCATGTAATATACCTATAGCCCAGTACAATGGGAAAATTTGGATGAAATAATGGTTATAGCTTTGAAAGTTTGGGAACAGGCTGTTTTGTGCTCCTTTTGAAGTGTTCAAGAGTCCCCATGCGTACCCCCCCCCGCCCCCTCCGAGAGAAATGGGGGGCGAAAAAGTGTCAAAAAACAGGTTTTCGTAAATAACTGAAAAAGTATCAATTTTATCAAAAACAAAAATGTTAAGAAAGTTGTAGCTGACAAAATCGCGCACATTTTCATTTTTAGTTTTTTTAGTTTTGTCTCTACGACCAATAGGAGCCGAGATAGATTTTTTTTAAATGTCGACTGTTGTGCGGCGAAACTAACACGTGCGCGCATCGCGCGTATTTCGCTTATATCTCGAGAATGGCCATGGGTATCGCAAAATGCTTCAAATAAAAGTTGTAGAGAATTTAATTACGAATAATTTTCTTTTTTAAACATTTCGATAGGATTAATATTGACAGAGATATAATCATTTAAACCTTTTTCTAAGACATAATCGCTGCTCGTTTTGCATAATAAAATTACTTAGTGCATATAATGAAAGTTGTAGAGAATTAAATTTTGAATCTATACGTATATAGGAAATATCATTTTGGTAATCTTTATAAAGCGATGGAGGAAGAAATAATGAAAAATTCTCATTTTCAAGCGTTTCTTTGCAAATAACTATGTTTTCACTGCTTGTAGACAGTAAAGTGTCTTACAGTTTTTTAAAGATAATTAATGTACCTGTAAAATGAGCGTTGGCAGAAGTTCGTAGGACAAATAGTTCGCTAGTTACAGCTGTTTGAAGGTATACTCAAAAATTGACATTTTATTAAGAATCCCAATTTTCGCTAAAAAATGGCCGTTAAATTTTTGTTAAAAATTGGTTTTATCATATTTTCAGTACTTTATGTAATATATTATGTATAGGTATACAAAGATAATACAATACAATAAATCGTTCGCAAGTTGCACTTTATTTATATATAGGACATATTTAACAAAAATCAAAGCTAACTTAAAAATCAGTTCATTCATGAAAAAAATATAAAAATATTTAAAATAGTCGACTTTTGAGTTCTTCTGTGGTCGTTAGAAAAAATTCAGTACGTCCCTTTTGCAACAAATTTCGTTCAAAATTAGCATATCGAGAAATAAAACGCTCATTTGTTTATGATAATCTCAAATTTTGTTGCTCTGTTGCCAATGATTGAATAGTTATGATTTTTTACTGATTATTGATTTTGGCGACAATTTTTAAAAAACATTTATTTTTCCTAAATGTGTTGACTTAAGTAGGTGAAAGGCTAAACAAACTTGGTGTAGAATGGAATATGGATTTCAAAAATATAAAAATCTATAGGGCGTTCCATTTAAAATAATCGAGTACGATCCTGTACAGACGAAACCGAGAGCAGTGCGGGCCTGAAAAGGTTGTAAACAAGGAACATCTGAATAAGAAATGTCTCTTGACATTTTGTCCTAAAATTAATATTAAAAGTACTATCGATGAACGAAGGGCAAGTGGGTAACCCTGTATATAGGTCTTGATAACTTGCATTCTTTGGAACCAATTGTGGGAATGTTTGCACATTATTCAAAATGGATACCAGAATTTTCACATAAAATACGAAGAACCATTTCCATTAAGATAAAGACCACTTCCGGGGTAGGACCGTCCCCATGTCTGGCAATAATTTCCATTGTCAGTTGAAACCGTGAACGATTTTAAGAACATTTAAAACGATATTGCCAATACTTAATTATGGACTATAATTGATGACGAATTGTTTGTTGAAACCGACGCTTCTGAATTTGCAGCAACTCTTAGGTAATTCGGCAAGGAGACAAATAGCTTTCTTTTCTAGAAAATTGTGTACCTACATCTAAACGTCGACATTCGTCAGTTGATACATATAGAAGAATTACCAAAATGGTGACACTTCTTACTGACCAAGAAGCAGTAGGTACCTATCATTAATGTTTTCGTTAGAACAAATTTGTAAAATAACTTGTCTCATTTGTGTAGAAATTAAACCTAGACTTTATGGGCGCGCGCAGGGGAGCGCAGGACAAGGCACGATCGTCAACTTGTGAATTTATCCGACGCGTACCTCGGCATTCATTAGTTTTGGAACGAGCTCTACGGGCATTAAATTAAAATTGTGTATATATTGAGGTTAAAATGGTCTCCAATACCTACTTGAATTCAGTAGTGAGTGTCTCCTTAGGTTGTACTGGAGCCTTCTTCAGGAGTTGGTCACTTGGTGTAATGAAACACTCTGTACTTCCAGAAAGGTCTAGATGCCTCGATCTAGCCGAAACGTCGGCTTTAATGAAGTAAATCGATTGTATTTTTTAATCTTTACACGTTACGTTACTGGTTGTAAAACAAAAGTTTTAACAACGTGACTTGTTGGTAGGTAGAAATCATTCCAAAACTAAAGAGTACTGAGGTGGTGCGTCGGAAAAATTCGGAATTTGACGATGATGAGAAATAAATTCTAACTAAAAACATCAGCTGTAACAATATGTGAACTTAATAATAATTTAATAAATACGGACACATAAAGGCCGCATGAAAAATGCAAACGTTTTTCGAACCAAAAAATTAGTTTCTGTGCAACCATTCTTTAGTCTTGAAACGTTCTACCTGATATTAACAAAAGATTCCGATTTTGGTGCCCGCCTAAATGGTACGTTTTTCTGAGCAATTGTACCTTATTTCCCTAGAGAGACCGTCCTTTTCATAGTACGTATTTAAATATGACATTTCGCCAGAAAATGATAGGAAGAAATATGAAATAAGAATTTTATTTTGAAATTTAGTCTAACAAAAGATTTCATGGTTTGGTTTAAGTAGATACACGTGGATGATATTTTATTTGCTTCAGTTCACATGTTTTATAAAATGGTTTTTTTAATTGATTAAATATTTTTTAAAAGGGGGAAGGGACTTACGTGTAATCAATACTTTAAAAAAAGAAGTACGAAATTAACTTGGAATTAATTTTGTAAATACAACGTGGTGCGACTTTCATTGTTAATCTGTGTGAAAAATTGGCAGTCACAGTCTTCGCTCTTCTGAATTGTGAGGAGAGGGCTTCTTTACACTATGTTGTACGACGTAAGTTATAACTTTTTGAATGTTGGTCATTTAATCACACTCGTTTAGTTATATTGTCTGTTTTCAACTCAATGGTAATTTGTGTTTGAAAATCGCAAAGATATTACTTCAAAAAACCACGTTTAGAATTAGAAAATGTTCCAGTTAGTAATAGCACAGATAAAATGCACTATCTGTGGTAATAGTAGTAGTTGTGATGGTAGTGATATCTTAAACGTATTAGTGGATAAGAAAACGTCAATATTTACTATGAACGAATCTAAGCACGAACACCTCCACTACTAAAAAGATTCACTTATTTCTAATCAGCCAACATAAGCTGCAACCAATTTGACATACCAAATTTTGTTAATAAAAGCGGAATTTCTGATGAAGTAAGGTACACTGTTTCACAAACACTTTGGACTCCTGTCCTGTGCGAAACTATGATTTTATAAAGGGCAGTGTAAATTCAATCCGAACCTTCAGATATGCATGGTTAATTGATTACCCATTTCTGAGTGTTACCAAGTACTAGAGCAAGTGACAAACAGCAATACTCTCGAGCTCTGAAACAATAGACAATGGAAAAGCCGACTGACCTCAAAACAACCGTTTTGCGAGAGAAACCCTCAGGGGACCATCTCGCAGCCTGGCGCGTTTTTGCACAGGTCTATCAAGGAAGAACCTTGTGGGTACTGGGCAATCACCATCCTGTAGACGACGATGTTGTGGGAATCCTGGCCGGACATGGCTACGATTGGAGCTGCTTCCGCTTCAGCATCCTCAGGTATATCTCACGTGTGGGATGGCTTGAGTGACGTTGTGGGGTCGGACGACTCTATTCAGGGAGGTACTACAAAGGGCCCAAATAGGTGGCCCATGTGTGCGTGGACTTCTGACTCCTTTCTCATCGTAATCAAGAATCCTGATTATCTATTTAGGTATATCCTATTCGGCAAAGCAAAAAGGTGTGTTTTGTCTATTCCGTGTACTGTTTCGACCTAAAGTGGACCGAGGATACCAAGGAAACTTTATTATAAAAGCATTCACGAAATACAAGGATTTCAATGAAATGGCTCGTCAAGATATTGTGAAACAAATTTTTCTGAAGTGGGTACACTATTTCAGGGCGTAATCAGTTTCTCTTATGAGCTTTCTATGTTAAGCTTTATAGGTCCTTATGTATAGGTACTTCGGAATAAATCTATTTTAATCATTCAGGTAATGGAGAACCAAGTGAAAAGTGTAGCGGAACAAGTTGATTCAGTCTATAACAAGCAAATTGAAAGTGACAGAAAAATGAACATCAATAGTCAAGACCTTAATTCTTTGTATGGCACCCAGGATTTTGCAATACGCGGAAAAAGTGACAGTAATTTTCAAATTCTGATTAATTTTCGAATTTGGAAACGGCAGCATTAAACGCAAATCGCATGTGGCACAAAACGAAATAATTAATATCGCCGGTGATGTTTTGAAAGAAGGAATAGTGAAACGGATGAACGAGAGTGATGCCTTTTTGGTGATTGCTGATGAGACAAGTAACACAGCAGGAACAGAACAACTATCCATAGGTATACGATTTTTTTGAGAAGATAGAGGACAATTTTGCTGTTTAAGAAGAATTTCTTGGGTTCGAACAACTAATTACATTGGACGCTGTAACTATTCTAACTTTATAATTTCGTCGTTGAAGAAATATGGTTTGGATACCTATTTCAAAATTTGTGGGCCAAGGATATGATGGTTGCTTAGTAATGACTGGTCACATATCAGGAGTGATATCAGAAATACTGTGGGAACCATAAAAGATACCATAACTTTTTCGTGAGAGTCCGATGCGTAGAATATGTGCTCCAAAGGTACCTCTGTCTTGTGTAACACGATGGCCTGCAAAATACAAAAAGGCATACGAATTTTTTGTCAATATTTTCACGCTTTACAGAAATTGTCATTTGAAAAAACGCCCATTTCATCTTTATCATGCAATTACATCTACAAACTTCATCATTGCGAAATAATCCACAGTTTTTGAGTCTGTTGACATTGACCAAAATTTGATGAACGTGAAAGGTTATATAAAAAACTTAATTGATCAAGTCGGAAAACATCGCTGATAATGCTTTCAAAAATCTCTACAAGGACTTAAGTTGCTGCAGTAATAAAATTGGTATTGGGTAATATCTTCCGTTAATAGTGTCCAAGTAAAATCAGTGTTCCAATATCCCTAGTGATTCAATTGGCAATTTACATTCATTAATTTCACGTCTTAATTAACGCTTTTTCGTTACCTAAGAATGATGGATCCTTTTCAATCTTTCTACTACGTCAAAAATTCATGCGAAGTAGGTACATCAGAAGGAGAATTTCAAAAAACGTTGAGCAACATTTACGGCACTAATGAGTATTTTTTAGATAATTTCACAACCGAAGTGACTGTTTGGTACGAATATGGCAAAAATGTATCGAAAACAGATTAAGAAATTCTTGGGATGGATCCATTCCTGCAACAACCTGCTCTGCTGAAAATTCATCCTGCACTTTGCGAAGAGTGAAGAAGTGGCTTCGATCCACAATGGACGATTATCGTTTATCCTCTCTCTCCTCGCTCATTTATGTTATATTAATATTATATCCTTTTGTGCAATAAATACATAAAGTGGTAATATTTAACAGATCTATTCCTACGGGCGCCCATACTAGACTTTATAGAAAACAAAATTCACATTTATAGCAACTTTAGTTTTTGAACGACTAAATACATATGGATTTTAAGGGACCAGTTGCTAGGTCTTCTAAAAATAAATAATTATCTTCTTGTAATAAGTGAGGAATTTTCAAAATTTCCATTCGTTTTTCAATGTCCAATTTTAAGTTTTTCTATACAGGACCTAATATACAGGTACCTATAAATATTTTAAAAATTTAAGGAAAAGCTGCAGTTTTTCTTTGTTTATGCTCCCTCTTGCCCCCCTACCTCGAAAAAAATTTGTCAAAACTAGCCGAAACGTCGGCCTAACGAAGTACATCGTGCTGTTTTAGACCCATACACTTACTCCTCAAGAAGGCTCCAATATATCCCAAGGAGACGACACTACAGTATCAATAATTAATTCCAAACTGGCTGATACGGCGTAGTAATCGATACGTAAGGGATACATTAAATGAAATGGTTTACGTTATACCATTGAATAAAGAACGGTTATACTCATACCTTTGAGCTTTAATTATGGTATAGATATAAGTAGGTAGTAATGAATCAAAATTTTGATAGTGTGGCTTGAATAGCTGACATTTCTATATAACTCAATCAACGATAACAACTACAGTTGAACAACCCATATAACGTTTGTTGATGAACTTTGTCTTTCACAAAATTTGACGTAACTATAATAGGCAGTGTCACTTTTACGTCTAATTAATACGGTAGAAAGTTATAATTTTTAACATTACGTATTTGTCAAAAGTGTAGGATTTATATTGGGGGCTGTTGATACTGTCGTAAATAATGGTGTTGCAGCAGCCAGCAGCATCAAAACCCTCACCCTAATAATTCTAAAAATAAAACGGGCGTTTATCCACCCCCATGAAGCCCTAAGGTTTAATGCCTTCTTTCCCTTTAATATTCTTCAACAGTTCTTTTAAAGCGTCAAAACAAATTTGCTCGAAGAAGGAAGTTTCTTTTTCTACCTTGCTTTCTGATGGCTGCGCGAAAACGACCAAAACGATAGATATACTGACGCATTCGAAAAGTAGATATTTAAGAAGACAATTATTTTTGAGTAACAAAAATTAAAATTAATTTATTTAAATTTTTCATGGAAGAATCCATAACTCCTTGACCTAACCTTGAACAAGCATTTCATATTTCCCCTGAAATATCCCCACTATAACCCATACTCCCACCTTCTTAGCGGCACCTCCTTACTCGACATTTCCGACTACGATTCAATGAAGTATGAAACAAACAGATGCATTTAAGTATGGCGCGCTTTTATACCTACTCATAATAAGAATAGCTTACAAGTTTAAAAGTCTATAATTTTGTCCCGAGTCCCTTTTCAAGTCTGCTTGTAAACGCCATTTCATACACACACAACATATAAGCTTCATCGTTACAATGCTACCAAATGAATTATTTCCCTCCATTTAAGTAATTCTAGAAATTCTCAGAAACGGCGGCGTCCGGAAATGCACAGGGCGTGTCGCGTTCCTTCCTCAACTGCATAACTTATCTCTGTGGCGCATCAGTTCAAAACAGACCCCAAATTGGAATTTCTAAACTTAGAATCACCAAAAAAAAAAAACGTCTAAATTCTACTCACCTGTTAGTCGTAAACAAAAAAATTAAGCATACTGACAATTTTGTGTTAAAATTGAACAAATTAGACTAGAAAAACACCTACTTATTACAGTTCCTTCAGAAATAATTACAATAACTTCATGTTTTTAAAGAAGCTTCTGCTTATAAGTTATATTGACGCTTTAATTAGAGAAAACCTATTGGCGTAAATTACATTTTATACCTACTAGATACCTACTCCTAACTAATGGATTTGTTCCATTAAGTTACCTATACCTAACGTACTTATTGGGAGCGCAGTCAACTTATAATTGAACTAATTAATAACAATTTAAAATTAGTATTTCATCAATAATGTAATGATAAGTAGCACCTAGGTAAGTTAGCTTAAGAACTACCTAACATTGTGAATAATCAAGTTACCTAAGTAAATATTTATTCATAATTATTTGTCACTTATTGAGTACCTAGTTATATTATAACAATAATAAGTAATTTCACTAAAATCATTACTTCAACGCATTTCACGAGTTTCACTCTCACTGTAAGGGTAAAAATTAAACAAGGGTTATCAAGTTATATACCTAACGTCAAGGACTCCTTTGGTGTAGGTTTATTCTCATCAGAAGTGTAAAAATTAACAATATCAATGACAACCATTAAGATTAATAGGAATCATTTTTGCAGACACCTAATGTAATGGTGTAAATGATAACACAATAAAGCATTTACTTCATGGTAACGTGCCAAAGAATCTTAGATTAAAAAATAATAGCAAATGTAATGAAAAAGAGTGTTTGGAAGAGTCTTCGAAAAGACGGAAACTGAAAATGTCCCCAAAAGTATAACAAGCAACAATTTGACAGACACAACTATCATGCGAAAAGTTAGAAACTATCATTTCAAATGACAATTTAAAAAAATTGCAAGATTAGCGCACTTGTTGATTCGCATATTGATTCCTGCACGATTGCTGCATCTAGAACATCTTACATCTTCGCGCACAATAAGAGATCTTGACAAAGAAATGCGCGCCGATAAGGTTGAGGAAACTGGAGAATTGTAACAAAAGAGAATCCATTCTTAAGAATGTTGTACCTACGTAGGTATCGTACACGTCACTAATTGATCTAATACAATTATGTTATGGAACTCCATTGGTCTACAAATGAAATTACTTGTTACTATAATATTTACTATTTCGTATATTCAGATGAGATGAGGCTGACACATCTGTATAGTATCAGCAGGTGGTACTACAAAGCTTTTAGCTCAAAGTGTGGTTAAGGATATTGCTAGAATTCTGAGATGATTAAGATTTCCTGTTAATTTCCGTTAAGTATGAAAAAAATTGTTAAAGGATTTTGTTTGTTCTTTTTAGTCACAAGTTCAGATTCTGTTTTGTGGAAGGATTGATACAATTTTGATTTATAGACGTTATTTTATTCCTTTCGTTTTTTTATAACAAATATGAACATGGAATAACTAAGTACCTAGGTAAAACCTGGGGGAAGTGGGGGTAAGATTTAGCAGAAATTTAATTTTTTTAATACAAGCATAAAATTTACGATAAAACACTGGTACCTCAGTTACAAATTTGTAATGTATTCTGACATTTTAGAACAACAATAACAGTTTTAAAAAATTGCAAATAACTTTTATAGTACCCCATAGTGACGGTAAAATAACGATCATAACGTGGTAAGATGGCGCCTAAGGGAATGCGTTCAATCTCAATGACTACAAACAAAAATCGCAAATCAACTCTCCTTGGCCTTCATATAAGCACTGCAGTCCTCACTGTCGCCATCTGCAACACTGTGTCCAGTCTTCGTCTGTATAAGGCTCATGACAAGCTAGATATAAACAGGATGATGACGGCGACGGCGTCCACTTTCTTTCTTTTCTTCCCTCTAGTTAATTTTGACCGAGGTGCCACTTATAACACTGTAGTCCTCAATTTTCTGCGATTGTTTTACGCAGGGCGATTATTGGATGGTAAGGGTTTTATTTTGATCAATCTTCGATAAAGAGCAGAGAAACATGGTTAGTAGATATGTGAAGCGTGATTATCCACTATGAGTTACAATGGAGCTTCTGGGTAAGGCTTAGCATGCTGTGCCAAGTGTCTTAGATATATTACAAACTGATAGTTGTCATCCACCTTGTGTTTTAAGCAATGCGTACCAAGCCTGGAGTCCTGGTCTGATTCTGGCACAAATGAGGAAATGTTGCTAATTCAATGATCACCATGTAGTTAGTAGTTACGAACTACAGTGCAAAAATACCACCCAATGTTAACCCATCAGTTAGCCCGCAGATGGCCTCACCAAGATAGAGTTCAATTTAAATTCTGCTTCTAAAGGAATACGCGATCGTTATCTTACCTCCCACTTCCCTTACTTGTATAAAAATAATAAAGCCACCAATTAAAATGTTCATATTTGTAATTAGGTACTAAATATGGCAATAAAACAACGTACTTATTGCATTATTTATTGAATGTAATGTCTGTTGAAGTCTGGTTGTACTCGTTATCCAAATGTGCGTGAATGTTTAGTTTTATGATTAAGGGGAATAGAGACCGCATCGTGGAGGTCACGAGATGTAGTAGAAGAAACGTCGAAATATTTTCGAGAGACAAGGCGTCTGAGAAGGTCCGCTGAATGGTTCGAGGCAATTATTTCAGTAAAGTTATCTTTAATATAGACGAGAAGATTCTCACCTCCCCACAACAACAAACTATTCAAAAAGGGTCATGGCTAGAGCGCCACTGTGAAAATGTCACTGTTAAATGTGCCGGATCTCAACCGGTATGATCCATCCTTAGAAAACAAGACGGTACAGTGGAAACGCTGAAGGTAGAGCTGATGGGTGCTAGGGATGAAATTAGAATAGAAAGAGGCAACTTTGGAAAACAGCTCCAGAGATATGTTGAAGCCAATGGGGTACTTTTAGGCATTCATTATAATTTTGTTTTATTACATTTTGTAATTACTAAATTTTAAACAGAGCTCTAATCGCACCTAGTATGCGTTGAAGTTATTCACTTAATTTGACCTCCTTCGTGCAAAACTTGCCTTATATGAAATACAACTTGCCCCCAAAACCCAAAAAAAGATTGTCTACGGTCCTGCAGGTTTTATATTTGTCCAAAAAGGTAGACTTTATGAAAATGTATTTTGAACTGTTAAAGCATACCTATCAAACGTAAGGGATGTGAAGGGCTTAATCTTAGGGGAAGGCAATAGCTACACAGTGACATCATAATAACATAGGAATCGGGGAGCTGCTGGTGAAAAGCACACGAAGAAATGAGTACCTATGTGGTACTCGTTTGTCTAAATTGCGCACGCGGATAGGGTTGTAAGTGGGTGCTTGGGATGAATCCACAAAGTACCTGAGGTGCAGATTCTTCCTACCACACGAAAAAAGTTGTTCATTATCAACAAAAAGGAATGGACCTTTACTCAAATTATGACTTTCGTTTCCTCCCATAAATTTATTTTCGTGGTTTTTCTACACCATGTACATTACGGGAAAGGTGTTCAATCCATAAAATAATACAAAAAAAGAAAGAACTGAAACCAAAACTACGTTAACAACCGAGCAAACTACTGAGGGGTCAAACCGCCGAAGAAACAATTGAACCAATAACTGAGTAAAGAGCAAAAGAAGCTGAGACCGAAACTTCTTCTATCTTGAAAGATTCCGATGAGGTACTGGAAGTAAGTATCGCCTTCCCAAATTTTAGCGTAATGGTAATCTAGAAACCATACACAAAAATGCGCAAGATGAACCTATTGGCAATTGTCAACTCCGACCTCAGTACCGAGTTATCCCTTTCTGTTCCTATTTACTCCAGAGTTATTAATTTGTTGTTAATTGATCTGAATTTTGTTTCTTTTCATTCAGAGAAACTTAAAAAAATACGACTTCCTAACTTAAATCAATGAGGGTATGTGAATTTTGAAATTACAGCTGTAATCATTGAAGATTAATAATAGTCCAAACCTTGACTTTAACCCCATATTATTACAAAGTAGTTGACAAATTGTTACTAATCAGAAGAAATTAACGTTGATGTGATATAAAAAGGTCAAAGTAATACCATTTGTTGGGTAATATTGTCAAGTGGACTATAATTTATTGTAATCGAATTAAATAGAATATTGATATATCTACTGAAAAATATACAATTGACGAATGGGCAAACATAACAACTCTCCTTTCTACCTGAACCCTTATACAGGGTGGCTGATTTTTCATTGACCAGCTTATATCCCGTTTATTATTTAGAAACATAAGAAAAAGTCAGAGGAAATAATTTTTTAGTATTAATTCTTCTATAAAATGGTATAGTTGGTTATTTTTCATGGCCTACTATTTTTCAGGAAAAATGTGTAACTTCGGTTTTTTAAATGGACCACCCTATATATTTATTCGCTAATGGATGCATCGTTAAATTCTCTTTTCAAAAATGTAGCACAAGTAATATTTTAGGCTTTATGTGGAATGCAAATAATAGAATCGTACCACAGGTGGTTTATTTTACACACAATAAGTTGATAGTAACAATAACAATGCTATGAACGCTTTTTCAAACTCTCCAGGAACTAAAACACAAAATTTCTGCGACTTGTGAATTAGTTACACAACGCCAGAAGAAATTTAATGTCGAACAGCAGGAAGTGTCTTTAGAATAACGGTGGCCATTTTGAACATTTATTAAAATAAGTAGTTATTTGTTTCATTTTGTCGCTGATTAATTGTTTTATTTTTTTATTTTTTTATTGTTACTATCAATTTATTGTATGTAAAATAAACAGCAGTCATAGCCACCTAGTACGATTTTATTATTTGCGTTCTTATCCTCCACACAAAGCCTAAAATATTACTTTTGCTACATTTTTGAAAAGAGAATTTAACGATAGATCCATTTAAATTTAAATTTAAAAAACCAAAGTTCCTGAAAAATAGTACCTAGGCGATGAAAAATAATTAATTATGCGCCATTTTATAAAAGAATTGATACTACTAAAAAATTATTTCCGTTGACTTTTTCTTATATTTCTAATACTAAACGGGATATAAGCTGGTCAATGAAAAATCAGCCACCCTGTATATATACCTACATATACAGGGTTAATAAAAAGTATGGAGACGGCGATTTATTGTCGTTAATATTCATTTTAGGGAAAATTGTTCAATACAAAAGTTGTTTATGTAATTTTTATCTATACTTGGGAATACTTCAATTTTTGTGATGTGCAATTGTTTCTGAGTTACCCCGTTCCGCATAATTTTTTTAAATGAGAACATATTACTTTTACCTCACCATTCGATAGAGCATTTTTTGCTCTTTAAAACAGCACTAAAGAAAATTTTTTAAAATTTATTTTAATAACATTTTTTTCGAAAATACGCCGATTCAAGTATTTACATGAAGTAGGTATATGGAAGACAAAAAAAAAGTTATGAATCAAAATCTTATCACTAAAAACAAATTAATAACTAAGTAATTTAAAGTAAGTGTTCAAATTGTCCCCCATTTATCATTTGACAGTGGCTCAGTCGATTTATAAAACCACGTACCTACTTGATGTAAAATGTTATTAAAATAAATTTTAAAAAATTTTCTTTAGTGCTGTTTTAAAGAGCAAAAAATGCTCTATCGAATGGTAAGGTAAAAGTAATATGTTCTCATTTAAAAAAATTATGCGGAACAAGGTAACTCAGAAACAATTGCAGATCACAAAAGTTGAAGTATTCCCAAGTATAGATAAAAATTACATAAACAACTTTTGTATTGAACAATTTTTCCTAAAATGAATATTAACGACAATAAATCGCCGTCTCCATACTTTCTAATAACCCTGTATAGCAACCGGTACAAAAGGTTGCCTCCAAAGGAAGAATAATAGTAAAAGAGGAATTTAAATAATTTAACTAAACATTAACAAAGTCTACCAGAAAAATAAAGTCTCTGTAACACCATTCCTTGAAAAACTTCCTATTCTCTATTTACAGTTTTAGATATTTACAGAATCATTTTCGAGTTCCTTTTATTTTATTTCTGAAGTTAATAAAGTATTTATAATCGTCAAAAAATAATTATATACCTACTTAATCGTAATTTCGGAGTGGGATACCTACGTTTCACTGAAGAAACGTCCACCATTATTCAAAACGTTAACCGTACCGTCCTTGTTTTGGCGACACTTACCAAAAGTATCTATTTCTGTATTTTGGAATCAATTAGTATAAAGGGTATGCAAACATTTATTACTTATTTCCAAATGATTCAAGGTAATGCAAATTAGTCAAAGTTACCAAATGTTTAATTATTTCAGTGTATCATAGCAAATTCTTATTGGAAAGCAAACTACCAAACGTACTAAGAATTGGAAATGTTTAATAATAATCAGAAATATGTTGTTAACAGCTTTTGTTACTTCAGTTAACCCGATTACACTTAAGAAAAGGCCTATAGTGTTGAAACGCATTGGAATATTTTAAAATATAGGTAGAATATATCAACACCAAACGATTGTTGCAACAATTGTCATAATTGGCCGAAAATACAGCATTTACTCAATATTTAACTAATTTGATAACATGACAAGTAGTTAGAGCATGCAGTAAAATTCAAAATTTATAAAATATGCTTTCGTTCATTTTAGATAGATACATATTGAAATTCCTGCACGAAGCTCATGAAACTTGTGACATAATGAAGTTGTATGTAATTAGTTTAATACAGGCAATTTTCGCGACTGGTATTTAAAATTGCGCTAATTTGCCTTCATACTTGGCTGGAAATCTATTTAGTGCCAGATAAGCAAATGATTGTTTCTTCGTGGTTCTCATTTCGTTCAAACAG
Organism: Pyrocoelia pectoralis; assembly: GCA_036250285.1. NCBI lineage: Eukaryota > Metazoa > Arthropoda > Insecta > Coleoptera > Lampyridae > Pyrocoelia > Pyrocoelia pectoralis. The sequence continues at coordinate 7,455,159 of CM070076.1, read as the reverse complement.
GGTTAAATCGAAAAAAGGGTAAGTAATTGCATTACAAAATCGAAGTGATTTCACTTCTTTATATGAATTTATCCATTTGGACTCTCCTTGCACGTTGCAAATACTTAATTTTCATTTACCTTTACTTTTTCTATTGAGTGTAGATTCAAATTTGATGATGGGTACGTTTCTATTTAAGTACTATATAGGTACATAGGTGCCTACTTGCATTACATAACTATAAACTATAATTACAGTACAGTAAGGGGACATCAAAACACTTTCAGTAAAATTATACCTTTCACACAAATTTCGTTGTCAGGTAATAGATTAGATTTCTGAATAGATTAACCTTTTAAGGGTGTATATTATTACTGAACAAGAAACATCCATCACAAGGAATGAAGTATTGACAATTCCGTATACTTACAAGTATGGACGATGATAAAAAGCTTTCATGAAACTCAATGAAGTATCAGTAAAAAAAAAAGCAATCGATAAATCGTACAACACGTTTAATACCTTAAAATAGTGTTTCTTCGATGTATTTATTTCCTTTTTTCTTTGGCCTTCAGTATTTTACTTTCATTTGAGGGTGCGTACGCTACGAGGGTCAATTCACTATAGTATTCCCCTTCAACCCCTAACATTTCTCCCGCGCTTGAAGCCGATTGGTTTAAATCATCGGCCATTACGAAAGAGGATGGGAAAATTGAGGGGTGATGTAATGACGTCAAACTACCCCATTTATTGAGTACTCCCTTTATTTATAATTTTATGTATTATATGTATCCCAGCTACAATCAAGTTTTAAAATTGTATCCTTAATTTTAGTTTAATTTATTGCCACAAACTCGTGGTTTTAATTACAACTATTTGTAACGGATAGATCACTTTAAAAATGACCACCTGCAGATAAAATACGCCTAGTAATAATTGTAACGGTAACGAACCGAAGAGAAACTTCAAAGAAAACTGAAAATATATTATACAGTGATAATTTTGATAGATACAAGCAGCTGGTTTATCCAAATATTTAATGGGAAGTGATTTGAATTGCTTTACGACATAAATTACCCGACTCATAATTTTAATTGGTATCACCTTGTATTAGAATGATATTTGAATAATTTCGTCAGCAGAAATCTCGACAGAAAAAAAAATTGGAAAGATTGTTATCCGGCCACGATGATTATAAATAAGAATTTGATGGAAGCCCGGTGAAGTAGACAGTTTTGAGAAATTTTAATTAAAATTTTGGTAATATTATTTGGTATTAAGAAGATATATTAAAAAAGCCGATGAGATAAATAATTTTCTTAATTTGTGCGCTGGCCTTCTTAAAGACGAACTTACCTACTAACTTACAGTTTTCGTCTAATGGAGAGCTTTATTTCTAAATTTTTAATTATTAGGAAATTCTTCATTTCATTTAGTGTTTGATAAGTTATATTTTTACAGTACATGTACGTGTTACATTAAAATGTACAGTAGCAATACAGGTGTGAAAGTCGCAGATGGATTAAGTGACAAATGTAAAATACGGACGAAACAAATGAGTGCAAATTTTAAATTAGGACTTTTACAGTTAATAGCACAGCAATATTCTCGTTTTGTCCTAGTATGTACCTCCAGGAGTGCCTTGTGGTTACTATCTAGTAATAATGGTAATAATGCTCATGGGAAACGAAAGTTTTATATCTGTACGATTTATACCAGGACGTTTCACGTCTAAGATCGATCATTCATTCCCAGGACGGTTCATGCCAAAGGGGCTTTATACTCAGGACGTTAACATCAGTTGATATTTTTCAAGTTTTCAGAGTACTGTGAAATAAAAAGGGATAGTAAATAATAGGTAAGTATACGAAAAACAAACTTTTTGTTTAGGAGCATCATTTGCAAAATATATTCAAAATTCTCATTTATCGCAATACCACTACGGGGAGCTTTGCATAATTTTTGCATGTCTTTTGGAAATAGCATGAAACGCATTTAAGTGTACAATTCTGATAATACCAATTACCTTTAAGCCTAGTTCAAAGAAAGATTTGGCAATTCAACCACATCTAACATATTAAACTTCAGGGATTGAAACGTTTGGTTAAAAAGGTTTGAGGTACTATTAATATCGATAAGTATAAGTTTCACTTCATATGTTCGATAGAAAAGGTGATGTGACCTTTTCTCATAGAAAAAAGAAGAAAAAAATTAGTTTTTTTGAACCTTAAGGCTTAAATTTCCTAATTTTATTATAAAAATGAAAAGATATATTTTTTAATAAAGTAAGTTTTTTAAAAAATGCAATTCCTTCCTTGCAATATTTTAGAAGTTTATGCAAAATATCAGAAAATAGCCTTGGCGTATATCAAGATGCAAGGTTTATGAAATTGAAAAAATGGTGTTTCTGTAGCAATATAATTGATTAAAAAACAACTATGGACAAGAGGACAAGAGTTTAAAGCATAAAATTGAAAACGACGATAGAAAAGATATTAGGTATTAGATAATAATATATAATAAAACAAAAAACACATCTTAAATGCAAAATCGTTATTAAACTTAAAAAAGTCAATGATATATGTATTGATACATGGTAAAACTACAGACAAAATGAACGAAACAATTATTACTTTATAAAAGAAAGAGTGGTTGGCGGTTCTCAAAAGAATTGTGTATATATAATTCAGTATTTAGCAGGGCAGAATTTAACATTTAGAAGATCTAATGACAAATTGTTTCACCCCAATAATGGAAACATTTTAAAACTAGTAGAAGCCATTGCATTATTTGATAATGTGATGACAGAACATAAGTATCTATTAGGACGTTAAAAATGTAGTTAGCAACTTAGTGCTAAATATTATTCAATAATATTAGATTTTACACCGGGTTTAAACCATGAGGAACAGATTAACAAACCAAGTGGAAATTAAAGAATATTTTGTAGGTTTTTTTCCCAGTAACTGATACCACTGGCGAAGGGTTAACATTGTTCTTGTTAAATGTTTTAAAAAATGAAAGTACCTACCCCCTTAGTGATATGAAAGGCCAAGGTTTATGACAATCGGGCTAATATGAAGGGCAAGAATAATGGCCTGCAAAGAAAAATTTTAGATCTAAATCCCAGAGCATTTTATGTGCCTTGTGGTGCAGATACATTAAATTTAGTTGTCAACAACGCACCAAAGGGTTCATTTGAGTTAAATAGTTTCTTTTGTATCGGTCAAGAATTGTACGTGTTTTTCTCGGTCCGAACACATCGATTGGAAGTTTAAAAAAACCTTCTTTAACTGTTAAACCATTATGTGAGACAAGATGGGAGAATAGAGTAGAATCAGTTAAACCATTAGCAACATGGGATCAAAAAGTAAATTGCAACGTTTCGTATATCTTCAAAAATGAGTGCCAGATAAAATACCAAAAATGAATTTTAATAAATTGAAGTGTTATACAAATTTAAATTCCATAGATAGTAATTTAGGAACCTAACAATTTCATAAAATTCATTAAATTGCATAATGCACGATCGTAATTATGTGCAATTTTTTTTAAAATGGGTCTAATTACAAGAGTAGGTATGTACATTTTAAAAATCATCCAAGTAAAATGAGAATTTCATCACAAAAAATAGAAATACAAAGATTAACCGTCCTAAGACGCTAGGTGATTAGAAATAAACATAAATTAGTAAAAAATTCATTTATGATCGTTTTCAACAACATTACAATTGGTAACATTTCCCATTGCGTGCAGTAAAAATATATAATGGACAGGGGTTGGCAGTCACAAAATACTTGTATTGAAAATACAGTATTTGAAATACATTTGTATTTTGTATTTTGTATTTGATGATTTTGTATTTCAAATAGTCTCTTATGAGTATTTTGAAATTTGCATTTGAAATACATTAATGTATGTATTTTTCCCACCGCAATGTTAACGATAGGTTCAGAGTGAATTATAAGTACACATTTTCAAGAACCTACCTATATAACTTTCCTAGAAACGTCTAACTAAATCTACCAAAAAACTCCCCGTATGCGTATAGGTATTTTAGTATTTTTATATTTCAAATTATATATTTGTATTTGAAATACGTTAGTACATGTATTGTCCCCAGCCCTGATAATGGAGTAATATTCGCATACCTGAAAGTTTTTAAAATGCGACTTACTTGATATACCTACACTGATCTAAAAAATGAGTGCACTTAAAAGTATCATTAGCGCTTTAAATCTAGCAACAAAGCTCTGCAACATAAATCACATTTCCAAAATGTAAATTATTTTATATTTTTGAGGCGTTGGTAACCTATTTGTGCAGTCAGGTACTTAAGAACAACGAAATAGTATGGTGAGCACTATAAATGTTTTAAATATTACAGTCGAAGGCACAACGGTTTTACAAATGTTTGCGTACAAATGGTAGAAGCTTTTTCTCATAAGAAACCATTTACCACTGTTCTTTAAACAAACAAATTACAATTATAAAGATGCTAACTGTATCATACTTAGCAATTATTTTAATCAAAGAAAATTAATAATAATTGCTGTTACTCGGCCCACTCTACAGAAAATGTTATTACATTACTTTCACATACCTATAGGAGATAAAAGCGAAATGAAGCAAGCAATAGGTTCATAATCAGAAAAGTGATAATAATAGAATTAAACAATTGCTTAGCACAGTTGAAATGAACACGTTAAGAGCCATAGCAGGAAAGATCAAGTTGAACAGAGTAAGAAATTCAGATATACAACAGTGTAACCTGTAACGTAAACGACATCGCGAAATTGATAAGACAAAGAAGAAGAATTTGGAATGAACATGTGACAAGAGCAGGTGATACCAGACTTATAAAAATAGCAAGAGACAACGAAGAAGAAGTGTAGGAAGAAAAACCATAAAAAAGATGGGCTCTTCGGAAGAGGACACACCGTGACAAAGTTCGACGCGTGAAGAAAAACAGGGTCCTACCTTACAATAAAAGAAGAAGAAGAATTTTCCATTTTTCAAGAGAAATATTTTGAGTATTAAAAAACATTCATCCCTTTGCTATATAAACAAAAAATTAATCGATATTTGAATTTTCAATTTTTAAGCTTTAATAGTTCATATTTTAAATTCTGAATCTGAATTTAACAGAATTCGTTCAAAAATGAAGGAAAAAGGAAAATTCATAACAAAAGAAAAGCAACACAGAATGAAAATGGAAATTGTAGCGATAACGTCTAAATTTATAGTAAAGCTTCTCTCTCTTCAACTCTCATGAATTATAAACACACCATTAGAAGATGTTAGGGATGATAAAATACCAAAAGTGTGAGTAATTTTAGAACACTATGAATTAAAAAAAACTAAATCTTTAGGTACACGTCTTTATTGGTGTAGTACTTCATTATAGAATTCAGTACCATTGCAAAGCGCAGTAGTGCAAAATCATAATTATTCATGGAGATGAAATTCGTAAAACTTTTTCAAAAGGCGACAGCCTTACTATTAATTAATGATCAGGAGATCCTTAAATTACAGCTAAATTTAATAAAAGTAACTTCAAACCCTAAAATGGCGACAATTACAGAACGCAAGCCTCAAACAAGAAAAATGTTAAGGTTTAAATCATGGGATTATGAATTCTACGTAACTTTAATTGAATCGAAAAATTTATTTGAAATTATCTTCCACAGGGAAAGTATAATAGCAAATTGAGATTTCCATAAAGTGAGCTTATTATATAAGTACATAGGTATAGTTCATGTGGGTCATGTGGGCTCTTCAACTAAATTGGTTTAAAGATTAAGGGCAGCAGGGGCGAATCTCTTGCATCATTCCATATATAAACGAAAGAAAGTAAGCGAGGGATGTTGCTCTAAGTTTATAGTAAAACTTCCTTCCTTCATGAGTCATGATTTTAAAGTAGGATAGTAAAATACCAAAAATGTAAATAACGGAAACATGTTTATATAGGAAACTTTGAGACACACAACAATTTTACAAAATCCATCCCAATTGCAAGATGCACGATCATAATTATATAAAATGAAGGAGTTTTCTTCAAAATTGTAATAATTGCAATTTACCAAAAGTGTATATGTAAATTTTAAAAACCCTGCAGGTCAAATGAACCCTGCGACACAATTACTTATTGAAGATATTAACGGAATTATTTTTGAAAATTTTGAAAGTCTTTAAAATACGATTGATCCGAATAACTAACACACTTAGATGTATCATTACTTTAAATCTAACAACAAAATAGACCATAAATTACAATATAACTAATTAGTAGAAACTTAATAATTTTACCCTTTTGTGGGGTTGGTAACCTATTTGTGTAGTCAGCTACATACGGAAGAGCGAATCTACAGATTTTTCATGATTCTACCATATGGGAATGATTTGAGGAAACCATTTCGAAAGTCAGAGAAAAACGATATTTAATGTTAACTGTGGCAACCCTCTCTTATTACAGTACAGTATGGGATGGATGTAAGTTTATAATATTATAATAGGTAGGTATTAGAAAAAGGGATACGTTGTATCAAAACAGCCATTCCGCAATAATAAAAATGCTCATAAGCAAAAAAGGACAATAATAAATTAAGATAAAAAATTTATGTTTCTCTTTTGCCTTTTAGTCCAATATTATTTTTGATGTAATCAACAAAAAACATCAAAAAGTTACACAGTTGTTTTTAATTTCAAACGTGTTTCGACAGCAAAGCTACCATTATCAGTAAATAATTTTGTACTTTTTTGATGTTTTAAGTTTGTGCTTCTGTGTAGTGAAAATAGTAGCAAAACAAAGCAAAAAGAGTGATGAAAGCGTAGATAACTAGAGAATTGAGGGCCGTGTAGAATATTAAACTGTCTTTCAAGTTAAGTGTCATATGATATTCACTCTAAAAATTTGAGTTGATATGGAGATTTATATTTTCAAAAATAAGTTTAACTATCTTATAAGTTTTCATTGCTTGAGTCAAACATCTCTACATCATATAAGAAACGTCTGGAAAACCCGCCCGTCAGTAGAATTTAAAATTTTGTGCGCAATTCTAGAGTGCTATTGTTACAGAATTTAGTAAATTCAATTCCAATTTTAAGAAGATACATTAAAAAAATACGCCCTTCGATATAAAAAATAAAAAAACAGAATAAGAGATCGCAATCGATTGTTCACAAACATAAACCAACATAAAAATTTGCTTGATTTTAAAATTATTTTTGACTATCGAACTTCTAATAACTTTAAAACAATCAAAACGCAAAATTGAGCTAAAAATTCGTAGGATATAAATACTTTGTGAAACAAATACGCCTAACATACTAAGTGGCGTAATTGTAACACAATACACATGAAAAATAAATAATACACAAATGTAATGTACCAACCAAATCTAAATATAGTACACCGCAGTATATAATTCCTACCTAATCATATTTACTAAATAAAAATGGTTGGAATTGGTAAATTATTTCATCATTTGTGGTCCAATTAACTCTTTTCAGTAGTAGTTTCCAAACATTTTGAAAAAAACTACATACATACCTACCTACTTTTACAAATTTCGATACAATTAAGATAAACCTTGCTTTCCATTTATTAACTGCGACCCTTGTAAATTTTAATGAACCTTTAACACGTTGACTGCCGTGGCGTTTTTTTGTGTATTATACGTTTGGGCCAAGGGGCATATCAAAATTTTCATCATTTGGGCCGTAATGCGCAGAGATAGATATCCATAAATAATGAAGTCCCACGAAAGAAATTTTCAAATATTCATCACTCCTGCTAAGAAAATCGAGAAAATGTGTCTCGGTCATAGGGACCGAGCCGGCGCGGTGTGAAAGGTAGTGAATGTTTTACGCGGGCGCCGTAAATGGAAAAATTTTACGCAAGAAACTGGGGCGACGCAGCGCTTCTTCTAGGCCAGCTCGGTCAATTTGGACAGTCGAAACAATTTTATACCGAGCGTCTGGCGTGTGGGATGCGAAAAACTGGTGGAGAGCAAAATTTTTCGCGGTCACATAGACCGCGTCGGCTTGGGGGAATGTTATTTTCTCGGTCATATTGACCGAGGCGGCAGTCAACGTGTTAATGTCGCTAATATCACTCTAAACCTTCAGTGGTAGAAATTCAAAGAAAATTTAATTTTTATGCTGAAGTTCTAACACGTTTTCTTCAGGCATTCATGAAAGATCATCTTTAGCAACGAACACCATTTTTGGTTGAATGGTTTCGCAAAGAAACAAAATTTTTACATACAATGTGATGAAAATGCACATACCATCATATTGAAATACTTTACACTCACAAAAAATTAACTCTGCGAGCTTTTGACCTGAACAACTTGTATTTTCAACAAAACGGAGCAACATACCATACCTACAGCTCGTGAAAGCGTCAATTTATTAACAAAAATCGTATTATTCTCTTTTGATTCCTTTAATTGACCATCATGATCATATTAATATCAAAAATATTTTGAAAGCAGCATTATTTGGGCCATTGGTCCTTAAAAATTAGAGCTTTGCAATTCACTGGAACTTGTAAGGAAAAACATGATGGCGATTTACACTTTGTACTGAAATATAATCTTCCAAATAATACTATTTTAACATTTAAAACGGTTGTGGTTTTACTTTAATTTAAATTAAAAGCTCTCATTTGATAACCTTTTATTTATACATGAATATATCACGCATGTGATGTGTAAGCTCATTTTGATATTGAATTTATTACCCAAACAATTACCTTGGTGACACTTATTGATTCAATCGTTTACGGAAATTTATTTGTGCAGCAATATAAATTTACTCAAAACTGATTATTATACACCAACTGATATACATCGTAAACAAAAAAGATTAATTATTAAAAGGATACGCCTTTAAAATTAAGAAGTTGCGCAGAGTAAATATTGACAAAGTTAATGAAAAAGGGTATGATGGTATCTTGTATTTAAGGGCAAGTACTGTTAAACGAGTTAAACATCTTTTTTTGAAGTCTAAATTGGAGAACGCTTAAATTACTGTCATATTCAATACTTTTAAATATTAAAGAATAAATTGTACATCAAAACCCTGAAATTCTCAAATGCAGTGAACTTATGAGTGAATTATAAAACTGAAAAGGCTTATGCGTTGAGAAAGTTAATAGCAACTTACTTAGTGAGACAATAAGAACGTCCTTGAATTCCCTTGCTATTACTAATCAGAAATTCAGTGAAATTGAATTTCAGAAGAAAATCGAGTAGAAGTGAAACTGAAAATGAATGCCTACCTACATTCTAACTTCTCTTTAAGTATTTCCAGGAATTAATGATGCTGTCTTCAAAGTGACGAAACCCTCAAGTTCACCTTTAAAAAATAGTTCTTAAAAAGTTCATTACACGATTTTTAAGCAGAGATAAGATTTTACCTATTACTCATCGCCACTATGCACTGAATTGTTTTCCCATTGAAATTAGTATTAAAATGAACATTTTGGACGTAACTGACTCCAAGATTTTGGATACCTATCCTTGAGGATAAACTATAACTAACGTAGTAGAATTCTACAAGTTCATTCATGTCTGTAGATGTAATAAGTTTGGCACTTTTTACGACGTTTCAAGCCAAAATATGACAGTGAACTACTTGGTATGGTAGATACAACCAAAGACATACCTACGTATATAGTAAGTTTCGCTGTAATAGATTGACACGTTTAGATGTTATTACGGTTTCAGTTGTAAAATAGATCTTCGGGAAATAATTACATCCAGCTCTTTAGGCACAAACATTTAAAAATGGTCTGGCCCACATTCAACTTTTAAGTAATGTACTGGGAAAAGTTTCAGTTCTTTAGGACAATTCTTCGCAGAGTAGTTCAAAAAGTTAGAAAAAATGAAGACGATATTATCAAACGCAAAGAAAAGTAATGTAATTTTAAGCATTTAGGCCCCCAATGATTGTTAGTAAGTTAGAACTAAAAAGAAAATTTTCCGAAATTTCACAATTATTATTGTATTAAGGTACTTTCAGATACTTTCATGTGGTGTCAGTCATGAATCATGATTGTAAAATTTGACGTCATGAAGTTTGATCACATGGTTGTAAAAAGAGTTTACATAGACTAGGTATATTTTTTTACCCCGCAGACACAACAGGATAATAAAATATATCTTTTGTGAACATTCTATTCATAAAGGATGAAGCTCGTTAAGGATTTATTGACTTACTTTTATTTTTAAACATCTTTCAAAAATCAAAATTAATGTACCAAATAATAATGAAATGTGAAGCAATCGATAACTTTAAAGTTAAAGTTAAAGTTATTTTACGCTTTAAACAGAGAAACATTAAGAAATGTACAACCTACAAAATTACATTTGAAGCATCTAATTTAATATTTGCTAATTTAAGTCCAAATAACGAATGAAAAGTCTCCACAAGCTTTCATCTTTAATTAGGACGTAAAAGATAAACCAAAACGAAAGAGCATTTTAGAGACGTCTTTTTAAAAAGGATTTAAATCAAAATGAATAGGAAATACGTTTAAAAGCCGTTATGGGTCTATGTCCGAATTGTTACAGACCTGGTAGTTGTTAATTAAGCCCTATTGTCATTGAATGATCACAAAAGAGTATTCTTGAGGCGATTGAACCGTTGTCAAGTCGTGATATGGACGAGAAAGATAATATAAAGATACTAAGAGTAATTTATACGAGGGTTGCCCAGCCTACGGCCCGCGGGCCACATTCGGCCCGCGAGACCATCTTATGTGGCCCCCGTTGGCGGGAAAGAATTTCAGTATTCACTGATCAAAACTATTACATAAGTACGTACTTACTTATTTTTTCCATCAGAGATTTTTGAAATTGTGCTTAAATTGGTAGATTGGAGTAAATACAAAAATATGGAGAAGCATGATAGGACGACAAAACGGATTAGTTGCCCGTCTTCGGCAAAACGTCGCAGATTCTACCAATTGTCCACCAATGACGTTCCATTGCATAATCCACCAGCAACATCTCTGTGCAAAACAGCTAAATTTGGAACATGTTATGACGGTTATTGTAAAATCGGTGAACTTCATCAGATCTCGCGCTCTGAATCACAGAATTTTCAAAGAATTTTAGAAGGAAATTGAGTGTGAATATGATGACGTGTTGCACCACAGTGAAGTCGGCTGGTTGAGTAGGGACAAAGTTCTCAAACGATTTTTTGTCTTGAGACAAGAAATTGAAGTTTTCATATGACCAAGTTCCTGAATTTAGCGACCCATTATGGCTTTGGGCGTTAGCAATTTTATGCAATATTTAAATGATCTTAATATCAAGCTTCAAGGGAAAAATAAACTCATCTGTCATGTATACGCGGAAGTAAATGCATTTCAAGCCAAATGATAACTATTCATACAACAAACTGAACGGGAAATATTGGTGCATTTTCCAACGTGTTCTGAACTGAAGAAGGAGCAAATCAATGTTTGCTTCACAAAGAGAAGAATGATTGAACTGTTAAGACTGCTTAGCGACCATTTCGATGAGAGATTTGCGAATTTTCATAAGCTGAAGAATGATACCCAAATTTTTGAAAATCAATTCTCAATCAATGTTTCCACGGCACCAATTGAATTACAACTAGAACTCATCGAGTTACAATGTCAAACATTCATGAAAGATTACTTTCAAGAAAAGGTTTTATCGACGTTTTATGAAGAACTACATGCAGAGAATTATCCGAATTTAAGGAAACTGGGAATGAAGATGATTAATGCATTTGCCAGCACATACGTATGCGAACAAACTTTCTCAGTGTTGAAGAGAGCTAAACCACGTCTGTCTTCACGTGTGATCATCTTCTTCAGTACTAAGAATGAGCGTATCAAATGGTATCCGAAAAACACCAGATTTCACATTAGTCATTAACAATGAATTATATAATAATTATTAATAATACAAATAAACAATTTAGGTATTTGATAAATGTATGTCCTGTAGTAATATTGTCTTATAAAAATATTTTACCTATGCATGGATTTTGGCCCGCGCAATATATACCTGGAACAAATGTGGCCCGCATAAAAAAAAAGGTTGGGCGCCACTGATTTAAACGATTAAATTAATGAAGGGCACTATTTTTGGATGGGATAAAAGAAAAAGGCCTAAGAATATTCAATTCCGCAGCGATTACAAACACAATTTTAAGTTCGCCATTAAATTGAAAATGGTATGCGACAAAATCGAAAATGACTAGGTACTAATTCGTATAGTTACAGAAACAGTGTACATACCTAAACAAATTAGGCCCGTTTTTTGAAACAGTTAATATGTGTCATTATCATATATTCACAAACAAATCGTTTTTATTAGTACCAGCTGCATCTCATTTCCAAAAATGAGTAGGTACGTATGACTTAAACAGTAAAAAAAACGAGAATCGTTTCGTAATTATACCTAAATCCAATCGTCGACTTCCTTTTTCAACGTTTCATATCAAAGTATTTGTGGTTAGTCATGACCCTAGTATAAATGGATGCAATTCACGAAAAATCATCTTTAATTCATTCAAAACAATAGGTACTTTCCTTGTAGTATATGCACGTGTATATGTATGCACGGAAAAGTAAAAATGGACGCTATTTTAGTATACAGGGTGACTGGTTCATAAACGTATATATTGGAGGACATGTTAATAGAGGTCATTTGCAGTTGTTTTAGCCAAACATGCCTTATACGAATGTGAATAGTTGTTGAGATATTCTAATTTTTGTGTTTTCTTAGAAATCCGCCATATAGTCGTACTAATTTAAAAATTAAAGCAAATACAACCTTTTTTTCTGCAATATTTCAGTTTCCCTCATTAGATTACACATTGGCAGACATTCTCTATCAAAAATTATGTTAAATACTCCGATCTAATAAAAATACGAAACCTAAAACCTCCACTTGTATTTTGAAATAACTACGTGTGAATGTTCAAATTGTTCGAAGTTTTCTTTTACAAGTGGAGGTTTTAGGTTTCGTATTTTTATTAGATCGGAGTATTTAACATAATTTTTGATAGAGAATGTCTGCCAATGTGTAATCTAATGAGGGAAACTGAAATATTGCAGAAAAAAAGGTTGTATTTGCTTTAATTTTTAAATTAGTACGACTATGGCGGATTTCTAAGAAAACACAAAAATTAGAATATCTCAACAACTATTCACATTCGTATAAGGCATGTTTGGCTAAAACAACTGCAAATGACCTCTATTAACATGTCCTCCAATATATACGTTTATGAACCAGTCACCCTGTATAATCGCAGGGTATGCGTGTTTGGGGTATTTTGTGCACGAAAAGTGTTCACCATAATTTATTTATCAAAATAGGTAAAATTCATCAAAACTATGTACGATTGTAAGAATTTTAACTTTCAAAATGTTAAAATATATGCTCTCAAATTAGAAAAATATGCAAAATTGAGCAATTCACATGCGCCAATTTTACAACGAACAATTGAAAAATTATAAATCGATTTGGGTAGTACAATATAAATCGATCTATAAGTTCAAGTGTAGAAAAGCAATTTTATTCACGTAAATGCCAACAATCTGTTAAAGAAGAGTTATATACGATTATAGTAATTTTTATTTCAACTTAACGAGTGAAATCTATCAAATTCTCTACATACGACTTATTTCGCTTTCAAAATTGAACAAAACTGCAACTCCCTTAATTATAAATCCCGTATTTAAATTTGATAAATTTCTCAGAATCGAAAAGAAGGAAAATTCTCGTTAGTTTTGGATTAAGAGCAAACTTTATTAGTAGTATTAAATTATAATAATTGTAGCTTTGAAATGATTAATTTCAACATGCGTCTGTACTTCTAATTTATGAGTTTGCTTTTAATAATTATTTGCGTACTACATATTTCATAAAGACAATATAATAAATTTGTTTGCCTTTTGGTAAGAAAGGAACGAAGGAATGAAATTTGGTGAAATAAACGTCAAGATTAACAAAATGTAAAGCAAAGCATAACCTTGTTGTTTGTTTAAGCCATTAGATTTCTAATTAACGGGTAATTAAAATATTTCAAACACAATGAACGTAATTTAATGCAGGCAATACACTTTTTGACTATATTAGGTTCGTAATGGCATATTAAATTTCCCTTTAGAAACGGCTTCTTAGGACGTCTTAAAGGGCCTCTAAAAGAGCGAATGAAGTGGAGATGAAATTTGAGCAATTTTAAAGCAAAAACATTAATTTACGCAAAGATTGTAGTGATTTTGGCATGAAATTAATACTATACGCGTCTGGTTTCGTTGTTAAAAACATAATTGATTCTATGTTGAAATTTTCATAATTTGGTTTAAAAATATTCGAATGGAGGAACGAACCTATAAATAATGAAATTCGATCTTTGCCTTAAAATTGAATTGAATGAGAGAATAATTTGAAAACTTTTCGTTCTTGTCAATGTCATTTATAAGTTGATCTTTCAATTCATTTTATTCTGTCGGTCCATTTGGTGTAAAGCGTTAGAAGCTGACACTGGAAGCGGAACGAAAGTTCGTTCGTAATTTTGTTCATGGTTTTTTTATTGGAAAGTTTATCGCCGAGGGAAATTCATAAAATGTTACAGAAACGTTACCGTGGTTTTCACCAGTTTCAAAGCCAACTATGGAGCATCAACGTGGTGATACCACAGTGGAAAACGATTTCAACTTCAAATTGTATTTGTTGAAAGTCGATCACAAAAGCATTTGACTGTAAACAAATAGTTGTTTGGACGTTAAGAACTTTTCAAGTAATTTGTAACTGTGGATGAAAGTTCGTCACCAAAATAAATATCAGAGACAAAATAGCAGCCAAGTTAGTGAGCACAACTCGGTGTTATCAGTTGGTCCGGTTCTGCCACTTTTGATTAATTACTTGGAAAAGAGTTTGGTCTGTTTTGTGTGGACTGTATATTTTGTTTTAATAACAACTAAATGTTAAATTGATTTATTAACTTCATCGTTGAATATTACAAAAATTGTAGAAATAAAAAAACACATCCAACTTGTCTTCATATTACAAAAATGTTGTCGCAATCATATGCTCGTTGTGAAAACCACCCCTTAAATGTGTTTTCTCCCACCTATAATCCCCCGTGCAGCACTCCAACCCTTCAGCGGCATACTCCTCAATCAACTTACATTTAACAATGATTACTGAAGCAAACATATGCAAGATAAATGAAAAGGAGAAGATATGGTTTATCGAAAAATTATCACAAGATTGGACAAATTGAGGTAGGTAAGAATGGTTGGAACATTCACTCGAGTGAACAATATTAGATTTCCACCACCTAAATTTAAAAGCTCTGCCTCTATTAGCTTTTTGACCCTTAAATCCCAAAGCTTGAAATGAAGACTGAAGTTTTTTACACTTGGACAATCAGTTGATTATCACTGAGATTAGAAATTGAATCTGAAGCAGAGCTCCAACTGTAGAAAGAAGGTAACAATTCATCTTGGCTCTACTTTAAAACTTGTCCAAAAGGATTTAAACCCAGCTTTAACTTACATACGTACTAGAAACTCCAAAGTTGAAGATGATACGTTAAGAAAAAAATTTGAAATCCAATTTGATCACGAAATTGTACGCGAAATGTGAACTTTGAATGAACGCAAGTGACCAATCAATGAATTTCACTTTCTAGAAAGATTTGTTGGCACCTAGTAACCGGAAGGCGATTCAAAATGAGCTTTCAAGTTAAATCTTGCACTTAATACCAATTAATTTTCAAAATACAGGGTTTACCAACAAGAAGTTTGTTTTTCCTATTGGGCAAATCGAAACAATTGGCAGTTTTGACATTTAGTTTTCTTATTCAATTTCGCTCGAAAATCGCATTAAAATAATAAAAATCCACCATGAAAATTACATTTTGTAAAATTCGTGATATTTTCGGTCAACATAATCGTCCTTCTGAGGCCGCTATTAAGAAATTTGTCAATAAATTTGAGTCGTCAGACTCGGTACATAATGTGCCAACCTCAAAGCGTGTTCGACCGCGTCGTTCAAGTGAAAACATTGCAGCCGTGAGCCGCAGTGTTGAAGATGCTCCGAATTTGTCAATTCCTCGACGTTCTCACCAATTGAGGTTATCCAAAATGGCCACATGGCGAATTTTGCGTAATAATTTTGCTTTGAAGCCTTACCAGATTCAACTGGTGCAAGAATTGAAGTCGGCCGACCATTCACATCGCCGTAGATTCGCTGAATTCATTCAAGAACAAGCCGCTTTCTGAGAGAATCATTTTTTCAGACGAAGCCCATTTTCATTTGGTCTGGACACGGCGACAAGCAAAGTTGCCGGATTTAGGCTTCTGAAAATTCAAGAGCGATTGTTCAGACGCCTTTGCATACGGAACGTGTCACTGTATGGTGTGCTATCTGGTCTGGAGGCGTGATTGGGCCATTTTTTTTAAAATTCGGCTGGAAATGCGGTTACGGTTAATGATTTACGCTATCAAGAGATGTTAACAACTCAATTTTGGCCTATTATTCATGATATGGGTATCACTGGCATGTGGTTTCAATAGAACGGTGCTACGGGTCACACAGCCACCGAATCAATTAAATTAGGGTAAACCGTCGTGGTGAACATTTGTTAGATATCATTTTTTATTTATAATTGCCAAACCTTACTCTTTCTAATACAATAAAAAATTGAATCATTTTCATCTAAATTCTTTGTTTTATTTTGTTTTAAAAAACAAACTTCTTGTTGGTAAACCCTATAAGTACTTTCAAATATCCTTACATTGTCTTACGTTGAAGTTCAATTTTGTTTTGTAGTTTGAGTAGGTAGTAATCTCCATTTTCCACTGCAACCAAATGGTTTAAAAACAATACGTGATTTCCAAGTTTGAGTTTCAAATTCATTCAAAAACGTCAAAAATCTTCCCTCATTTGCAAATGTCTGTTTCTTTTTACTTTGATTACGAGAAATCTAAACGCTTACCTTCCAAATCAACCGGTCAAATTTTAAAATAGTATTAAAAAAATATTTCATTAATACAGAGTGATTCAGAAATATGGCTATGCTATACGTTTGATCGCATTTTGTGACGAAAATCTTATTATTAAAGGAAATATGATATCATTGAAAAGGGAGTCCTTCAAATTACAATAATAACAAAACAAATCACTTACAACAACATTAAGCATGGCACTTTATTGCCTCAAGCTGTTTGCCGTTTACATCCAGGTATAATTGGCAACGGTTTGGGCAGTCATTCATTGCGTTACGATACATGTTTAAAGGAATAGCTCCAATTTCTTCCTCAATCACTAATTTTAGCAATTTTGCCCGTCTTACGGCCTCACGATGATTAGCATACGTTATTGCCGATGCAGCAATTGTAATTTGCTGTTGCATACTCAACCAACGCCATTTTGACTCATTTTACACTGTTTTGTTTTATTCCACTGTTGTAATTTGAAGAAATGCCTTTCCAACGATAATTTCATATTTCCTGTAATGGTAATATTTTCATCACACAACGCGGTCAAACGTATAGCCATATTTATGATTCACCCCGTAGATATTACGCGATGGAGACAAACACTCGTAAATTTAGCTTCAGAATCGCATTTAAGCACATAATGGATATCTTCGAAGCAAAAAGAAAACGATTGTAATAATAAATGCAAGTAATTCCACTAATAATAATAAAAATGTATTTATTATTACAATTTATTGTTTAGTTCCACAAAGTAATTTTAACTTAAAAAAACAATAAATTTCACTTACTGCATTGCTAAAATTCAAAGAATTTTTTAATTTTTATTTAAAACAACGTAGAGGATGGACCATTTTGGATATTTTAACAGGTTACTTCGATAAGTACTATACAGTAACAGCAAAATGGCTTAAGCTTGGCGATCGCATTATTCGAGACAAGGAATATGAGACTTTTTAAAATTTTAGAAATTCCTCGTATTATATTGAAATGGGCGGATACATTAAAACTGTCTTTTTTTTGTATAACGCAAAAATAACGTATTTTACAAAATTACAGTTATCTAATGGCATCATTGAAAAGATAATTATGAGCTATAGCTTATGTAAGTTATTTGTTCCAGTTTGTTGGTTGTAAAAAACACACCACCTCTCTCGTATTCCTTTATTAATGAATTAAGTGCAATGGGACTTACATGTAATTAAATGATGGTGGAAACGAATGAAATGTAAATCCTTCGCCTGAAGATGAATGTTTAAGTCGAAACTAGTCGCAATGTACAATTCATTAACAAAGGAATACCATTTCGACGTAATTGGTCTGGTCACCCCATTTTGAGATATATGTACAATTAATCTGTACAATAAGTTATTTAACAAAAAACTATTTTTATTAAACAAAAACTAAGAGATTCCGCGATTTAAAAATATCAAGTAAAACAAAAGAAAGCTGTTATTATTTAGTTAGTTTTAATAATTCATAGATGTTTGGTATTTTGTAAGAATAATCGAATTTTGGATCAAATGTTAATAAAATTTGGAACAGAAGACAAAATTTTGTAATCAAGAAGAGCACACCAAACACCAAGACCAAGTAGTGCTTGTTTCTACTGCTTGATGAGGACTGTCAATAGACACCACCTTGATTGTGTCGATTGTAAATTTCATCCCTATTAACATGGGAGTCTGTACTATTTTTCGAAAAAAGGTTCTATCTCTTTACAAATTTGTTCAGAATACCAATTATAGAATTCTTTCCACTCACATCTTTATTACAAAATGTGGTTTTTGGAAAAATAATGTCCATGGTGAGCTAATGTTTTGTGAGGGCAAGATCTTTCGGGATATTTATTTAAGTATAAATCAGCTGAAAAAGTCGAATTCAAACTTTTTCTATTAATTTCAGCAGTACACACAGTTATAAGAGGCATTTTCGAACATTTTTTTACTCAAAACTTCAATAATTTGTCTTTAAAAGTTGTGGACCTTAAATTAATCGGTGGCCTGTATACAGTTACAATAGAAAATTGCACACAAAAGTCATTGTAAACTCAAATTGATGTACCCTGAACATACAATTGATGTGACATTTTGAAGCTATAGGTAATGATATATTAAGATACAACATGCAAGTAACATTTGGTGAAAAAGAAGCTTTAAGTTCCCTTCATAGACCACATTTTTACAAGTAGGTAGATGTGCCAGCTTCGATCTGAAGTATCTGCTGAACAGATGCACGGCCAAACAAAAATGTTTTTAGATTGTTAACGTTTGCCACGAACGTACATTCATTTGATATTTTCAGGTAGGTAATTTTACGAGTGCACAGCTGCATTTTATTTCCAAAAACAAGTACCTACTTACTTACGAGTTAAACCGTAATAATGATTATACCAACATGAGCATCATGATCATAGTGGCGCGATATATAATTATCCTTTAATTCAAACGCTGACGGTTTTCTCAATCATAAAATTGTATAGTAATTAGGCGGTTTTACAAACATATATTTTCACACAAAAAATTGATTAATGTTAAAATGATGATTTGTAAATGATTTTTACAATTTACAACTGTTCTAATACCGTTCTAATATGACAATGTAAGCTCTAAGGTCATTTACATTAGAAATAATTAGTCGATTTATAATGAAACTAGGAAAATGCACTCTTGACCTCGTACTGATAATTTTATATTAACGAGACACTTTTCGTAGAAAAGTATCGTATACTAGGCTCCAAAATTATATAAAGTGGAAAAATAAAAATTGACGCCATTGTAAAAAAATAATCTGTTAAATTGTATACATAGGTACTTCCTGACGTATAAGATAAAACCGGTTTCCTCCCCTAATGTATTTATATCAATGTAAATAATGTGACTCTTGTACTTTATAATCTACACGACATGCGATTTTTTTACCTCGTTACCTATATGATTTAAGGTAGGGTATTTACAAAATGGCGGCATCCACATAATTTCCAATCGAAATTTTTCGTAACAAACACAGTTAGGTACTCCGCTACTGTAGAATTAATTTTCAGCATATTAACTTTGTAACTAAAACTTTGTAAGGAAGAGTTTAACATGAAAGGATCCTTTCAACATTCGCCCCAAATGGTTTTTCGTGCTTACGATCAGAACTGACGACAATAAGTTAAATGAACCCTTTGCATGTAATTATGGAAAATGAAATTTTCACGTTATTTGTATACGACTCAACTATACTAATTATGTTGAAGGAGGTTTGCTATAAATTTGATATTAGAAACAATTAAAACACACTTAATATTTTTTTTTCCAAAAAGGTGGAAAATAATTTCTATTTTAACCCCTCAATCTTTTTATTAATCTTAAGCCTTTTTATCGCAAGTTCATTTTACAATTTTGCATATTTTTCTCCATTCCTATATGTTTCATGATTCACTACCATACCCCAGTATTTTCTTTATAACCTCAAATTTGATGTCCTTTTGAGTTTCACGGCATATATCTTCCGCTTACAACAGTTTAAAATTCTTATTTGCTTCATCTTCCAATATCTTACTTTTTTCACTTTTCTTGTGACCTTGCCTATTACAAGTACAAACAAAAAAAGGTGTAAAAAAACACATCCTATTTCAATTTTGAAACATTTTGATTCTTCGTCAATAATTCTGACAAAATTTATATTAATTCTATACTTCTTTTATCACTTCTATTTTTTTATTACTGACATCTCCTCGCTTTAAGGTATTCCAGCCGTTCCAGATGTTTTTTTTTTACTTTTATCAAACTTTTTCCAAAATGTATTTGGAGGATTATTCCTATTTTCTGTAGTCATAATTTCCGTTCCTTGTTGTCGTTGATATTTCATAATTTCTGCTGTTACTTTTTTCTTTCCAAGGGCTTTTTTATCTATTCTTTTAATCTTCTTTTTTAAGTTATTAAAGGGATCACTCGTGCATTGAAATTTCTTCTTCTTGTTCAAGTCCTTCCATCTATCCATGATCTTATTTTTCTTACCTTCTCATCATGTCTTTTATGGTCCACATATCTTGTATTCCTTTGTTTACTACTAATCGTTGTAATCTTTCTTTTAAAGGGGCCGTTCACGTTTTAATCAAATTTTTCCTATGATTCACTTCTGGTTTCTCTACTACTTTCCTCTATATACGTTTGTTCTTTCCTGCTTATATATGTCGCAATTTTTACTGTTTTCGTGTTTATATATTTCGACCATGCTTTTTTCCTCCCTTTTCCTGCTTTGTATCTTTCATTTCATCATCGCATTCTTTTCATGTTTCTATTTCTATTGATTGTTTTCTTCACATTAGATGTTCCACTCCCATTTTCTGTGCATAGCCTTAAATCTCCTTATCTCTCTGATAGTTCGTATTTCGTTCTCAATTAATGTTCTTTCTTAATATGTTTTCCATTCCTTTATTGCAGTTTCTTAATTACCTATCCGTTAATTTCCTTTCAACATTCTTTTATTTATTACGTAGCTTTCTTTTAGTAAGTTTATGATCTTACTTGGTGCTATTATAAACGCATCTCATTTTCGTTTTTTCCGTGACCGCACGAGGGTGTTTTTTTATTAAACACCAATTGATAACGTTAAATTTCGAATGTGCGAATTTGGAATCGAATCTGAGAAACCGACTACTCAAATTTCCATTTATTAATAAAAGAAAAAAATAAAAGTGATCATCTGTCCATTTATGCAAAACTAGTTATTAACAGTTTATGTATTGGTGACAAATTGTATTAAACAAGTTAGCAACTTAGCGACATAAAAGTCATTAATAAGGGTTGTAAAGTTTGCCATTACCAGTAATAAGTGTATAAAGAGGTCGCGCTTGCAATTTTCATTTCGCGTCATCATTTTACAAAGAAGCCCTAATATATACATTTTAGTGCTACTTGTTGTTAGCAAGTGAACGCGTCCCCCTTCTATATAACATCAATGGCAAATTTTTTACCTTTTCAAACTGGCACAGGTTTTTGCATTTGTTTGACCAACTCTATACACGTTACACGTGCTGTATTTTTTTATAGGGTAAAGGAATTTTGCAAAAGGATTAAATATCGTTTGTGTTCATAAACCTTGCTGTAATACTTGTTTCCCATTACCTACAATACTCGAGACATTTTATAAGCGGATGTTTCATAGGTACACAGAGCGTTTCATACTCGAATACAAATGAAATGCAACTTTTCATACGTAACTACAATTCCAAAACTTTATGGATACCAAAGACAAGCAACCGCAACAACGAAAGTACACGGAAGCCGTTTTCTATTTGTTTCGTATGTAAATTTGGCAAATTACAAAGCGGCACAGTCACTTTCAAATAAGTACATAAATGGGGGGGGGGGGGTCTTTTTTCGTGGTTGTGTATCGTGGTAGGTATGAAACGTCTTGGGTATGCAATCGTCCTGGAATGTTCTGGTATGAAACACCCGGGGATGAAGGAAACGCTGATAATCCCCCTATTTCTCCAAGTGTGTTTTATTCAATGTTTGAAAGGGATTTTGATTGAAAAAAACGATTCAAGTTAAGTAAATATTTGTTCCAGTCGGGAAATATTTTCAGATCAAGCAAAAATTAAAATCTGATTTCTTTTATTTCTACTAGGACACTTAATCACATCACGTCAGCATGAAGACTCTGTTACTTGCAAATTACAATATCCGAAAATTTTGTGGTACTAACCAAGGGTGACATACTCCATCCACTTAATTGAAGACGATATACTTTCCACAGTTTTTGCAAGAAACGCGAAGGTTTTGCACCTATTTGTACTTATTGGGAAGCCTTTATTTTGGGCACAAATGATTTTTATACAGGTTTTTCAGATTTTTCAGATTTTTATATAACCACACAATTCGAACTGGGGTACCTTTGCAGCCTTAAAGAGATTTCTGTCTTTATTTTCAAATGCAATTTGTAAGAAGGTAAATATCGATAAGTACAGGTCGGCAGTTTTGTTACCACCTAATTTGATAAGGGTTTTTTAATATTTTTGTATTGTATTTGTTAACAATGGCCAATTATACCATGGAAATAGGATATTAAAATCATAGATTATACTCCTTTTTTTGTCTTCTCTTCGTGAAAAGTGTCACCGCTTCCAAAAATCACACCTTTACCTTCCAATTATTATTATCTATGTAAACAGACCACCAGAGCTAAACAGGGTGTCATTTTATTCAACCCGTCATTAATATGTAATTACTTTTACCTTTCAATCTCCAGTTTTTTGTATTTCTTCTATCATCTATTTTAATTTTGACCCTTAAGTTTTGGGTATGAATGTTAAAACACATAATCATACGTTAAAACCTTTTCTCTATTTAATTTTTTTTTTTTTGTTAAATGTTACATTGTAAATATAAGATTTTAACTGAAGTTTCTCTACAGGTTGAAAGAAATGATGCATGCAGGCGGTGTAATTTTAAAAGGGTTTTATATAATTGGTGCCGCATGACGCAAGTCTTGTATGAGTAATACAATTATTATGTACATACATAAGGGAGCAGGTTAGTGAGTTTTGCGATTGGACTCCTGTTTTTGCACATTGCAACCCTATTAACCAATGGGAAGGCTATTCATATGCAGGTCGACAATGTATTGATGCACGGTGATGCAAGATCTTATTGCACCATGAGTACACAATTCCCGGTTCTATGTACGCTCTCATTTGCTGTTACGTATATAAAGTATTTTATACCTATTAAAATGTAGGTAATCACCAACTTCAAAATTTGTCTGAGAAAGTGTCGACAATATATAATTTTTAGGCGTTTTAAGATTGTAAAACCTCATTGTGTTCTGTTCCTTACATTTTTACGACGTTATTTACGTTTATTGTATAATGTGCTTTGGAAGATTAATTACTATAAACAAAAAGAGGAAATCGTTAAGAGCAACTTGTAAAATGTTTCTATACTCGACTTTTACAGTTTTACATTCAATGTACCTATAACAACTTTTTAATTTCTCATTTTCACATTAGCAGGATTAGTGTAACGCTACAAGAATTTTCATCTTCGCTTACACCACAATAGACAGGAATTTTACGTTAATATATGAACTATATTAATCAATGCCTATTTTAAAAAACTTGAAAAGGCAAATAGCTAAAAGACTAGAAAACCTTACAGTTCACAACTAACCTTAGTGAGTGGGAAGAGAAATTTCAAAATCAATTAAACCGAAATTTGGGTTATGTTGTACTCTTCAATCTCAAAGTATAGTTTTTCAGTGTTTTCCTTACTACAGATACAAAAGATCTTAGTGTTCTTAAGCCAATTAATGGTTTCTACTAAGAGATGGCAAAGCTAGATTGTATGAAGTTCACCCTCACAAAAATAGGAAGGGAATTTTTATTTACAAACACAACTTTGTGTGAGATTTGAGAAGCATTAGTTTATTGAATGTAAGCATTTAGTGTTTTTTAAATGTATTTACGAAAACGATAGTTTTCTTTAATTGCATTACTTAAATTATTTGATATTTTATTAGCTCATTAAAGTGGATAATTAATATAATAACAATAATAATTAATTAATAAACCAAGGGTCAACCGAGAAACAGTAAAAAAATTTGTTAGTTCTAACAAGATATAGGTACCTACCTACTACATACAGTAGAGTCCCGCTATCCCGAAACCCGTTATTCCGAAAATTCGCTTATTCCTCGGCCTATTCCGAACAGAGCTCACAAAAATACCAATTTTTTAACTTAAAAAACTTAAAAACTTATTTCACTGTACAATTTTATTTCTTCATCTTTGTTAGCAAAACAGTTATGAATTTTTAAAATTTTCAACTTCAAACATTCAACCCCCTTCCCTTATGGGAAATAAAGAAATAAATGTAGTGCGAGTAGTTTTTCATGAACCATATGTACCTATAACATTTCAAAAAATAAAAAAAATCTCGGAGCAGATTTTGAGAAAATCGATTTTTAATTTTTGTTCATCACCAAATTACAAGTAAAATTTCTAGCCATCCTTCGGCTATAATGTCCGATTTTTAAATTTTAATTAAGTTAAACGGTTCTTGAGCTACACCCTAAAAAGTAAAAACTTGGAGAATTGCTATTTGCTATATTGGCCGCCATTTTGAATTTAGAAACAAACCAAAAACGGCGGTTTACTTGTAACCATGTAACCATGTTTACTAACTTTTCACCGAGGAAAATTAGATTGGGTTAAAATTGGAATGTTTGCTCCTAAAATAACGCCCCTAATTTGGGCCTCTTTGGGTCGATTTTGAAGAGAAGCTTGTATTACCGATGAAGTTTTTATAGGCCTTAGTTTTAAGTTTCATCAAAATCGGTCTAGTAGTTTAGGCTCCACAGCCATAACGTACACATCCACCCACGCACCCACAGACAAACATTGTTCAAAGATGGTGGTTGAGATTCATCAAAACCTCGAAATCGATTTTTTTTTCCGATTACATTACTTAGATAGATAGATAGATAGATAGATAGATAGATATTTATTTGTCATAATTACATAACAAAAAGATTCTTATTCTACAAAAAACAAAACATACTTTTTACATTTCAAAAAAAAAAAAAAATCAAACACCTCCTACACTTGTCCCCTTTTCTCTACCCTTTCCCTACTCTCCAGCACCCCCTTCATCCACTCCACCCCTTCCCCCTTCACTCCCAAAATCACCTTTCTTTCTCTCTTCTCTTCCTTTAGTTCCTCACACTCCCTCATCATATGCCATATAGTTTCCCTCCCTTCCCCACATATTCTACATATCCTTTTCTCCTCCTCCCACCGATTACATTACTTTCCCTATGTGTATACAGGCTGTTCACGTGATCGACCAATGTGTTGATAGTCGCAGTGGTGACGTAAAAATGTCAAAATGACTGTTAACGTACTTTAGAGTTCATTGTCAACACTCAACATTAATGATTTTGACATTTAACATTTTTTACCAAAGCCTAGCTAGATTGATAGATTTTATTCCGGGTTAAGACATTCTGACATTGGTTGATCAGGTGTACGGCGCGTGATTGTGATTACATTTAGTCCGCCATGGATTTGAATACAATTTTAGACATAAAACACTTTACCATAACACTTGGCCATAAAATGAAACGAGAAATCCAAAAATGCAATGGAAATTTGGGAGTTTCATTTAAAATAACAAAGTTGATAGCTACTTCCGTTATTTCCGGAATTGCCACCATCTTGAAAATATTTTAGTTGGATTCAGAATGGTCGATTATATTCTCATACCAAATTTCATTAGGCTACGATAGTGGGAAGTCAAAAAGTTTCTAACAAACGGGCTACGTGAATCAGCCTGTATACACGTGAAAGTAAAAATCAATAAATTTATTTGTGTGATAGCTGTGGTATTCGGGGTATTCCTTGTGTAAAGATCAATTACATTATTCAGTTTCTATTTATTCTTCGATTCCACAATGGTACACAGCATATAACTGAGCATGGGCGAAGTTAGGTGAACAGATTGGGGGGGGGGGGCTCAAGTCCCACAGATAATATGAGAAGAAGTATGTATATGTGTATAACGTATATAGTTTTTTCTTTAATGTCATGGTAAGCTAGGGGGACCATCGAATAGATGTATTCAACAAACAGTAAGAATTTTTACCTAAAAATATCTCAAAAATCCCCTCACGTACTTAGACAAGAGTACACCTGCATGAAAATTGTGATTGATTCTCACCATCACTAGATCTGACTCCACTAGATTACATTTTGTAGGGTCATCTTAAATCGGTGGTTTACAAAACTCAACCGGACCATATAAAAACTACCATAAAGAATCATTCAATTATTTCTAAACAAACAAAAAAGTTCGTGAGGACTTTATGAACCATTTTGGGCATTTGCATGAAATAGTATGGATATTTTTTGAAATTTAGTAACTAATTCTTGCATTTATCACATTTTTTAAATAAACTGCAGTTATAAGTAAGCTAAAACGCATTTCTGGAGCCCTTTCAAAAGGTGTATCACAAGTATGAAGTTGACATTTAACATTTTGGATGAGGGGTAGATGGAAGTCAAAGTGTGAATAGGGACGGGTTGGCTAATACTGCGCTTGCATTCTCCCTAAGTAGTACCATAGAACATATAAGGTAAAGAAGTTCAATGCTGGGGAAAAACGTTTTTTTTTTTTTTTTTTTTTTTTTTTAATGTAATTATTCACTACAATCTGTCACTTGTGACAATCAGTAGTTGGTGCGACTTACATAATAAATAAATAAATAATTTACAGCGTGAAGGCTGGTTATCCAGCGATAATTCACCTATATTACTCTAATACTAGCTAGCGTATTCTGAAATGTCTACAGTTAATTAAATCTCTGTGGCAAATCGAGCGGTTTGAACCTTTTTAGTCTTGGTTGCACTTCTTTGTCTTTATCAATCATGCGCTCCACTAAAGTGTTAGGGTGAGCACTGAGTCTATCACTATAACGCACACTGTATCTTTTTATTTCCTCATTGATGGTTGGTATTGCGAGGTCGTGTAATATTGTGTCATTTGGGACGTACCATGGTGCATTTGTTATGGCTCGGAGTGTTTTCGATTGGAAACGTCGGAGTATTTCAATGTTGGATGTACTGGCTGTGCCCCATAACTGTATGCCATAAGTCCATATGGGTTTTATCATGGTTTTATACAGAAGTTTTTTACTTTCCAAGGAGAGTTGTGATTTTCTTCCTATCAGCCAGTACATTTTTGAAGTTTCAGTCCCATCTGTTTTCGTTTTGTCCATATGTGTGTCTTCCAGGTTAGTTTCTTGTCCAGGTGGATTCCAAGGTATTTTGCACTGTCGGCTTGAGGTATTTGTTTGTTGTTGATTGTGACCGGGGGGCAGGTGCCCCTTCGTAGGGTGTACGTTACTTGTACCGATTTATTTTCATTAATTTGGATATGCCACTTATTGCACCAGTGCTGTATCGAATCGAGATGTGTCTGCAGTTGCTGGGATGCTAGAATTGGGTCCGTGTTGGATGTGAGTAGCGCCATGTCATCAGCGAAGGTGGCGGTCATGATTTGTGGTGTTGTCGGGAGGTCTGCTGTGAAGAGGAGGTATAATATTGGGCCTAGCACGCTGCCCTGGGGAACTCCAGAGTTGACGGGGTAGGGCTTGGTTGTTGCGCTTCCATATCTGATTATAAACTGTCTATTGGTTAGATATGATTGTAGAATTTCGAAGAAGTCAGGAGGTAGAGTTTGCTTGATTTTGCATAGGAGTCCCTCGTGCCAAACCTTGTCGAAGGCTTGTTTAACATCTAGGAATGTGGCTGCACAGTATTTCCGCTCTTCGAAGTCATTTATAATTTTGGATACCACTCTGTGTACTTGCTCTATCGTTGCGTGCTGTTTGCGGAAACCAAATTGGTGGTCTGGTAGTAAGTTGGTGGTTAGGATAGTTGGGGATAGTTTCTCTAGAAGCAGTTTTTCAAACACCTTCGACAAGACTGGTAATAGGCAGATTGGTCGGTATGATGTCGGTTGGTCTGCTGGTTTTCCTGGCTTGGGGATAAGTATTGTTAGTCCTACTTTCCATTGGTCTGGAAAGTGCCGGAGTCGTAGAATTCCGTTAAAGAGCGAGGTTATGAATTGGTATCCTTTGTGGGGTAATTCTTGAAGAACTTTTCCTTTGATTAGATCTTGTCCTGGTGCTTTGTTTGGGTTCAGTTTTTTGTGGATGGTGGTTTTTATTTGAGAGGGCTTGAATGGTTTGATTGGTGGGCTCATTTGGTAAGGCATTTCAAGTTGTTGTTGTATTTCTTTCTTTTCGTCTTCGTCCATCGCGAGTGGTGCAAACACATTAGCTAAGTGTTCTGCGAATGTCGTTGCCTTCTCGGTGTCGCTCCTAGCCCAGGTGTTGTTGGCAGTTCTGATTGGTGATTTGTGCTGCTGGGGGTGTTTTAAGTACCTAGTTGCCTTCCATAGTGAGTACTCATTGGCTTCTAGCGGAGACAGTTGGCTCAAATATTTTTGTAAGTTCTGATTTCGAATTTCAGAAAGAAGATTTTTGAGTTCTGCGGAGGCTCGGTTTAGATTTCTTTTGTCGTTCGGATGCTTTGATATCTGCCATGTCCTCCTTAGTCTACGTTTTTCTGCAATTTTCTTTTTAACAATGATCGGGCAGTTTATTGACTTAATGTGTTTAGCCGGTACTGGTGTGGCCTGGCGAGCGGCTTTTTGGACAGCCCTATTAAACAGTAGCACTGCGTCTTCTAGGTCTGTGGTGGTTTTTAATGGGATATCAGTAGTCAGGGTTTCTTCGATGATTTCTCGAAAAAGCTTCCAGTTTGTGTGTTTGTTTATGAGTGTTGGTGGGTTCTTTGTGAGTATTATGTTAGAACCTAGTGTTACCAGTATCGGAGAGTGATCTGTTGAAAGGTCTAGGCAGGATTTGATACTGAGGAGGTTTAGGTTTATATTTTTAACAAAACACAGGTCGAGTAGGTCGGGTAGCTTGTTGGGGTCTGTGGGCCAATAGGTGGGTTCTCCAGTAGACAGAGGTAGTATGCCCAGATTAGTTATGGCTTTCAGCATCTCTCTACCTTTCGTAGTGCTTGTTCTTGAACCCCAATGGGTGTGCTTCGCGTTGTAATCACCTCCGGAGATGAATCTGTTGCTTAGGGAGTGAAAGTAGTGTTCATATTTTTCTTGTTTATTGTTATGGCGTGGTGGGCAGTAAACCGCTGATAGTGTGAGTGGACCTAGCCAGTCTTCAACGAAAATGGTTGTGGACTGTAGGTGGGGTTCGCTGTATTTGAGGAGTTCGTGGTGCTTGATCGTGTTTTTAATAATTATGGCAGTGCCAGCATGGGCGGTTCCATCTGGATGCTGTGTTACGTAAATGTCGAATCCTCGTATTTTAAGGTAGCTGCGTTCTGTGAAATGTGCTTCCGAAATCAGTATTATGTCGAGACAGTGGAGGGTAATGAATGCGATGAGTTCGTCTCTGTGGTGTGTCAACCCGTTGGCGTTCCATACTGCTATTTTAATGTGTTGGGACATTATAGGTTTTTGTTGCAATTGTGGTTAGCAGGTTCAATATGGTGCTCATTTGCTCCATCAGTTGCTTCATCATCTGTTTTAGTTCTGTAATGTCGTTGGGCTGCTGTGGTGGGCCTGCCGTGAATAGGTGTGTTGTTTCATTGGCGTTGTATTGGGCATTTTTGGCTGCTGCTTGGGCAAAAGAGAAGCCCGGTTGGTATGTACCTGAGGTCGAGAATGTTTTTGGTCTGAGTGGGGGGAACGTCTTCAGGTGCAGTGCTTGGTAAGTCGGACACCCTTTGTAGCTAGCTGGGTGATTCCCTTTGCAATTTACGCAAATGACTTCACTGTATCTGGTTTTGTGCTCGCATTGCGCGGTGGAGTGTAGACCTGTGCATTTGACGCATCTAGGTGTGCGATTACAGAAATTTTTTGTATGTCCGTGATTTTGGCACCTGGAGCATTGAGGGATGGTTTTTTTAGGGCGTGGTGGTTCGAATTTTACAATCGAATGCGTTAGTTTTTCTATTTTGTAAATATCTTTGTTGTTGGCTGAAGGTTGTAGTTCTACTACGAAGAGGGGCAGTTCAGTTTTTGTGCCAGCTTGCTTTACGTTCCATATGTTAGTTACGGAATGTCCCAGCGATTGCAGTTCCTTTTTTATTTCGTTTGTGTTGGTGGAGGGGTGTAAGTTTCTGAGGAATACGCGGAACCCACGTTCCTGTTTGACCTTGTATGTGTGGTACTCCGTATCTTTCTCTTTTAGGCCTTTAGTTATATTCTTGTAAGTTTCTGGTGTTTTGGAAAGTATTTTGATTTCGTCGTTTGGGAGAGCCTTGATGTTATAGTTGTCTTTGGCGACCTCCTCGAGGAATTTCATTAGCGGTTCAATTAATTTGACACCCGAAACGTAAATTGGTGGGGGTTTTGGTTCAGCTTTCTTGGACGAGTCCGTCTCTTGTGGATCAGGGTTTTCATTTTGTAGTGGTGTAAAGCGATTGGTTGGGTTTAGCCAGTTATTTGTGGTTTTAGGTTGTTTGGTTTGGATCATCTGTTTATCTGAGTTATCCTGCCAACTTCGTTTTTTGTTGGACACTACTTTCCATACTGTGTCTTCGGAGTTTGATGTGTTGTTCTGGTACAATATTGGTTGGGAGTGGAAGGTTGAGGTGAACGGGGTTTGACGTACATCCTGGATGGGAAATTGCGAAGATGCAATGTTAACATTTGGTACAGTGTATTGATAATTTGGCTGAGGGCACTGCATTTGTTGGGTTTGTTCGATTTGCATGGGGGCAAATTGCTGCGTCCCCGGGACCGTCGGGGTCAGATTATTGTGGTGGTAGGCCATTAGGCCTTTGTTTTTCTTAGTGCCAATAAGTTAGTAGTTGTTTCAGTAGCACACGTAAATTGTATTATTATTGCGTTATTAATAAATGGAATTTGTAATATTTGATATTCTTACTATTTGCGACCGGAGGTCACGCGCTTATCTTGTGTCGCTTGATGCCAGCCGTGGTCGGACACAACCTTGCACTTCAACACTCAAACGCACACTTGGGGGAAAAACGTGTGATAGGTTTCAAGTTGCCCGACCACAAGGTGGTTGAAGCCTTGACACCTAGCGGCCGGGCAAAAAATTAAAACTACCCGGTTCAGAGATAAATGTTGCAGGTTTCTTTAATTTTACCTAAAGTCAAGTATTGCTATGTTGTCATAGTGATCAGAAATTTTTTTAAATGCCGCCGTTTCCTTGGCTCACACCTTACGGCGTTTTAGTACCTACATTTAATAACCATTTTTCTCAAAATTTATGTACGCAACCAACATTACGGCAGTTACGTTGATTCTTATGGCGTTGACTCTCTTTAAATTTATATGCTCTATGGTAGTAGGTACAGAAGCAGTTTATATATTTTTTTATTTTTTCTCATCGTGTCCATTGTTTGTGACACTGCTTGGTGTCAGAGTTAATAAATAATAATAAATAAAAACAATATTAAGTGGTAGACTGAATTAAAATAATTTTTTAATCCAAAATTTTCTAGGTACCTTAAAAATCATGAATGGTACGTTTTTGATATTAATGATGAAAATTGTTCAGCTTAACGACCTACAACTTCAATCAACGTTATCTTATTGACTCAACAGTATTGTGAGGCTAGATTTTTACGAGACTTGGGACTATACGAAACTTATAATTAATATATACAATTGTTTTGGTCCTTACTTGTTGGAAATTCATTCTAAGATTATCAACAAACAATTGCAATAACCAAATGTTAAATTCCAAAATTATTTAATTTAAAAACAAATATTTCTACGACTTATGTTTGGTTATTTGTTGAAAATTTTAAAATAATACTTAATAGGTACGTTACCTAAAGCGAGATCATTGTATAATGTATATGAACTGTAGAGCCAAAGGGCTTACACCCTAAGTTTTACTAGACCAAATATCACGTGACGCTCGTGACAGAGTAGTTTTATTTTTTTGGTTAGATTATCACTGAATATTAAATCAGACGTCAGACCTAGGAGTGGTAGTTAGTTACTGCCAAATATATAGGCTATTGGTCTACTCATGATGACAAAATTTTGAGAAATATGTTCTTTTAGATGATGTGGTACATCCTCATTTTGCAGCAAAAGCAAAACAAAAGTTATAGATGTTGTGGAGATCAATTCTCGATACATTTCATAATAATATTCATATGCCGATCGCCGATGAAGAGGAAGTCTTTTCCAAAACTTTACAACAACAACATGTCGAAATAATTCATTACTGAAGAGCTCATCAATTATTTTAAAACCGTAGCATATTTATCTGGCATCACGCGCACTAAGAATCCTCTTTTGTGCATATAGCTAACACGACTTTATGTCAACACTCAAAATTAGTTCTAATAAGGTTTCAGAGTAAGTTTAGGTAGAAATGTTACAATACAATATAAAGATATTGCATTTTGTAAATAGTTTGCTGCAAGGGTATGTTTGTAAAGATTGAAATACTGACCAAAGCGAGCAAATATGGGTTTATATAGAACACATAAATTGACTTTTAACTAGGGGCTATGTAAACGCGACTATATTTCTCATTTAGGGATTATTTCAACTCCCCCAAAATTAAGAGCCCACTAGTTTCGAATTTTAATTCTACGATAACTATAATGTAAAAGGCTTACAGGTTACAGGGTGAAAATAGCAAAATACACTTACCTTTTGCTATCGCAGCTCTCACCTCTCAGGATCTGTAATTCAAAAGAAAACTTAGTTATAAATAATGCACAAATTGAAAATGAACAATTCAAGAAAAACCAAACTCTAAGTTAAAATCTCACCCTGATATCAATGTGGGTTGGTCGTGTTCGCAATTGTCCAACACTATTTTTACCACTTTTCCACTTATTAGTTCCTAAACCGACGAGTCTCCTAAACCAAAACTAAACTGAATAAGAAATCAACTACAAATTGGTATACCTAAGCGTGTTTTCAAAATCTGGTTATTCATCAAATTAAATAGTTGCTAAGGTTAACGACAGCGAACATGTGTGTGTGTGTGCGATAAGAATTAGTAAATTTAGAAAATTACACGTGTATTAAAGTAGATAACAAACGTGAAATTATTTTGAACAGGTATAATTTAGAAACAAATTGTTTAAAGGTATTCAATAGCCATTTTGAAACTTTCATTTTATTAGTGTGACTGTCATTAGTCATTACAGACAAGTATGCGATTTGGACCTTCAGAGCGCCTGCTGTGGTGATTTGTTGTAATGTTGAATTTTGACAAAATATCAAAATTATGAGAGATACGAGAGGTATAAATGAAAATGACGATATTAGTATGTTCAACGAGAATTATTTTGTCCCTTACACACATGCAAAATTTTGAACGAATTTGCCTTACCTAGCGTCAAAATTTAGGAGATTTCGACTTATAGGTTATACATTAGGTATACTACTAATAAAATAACGGTGTAGGTAGGTATATTCTGTTAAACTTGAATGCAAATGAGGCTTATTAGAGAGTTTGGTGGTCTTGCAATCTCAGTTGTTACTCTTTTGGACGAAAAAATATTGTACCTAATTGATCCAAGAATGTTGTAGGAGTATTTCAAGAGAAACATCCCCTGCACAGAAGTTCATTATATTAAGTGATTGCTAATGTTCGGTTGAAATATTTACAAGTATCAAATTATTGCGCTACAATATTAATTGGAAAAATTATTATCAATCCAATATCTTTATCTGACTATAATGTAAGATGCAGAATTGGAAAATCGGTGCCGGACAAACAATTGGTGCGTTGTTCTGATTATATAATGTCCACAAAATGAAATTTTATGGAGACCAGTGCAAACCCTAAAGTGGTTTCAGAATCATTTGATTTGCAATTCAAGGTCTCACTGAGCTGTAAACGGTACCGTAGACTCTTCACCTTATTTAGCCATTTTCTCTGAGGAAACTCGTAAGTGTAGAAAAATTAAGAGAAGAGGGAGTGAGAATAAGAAGAAGAGAGTAAATACCATTTCCTGATCATTGTTTTAGGTCTATCTGTGTATTTCACCTCTTTCATTTTTGTGCAAATGTATTTTTTTTTGGACATACAAAAAAAAATACATTTGCACAAAAATGAAAGAGGTGAAATACACAGATAGACCTAAAACAATGATCAGGAAATGGTATTTACTCCAAAGAATTAAACTTTCATATCACCCAAAAACCAAGCAAACCTCCAACCGCATTCCAAGCAGAACTGGTAGGAATAACGCGCAGTATAATGAACAATCTCATTGATAGAATAGATTGGTACTTTGGAACGCTATGGATGATTTAACAGCTCAATAGTAAAATATAAAATTCAACAGTTTGCTTGCAACCACGAGGGCAGGATCCACAACTATGCTATCGTGGAGATGCCCCAACTGGATTCGTATAAGTATAAACTATAGTCTATAAGGTACAAAACCTGCCTACTTGATTCAACTAAGCAAAATTGTTCAGTCCTAAAAAAGCATAAGCACAATTTAGTTGATATCAGATAAAAGGGTGGTTTCATTACCGATTTCCTGTGGGACCATCTGCAAATTTTGCAAATTTTATAAAAACAGATTTCACCATAATGTTGAATCTGTGGCCATATTTGTATAATTAGTTTATAATTCAAGGTTTTGTCCTGTGCAATTCTACATAAGAGGATAGATGCACTTCTTGCAAGTTTGCAACTTTTCTCGATTGGGAAAGTTAAGTAAGATCAAACAGTACAGAAAATCGATAGTTTTCCCAATTAAATTTGAATAAATAAGTCCTACATATACAGTGCCCCAGCGCCACCAGCGGAATTTTTTTATTTTTTGACGTTTGGCAATTGGACACCTAGTTATTAAGCTTTAATCGCGATTTTTTATTCTGCCGCATTTTGTCGAATTCTTTTATTTTCTGCAGTTTTTAGTCTTTTTAATATTAATAACAATATCTAATTCGTCAAAAAATACTAACCAGTGTACAGTAGTAGTGAAAATGTTTATTAAAGCTACATTGTCTCAACAATTAATTAAACAATAGCCTACCTACTGTAATTTGACAACTTGGATACTGTTAAGAACGAAAATCTAAAATATTTAGTTCAAAAATGTACTTTATGGTCCTTATGAATACAATCATTACATAAATATATGATTTTAGTGTTATGTTTATGTTTCTTATGATTCATAATTTATAAAAAATTCGCTTGAAAGGATATTGGTTTTGTATATTGTTTGACCTTATTTTGTGAACATGATGCGACATATAAATATTTTCAGGATTCTTTCACCTATCAACTTAATTTAAATTTATATACGCAATTTTACTCTACCTACACTAAAGTAGAAACTCGGAACAAAAAAGGGCATTCATGGATTGTATCCCTCATCTCTACGGAACAAAATTCAACAGTTGGAAAGAATTTAGATTGAATTAATGTTTTAATGAACACATTGTTAAATGCTTAGAAAAGAATAGATATGAGAACTTGTAAAACTGGAAGGTAGACTAGACGTAGACCGGCTCTTAACAAGATTTTGATACATATTACTACGATATGCATCCGTTATGAGTTCGTTG
Organism: Pyrocoelia pectoralis; assembly: GCA_036250285.1. Classification (NCBI taxonomy): domain Eukaryota; kingdom Metazoa; phylum Arthropoda; class Insecta; order Coleoptera; family Lampyridae; genus Pyrocoelia; species Pyrocoelia pectoralis. Next base: position 7,419,066 of record CM070076.1, on the reverse strand, counting down.
AACAAAGTGCAAAGTTCACCAACTACCCCTTAATGTCCCATGTGGGAATATGAAAACTGTACCTTAGAAAGGCCATTATAACTGGTGGGATTTATGTTTCGAATTAAAATCGATCTTTCTCTACCCGTGACACCAAAACCGCAAACGAATTTTTAACTATATGTATTTCTTAAAATTACAAACAAAAATTTATTCGCCAGGTAAAAACTGTTCCTACCTGGAGAGCTTTGACTTTAATTCCTTTTTTCCAATAGCTCTCTGACAAGAAAAGAAAGATTTACAAGTATGAATTGGGTTGGCATATATAAGCTATTGAAAACTTCAGGTAGGTGACCTATTTGGGTTTAGTTTGGTACTTCTGTTTCGATGGTAGAATTTTTATCTTAACAGGGATACGTTTAAAAGTGGGTACGCAAAAAAAACGGTTGTCGAATAAAGGACTTTAACGCGTTCTTCATCCCCTTCGATCTAGTTTTGAATATTATTTTGTCCCGCTTGGGAATTTCGATTGGGTCTATTTTAACCTTTGACATTTACCTGAGCTTATTCAAATATCTTCTGTGGAAATTCTTGTTTGCTGTATATTGCACGGCTAGAAATTACATTTAAGCAGGCGCTTAACTTGATTCTTAAAGGAAACCGTTTAGCATGGTATTAATCTAACTTTTTCGGTTGAATGGACACACCGAACAAAAAAAAAGTAAATCTTGGTTTATTATATGTTGGTAGCAGCTGGTGTTTGTTTCTTTCGGGGCGTTATAGATTCTTTATCGTATAATACAACAGTTTTTTGTTAGAAGGATCGATCTATACATTATTATGTAAAAAGGAAGAAAAAAATACAAAAATCGTTAACAAACAGGATTATCCATTTCGCAATTTGGAAACGCCGCGCCGTTGCAATAAATAATGCATAGGTATAACGATTATTCGAATCCGTTGTCTAGCTAGAAAAGAAAAATTAATTGGCACGTAAATGGGCAAGTTGTGACTGTGTGAAAAAATTAGGTTAAGCTATCGCTTGATTCTGTTTCACATATAAATAATTTATAACAGCGTAGAAGTGACAAACTGCCCCTGTTATTGTAAGTTCATAAGGTCAAATATGCGGAACCGGAACTGAGTATAACAATGGATTTCGCCGAAAATCAGAACAAGTTTAAAATCTTCTTTTTATATCGTTTATTCTTGAGCTTACATTACTTTAAATGGGGCCTTGTGTTTGCTCCTGCAAATTTCGGGGTTAGTTTTATTGTAATCTTCCGCCTTGGAGCGTTATTAAACGTTAAAAAATTGCACAATGACCAACTAATAATCCCTTCTAGGGTCATTTAATTCTCCTACTTAGTCCGTTAATCAATCGGTGAGATATTATTTTGAGACTTTTCCTAATCATGAAAAGTGATGAAAATTCTTATTAGAAACATTGAGCGAAATTGGATTCTTAAAAACCTTAAATTATTTTCAACAATTTTACAGTGTAAGGGATCATAAAAGGCGATTGTCCTACGGTACCCTAGTTTTAAAACGGGTTTCGCACGCCCTATTCCCTTAAAATTGTTTAATAAATCGATTTTAGATAGAATTCTCGCCCTGTCGCTTTCTTATAATATACTTAAGTACCTAATCGACGAAAACTTTTGATTCACTTTTATTTCTTTTCTAGCGTCTATTCGTATAACGGTTTTAATTTTTAAACCGTCCCGGAAAAGTCACCCTTAAACTGATTTTCGCAGGAAGCTTCATAAATTTGTTTAATATGTTAGAAATGCAGCAAGTGGGATTTATTGTGATATGAAAAGTTTCATTTGATTTGATTTATTTCACTCATAGTTATTCTAGGCCTTTTGTCCCTATAGGCTAAAATCACACAAAATTCAGTACAAAGAACGCACCTCAAACTACCTATTTTATATGAATTTTGTAAGAACACTGTTGTAATCATCTGTATTATTTACGTATTATTAAACATTACCTATATATACCTAAAGAGGTTCGGATCACACAAAGATTTTTGAAGAATAAATATTTGAAATAGACACTACCTCCCCTTAACAATTGTTTTAATAAACAAATTTTTTATGTTTTAGTGATTACACATGTTTCGTGAATGACTTGAAAATGGATTTAGCTTCAAAAACCCGAAACATGTCGTAACATACGGGTTGGGGTAGGTATTGATGTTAATGTTTCAACCCTCTATTACATGATTTTCCTGTTTTTGATGAGTAGAATTAACCATAAAATTGGAAAGTCGAAAATAATCTTTTGACAAGAAAAGATACGATGTACCTACTCTGCAGTAATTATTGAATTATAAAAAACGTAAAAAACATAATGTACCTACAAGGTGTGTAACATGACGCAGTTTTAAATAAAGGCTATTCAAAAATACCAAAAAAGAAGGTAAGGTTATCCGTGTTGAGAAAAAAAGCGTAAAGTATAGTGAAATTCAAAAAACCAACTTAGCCTGGATGGTAATTTACAAAATAATAATGTCAAAGCTGATACAAAATCTGAAGAAGTCCAGGAACAACAATGGAAAAACTTCATTTGGGTAGAAGGTACCAGACATTTGCCAAATTTTAATCGGAAAAAGAAACAGTTGAAAAACAACAGCAAACAACACTATCCTACACTACTTGTCGTTTCCTGTTACTACTACATACTACTAATACTAGTAGGAGACATTCGAATAATAAAAACACAAAGCCTCCTCTTTTTATTGTGTTTTTAATTTTTTAATTTTTTAATTATTCGAATTTCTCCTATTAGATACCCCCTTTTTTTGAGCTCCGAACCTCTCGGCCAAGATGTCACTAATACTAGTACCACTCGTGTAGTGTAGTTCCCGTTGGTTAATCTTGGTAACAGTTTTTATCTTTTTATTATTTTTATATTCAGTTTGTAAAATTTTGAAATGTTGATAACAGGTATGTTTCTTTATCTTTCCTCCGATTGTACATTTGTTTTTGATATTTTATTCACAGTTCGGGCCAGAACTGGGCGGTTCTCGAGTAAATTGTACCTACTCGAGTACTCAAAGTACTCAGTAATCGATACTCGTCAGTACTTTTATTTCGACTACACTATAGTATTTTCAACAAGTTCGTCAATGCACGTCACATACCAAAATAAAACTCTTAATCAGGTACGTTATTCACGGTTAAAAAAAGTAAATTTTCAAATTAGTGTTGGTACTGAAAACCAACGATGCCAAACCTGCTTTACTCTTTATTTAATATTTGCGTTGTAAATTTAAGATGATATTATTGTTGTGCTTTCGTTGTTTACGTACATTTATATGGTCCGATTTTTCTAATTTACTTACTTTTCTGTCCTAAACTACACTGCCAGTGTATTGTTCCAATAGTACAAAGAATGTCTGTCAACATTATAGTAAAATAACGTCATAAATTTTGTGACGTACATTGGAAAACTCGTTAAAAATACTATATAAAGCGTTGCACGTCACGAGTATTATATATGTTAAGGTAAAAGTATATAATTCGGTAATTGTATACATTTACCGATAATAGTATAGAATTGCCTGGTTTGGTTTAGGCACTAAACAAAGTTTGAAAATAAAAGAAATGCCAATTTTAAACGTAGATTGCCACTAAATCGCCTAGGTTATCTGCAGGTTTAGTATATTTTTTTTCAAATGATACAAAAACTGATAAATATATACATTTACCGAATTATATACTTTTACCTTAACATATACATGTCAACAGTGTTGTCATATGGATTAAAACGAAATAGAATAAAATACGAAATGGAAGGCAATAAATGACAGATGTCCTTGGTTGCAACATTGTAATTTTATTTATGATGTTTTTACGTCATATGTCACGTGCAACGCTTTTAGGATTGCCGTGACTATATACTCGTATGTACTAATCACGAACTTCATAAATAAAAATGGACTGCTAATAGCATATGCCTACTTCTTCGCTTTTGACGCCACCAAGGATCCGCCATGATGAGCGCAAATATTAGTAACATTCTGGTAACATTTGCATATTTGTGTTGTAGATCGGTCATGGTTGGTACCTCTGCTAGCAGCTGATCCAATGAGTAAAAAGAAACAGGAGGTAAGGTATGCATGGTGGGGGAACACAAATTGTTTGACGGAAACGGCCATTTGCAGAAGCCACTGTTCAATGACATGAAGTTATCGTTTTGTTGTGTGTGAAGTTGTAACATTTTTTGTTGAGGTTACGTATTGTGTTTCATGACATTTTGAACAACTTTTTACCACAGTCCACAGTATATTCGTCTTGACGTATACTGTGTTATTACGTTAATTATTATGGTTAGTTGTAGTGCATGTGGTGTGTCCCATAAAGCAAGGCAGAGAGGAGTAACATTTCATCGGACCTAAGTGTTTGATTAATTCTTGCACGTAGTTGCAACTATTAGGACTATAATGATAATGGAAGAGATTATCACAGGAGTATGAGAATGTTATTTTCCTCTGAGGTGTGCACACATTTATTTTTTTTATTAGTGTCCTATTTTAGCCTATTAAACCATGGCCCAGCGTGTTTAAATCGCGTTTTCTAAAACGCGCGTGTTGTAAAGTTGCCATGCTAACATCACCAATTTGAAAAACGTGAAATCTATTGGTTATTGATCTGACAGGAGTACTTTGTTACGTCAAATAAAATGACAGATTGCAAATTAACTTCCGTTTTTCTCATTTCCATGACAACGAAAGGTATACTGATTGCGCCATTTGCACAAGCCATTTCACCATTTCCGTCTAAAAAATTATTTAATATACATTACCTCCTCTTTCTTTTTACTCATTGAGCTGATCGCATTTTTATTTTCTTGTGTCAAACGTGATATAACCTGAAAATTTTTAGCCTTAAATACCTTTAGATTTTAACAGTTAAGAAGACAATAAAGTTGTTTATAATAAAATATTCGTTTTATCAAATTGAAGTGTGAATTTCAGCTATGAACTGAGAAAAGTATTTTTTTACGTGATCCGAATTAGATTTCAAATTTTCGCGGTTGAATCAGGTTGAATTTGCGCTCATCATGGCGGACGCTGTAAGGTGTCATTTCGAATACATGTGATTATCAGTCCATTTTTATTTATGAAGTTCGTGGTACTAATAGACCTATAACCCAGAGGTTCCCAATCTTTTTCGGTTTGCGGCTCCCTAAATAATCGGATTTTTTCCGCGGCGCCCATAATACATCAGATTTTTTTCTAAATTTGTGACTTTCTAAAAATTGGATAACAATCTGTCCTTTTTAAAAGCGATTACTAAAGCATGTGTGGGGTAGACGTGCTTGCGCACTACCCGTTTCAAAAGATGCAGATTGGAAAGAAAACAATGAAGGACTCGAAAGTTGCTAAATTCTTGGAATTTTGTCAGCATACATGATTGTTGGCGCAAAAATTCCAGAATAGGAAATTCCAAGAAAATGACCGAATTGTTTAATTGAATATTTCGCGGCGCCCTTATGACGGTACCGCGGTGCCCCGGGGAACCGCTGCGCGCACTTTGGGAATCACTGCTATAACCTAAAAAAATCTAAGCACTTGCAAATCATAAAATCAACAGAACGAAGTTATACCTATAATTAATTTTCCCCAAAGTTAGTTTATGGAACTCCATAATTAATTGTAATGATAAGCAGAAGTCATTCCTCCCCTAAAACTGAAAAAAGCTACCCACGAAATTATTTATTAAACTCGAAGAAAATCTTTCATAGATAGCTTTACCATTAATTCGTAGGTAATTAGGGGTTTTCCAACCAATTACGCTTCCTATAATTTCCAATTGATAGGAAAATGAGGTCTTATTATAAATATAATTTTAATCTTCATCTCAACAAAAGGAAAAGTTAATGAAAATAATGTTCTTGGTGAAAATATAAAATCGTCTCTTATAGTTTATGGAGTAGGACGCAATCGTGTTCTTTTTTTGTTTCTTTGGGAGCTTTAGTTAGATGTTTTTTTGAAAAGTTGTATAGGTAGGTATATAGGTTTTGAAAATTTGTATTCTGAAAGCCGAATCGATGTAAAATATTTTCAAAATGGCGGCACTTCCAGAATTGCCGGTAGAAGCTAGTAATTTCGAGATTTTAAACGGTACTCCTATTTTTACTCACTTTTTTATAAAAATGGCGGATGCAGACGGTACATTGAGAATTGATTACTTTGAAAACCGTTGTAGTTATGGCAACCGAGTTTTCACCAGCGCGTAGAGTGCTTTTATTCGGTTTATTTAAAAAATATTTATAGTTACGTACGGCTTAAAAAATAAATTTTTTAAATGAAATGATTTCCTTACTATCGTGTTGCATAAAGAATCAAAATGGACATACCTATTCTGTTATTACATTTTCCTATGTCTATCTTTAATAGTTTCTGACTTATTTCCATTTTTCGAATTCTGTTTAGTACTCGGCCATGACCTTATTGCAATCAAATTATAAACAAATCAAGTGACATTAATCCGTTATACGTTAACTTATAAGTTTTTCAATAATCGAAGTATCGCTCGAAATCGCTTTACACATCAAGATTTTGGAATAGAATTGTTATTTATGGTGAAATGGCGGAATCGGGGTACGTTCGTACGTTCAATGCCCATAAAAGTCACATCTGTCGAAGAAAACATCAAAATCAACAAAATGCAACTTCAAATGTCAGTAAAGAAAGGATTCTTTAATGTCCCGTGATTCTTAGCTAAATAAATGGTTAATAAAACAAAGGCAACAACCGAGGCAACAACATAATCAAGAAATTAGAAAACACAAACTTAGGAAAATAACAGCATCAAGCGGCAGGTTATCAACTACAATGGAATAATGCATACGAAAAATCCTCTTTTTGGCCCATAACAGTTCATAACCTGTATTTATGTAATGAGTAGTATAGGTAGGTATTTCAAAATTTGGCAAAATCAGGGTTGAGTCTCGCTTTTTTAATTAATTAAAATGAGCAAAACAATCTTTTTGTGGGACATAACAGCACATAATTCAAATTCATTAGCTAAATTGCAAAATTTGACAAACACGGGGTTGGAGAAATGCAACCCTGTACCTATACGTGTGGCTTTTCTGAAAGTTTTGAATTCAAACCAATTTTCAAAGATAATTGCATATATTTAAATCTAAAATATTTCTGGTATAAATATGAAGTTGGGATGTGAGTAATATGTTCATATTCTCCAAAAATTTCAAAATATTCTTGAGTTGTATAATTTAAAAATTTGTTCTTCTAAAACTGCCTTAGAAAGTAGTAGTATTTTCTTTTGTTAAATGAGTGAGGAAAGTTGCTGTTTCCTCACTTATGATGAAAGCAAACAGTATTGCCAACACTATTTATCCATTGCAGGAAAACAAATTAATTCAATAAACTGTCAACATTGACAAATTAAGGTTATAAATAAAAATTTAATGAATATTTTTTGAATTTATGCAGTTTTAGAAAAAATGTATAAAAGACGGGAAGAAAATGTTTTTTCAACTCTCGCTCAATTGACGCACTCGCTACGCTCGTGTGTCAAACTTTGAGCTCGAGTTGAAGAAAGCTAACTTTCTTCTCTTGTCAAAATAAACGTAAAGTAATTTTGATCGACACAGAGATAATTGGATTACCTAATTCTAATATTTTTACTATGAAATGATTTAGAAGCGAAATGCTTTTGCGGAAGTATTTTGGAAAACATACCCTTAACGAGATCGCTGTTATTTGATAATTGTGCAGATTTTAATTGTTCATCAATTCTGAAGAATACTTCGATTTGTGCTGTACATTGTTTATAATACGTACACGAAAAGTTTAATTTGTGCCTCTATTAACCCAAATTACGCTTTCATCTTCTATAGGTAGGTACCTATTGAAAGGCCTGCTTTGGGACATTTAGACTAGTTTCTTAAGAAAATGTTCGGACTTTTGATGTCAAATTTGACATTGACACGTTAACCCCCTAGCCCTAGCAACCCCTAACCCAAGAATTTAAAGAGGGATAGTGGGTCGAGCGTCTTTCAGTTCTCTATGCGACAGCATGTCCGAAATTAGTGTCCCAAAACAGGCGTGTTTCCTTTTCATGGCCCACCCTGTATATGTAAAAAGAAAAGTCTTGCTCACTGACTCCTGACTCATCAACGCCCAGCCCATACCCTTGGACCTAGATAGCTGAAATTTTGCACAGAGGGTCTTTTTATGTGGTAGACACGAGATTTTTCGAAATTCCACCTCTTAAAGGGGTAAAATAGGGAATGAAAGTTTGTATGGATATCCGTCATTTTTTAAGTGAAGTCCATAAAAATTGGTAGGTTATGGCCTTTCGGTTAAAAATTAAGACAGACGTGTTTCGGAATTTTCTGAAATTCAACCCCTAAAATAGGCGATGACACTTTGTATGGAAATCCGTCATGTTTAAGTTAAATCCATAACATTGGTACTGCCCGTATGCACCGTCGTGTTTTAATCCCGATTATCTGCCTAACAAGTGTAGAAATCATTTGACTAATCAAGACTAGACGTAAAACGCGATTAAGTCACGACGCGACGGTGCATACGGGCATAAGAAAGTTAAACCGCTTGACCGATTTGAATCAAAATTGGCTAAATGGAAAACCAAGGGCGGACGAAAGTACTTTCCAGAGACGGATGTAGAGTATTTACCGTTGTAATAGCTGTCTACGCCGACGAAGTCGCGGGAAACAGCTAGTGTTTGATAAAAGTAAAAAAGTACACAACGATAGTGTAGGCCCCGGAGGGATTCGAACCCTCGATCTCCTGTTTACTAGACAGGCGCTTTAACCAACTAAGCCACGGCGCCGTTATTACAAATATGTTTTTTGTGAGTTACTATCATAATAAATAAACTATACCACAGAATGAACAAATTTTATAAGTTTTTGATTATATCGACATTTTGAATTATAGTGTAACTTTTCACATTAACATTAACAAGAACAATAATAAAAAAAAAACATGGAAAATCGAGAACCATCATGAAGACTGTCTACTAAAAAATAATGAATTCGTTTAACCAATGGTACATGAAGTCGGCCTTGGTAATCACGTGTAGTGGTTTACCAATGATTGTTATTAAATGTCAATTTAGTGCGCATGTCAGAAAAGTTTGTTTTAGTGATTGTGAACGTGTTTCTTATCATAACCAAAAAAAATTCTAATTTAATTTATTCCCAATGATGAATACGTCAATAGTAAAAATGCCCCCGATTACTATGAGTAAACTTTATATCGGAAATTTACCGGCTGACACAAACGAGGTGGTTTTAAGACGTTTATTTCTTGAGCAGAATTTACCGTGTACCAATATATTGGTTAAACGTGGAGGTTATGCCTTTGTTGACTGTCCTGACCAGTCATCGGCCGATAAAGCTATTGACAAACTTAACGGTAAGTGACAGTAATTGACGTACAACTTATAGTATTTCCATAATATCGGTGGACACGGTCCTTTTCTTACTGTATCTGAAATATGGTTTGTCACAGTTAGGTATTAGGATTATAGCGGTAAAATGCTCAGAGTGACGATTTACAGTTGTAAAAAACTGACAGGATTTCACTATCGCTGCCTCAATCCTAACACTGAGATAAAAGAATAGCATTTCTGCCCTTATTCTTGTTTGTCTTTATTCAAAATGCAGAAGAATATTGTAGGAAGTTGGTAAAATTAGGGGGACGCCTCCAAGAGTACTTACCAGCCAAATTATTGGAGAAAAGTATTAAAAACTATTAAATAAACGCATATATTTGTTATTCCTAATAAAATTAACAAAACTGAAGTAAAAATCCATAGAAAAACCTTTTTTCGGAACACTATACAAATTAGTTCGTATCTTCCGTACCTTATTTTTACACTTTTAATTTATTGTTCCGCTGCTTTACTTTGTATTAAGATTTTCCAGTCTCTTTATCTTCTCTTGATTTACTTTTAGTTCCGCTATTGAATTTTATGTGCTATTTTCATTTCAGACCTTGATTCTTCTTCATCCCCATTCACTGTTTGAATACTCTTCCGTTTTGTTATTCCATCACTGGCTATTCTTTCGGCGATCTTAATTACATCCAACCATTCTAACCTCTAAGCCTAAGGCATGAAATTCGAACACTTACGTTGTCTCTTGCTTTTGATAAATTGCGCCAAAAATTTTCGATTTTCTAACTTATCAAAATTTGTCTGAATCTCGGCCTACCTTTTTACAAAAAAAGTTTTGTTATTCGCTTTTTCTAAAATAATGCCGTTACACGTTAACCCAGAGTTCTTATTACACACTATGTTTCAATCCTAATAACTCCATCTGTGGAAAGCTGCAACATCTTATTGAAACAAGATATCGGCCCTTCATCCACATTACTTAGATATATGTAGCTATAACAAAGATATCGCTTAAAATATGGAGATAAGGAACTGCGTTGCCAGCGGACAGAATAAATGGGCGCATTCATAAGACACAACTGTTGTGGAACAGTTACCGATTAGTCTTATAAAATTATTGCTACTTTTGCGCTACTTGTGGAGCAGTCGGCCATTTTTAGTAGCGTACTGTAAATGCGCTACATGTTGGGAGCGGAAGGATATATTCTGTTATGTAAGGTTAAAATTATGTTTTGAGGTTAGGTACATACTTGTTTGTCTAAATGGTTTTTTTTTGTGTGATTCTATTGATGGATTTACAAGCGGTTATTGCACTAGTGATTGAAGATGAAGATATGTTTGGATCCTTATGATTATTTCGCTTTCCAGTCATAAAACATGTGCAAGCCAATGCCCTTTAAATGAACACTTTTTTACATTTTTAAAAATGTCAAAATTGCGCGCGATATAAAAAATTTTCACAGCGCATAATTTAACGTCGTCAAAGTAGCGATAGTGTCATAAGACCATCAATCGTTCCCGATACGATACAGGGTAGTGTATCGGTCACTGTTGTGGCTTATGAATGTGCCCAATGACACCTTTTTTGGCATGAAATCTACACCCTAATAGGTAGTCAATTTTTGGGTATTTCACGGTAGCCGATGAATCAGCTGTAGGTTTTTGCTTGACCAAATAAGGCAGATGAACAAACTCTTCAGCACATTCTTAGGCGTTTTCCACTTCAGTACATGTGTAGACATCTTTTGGTTTCTATTTCTGAGTGTTTAGCAGCAGCAGTGCCCTTCTTTGAAATTGAATACTATGTTTTCCTTTCGTGGCTTTTCTGATTTTTGGTTGCACTTTTATTGTTTTCCGTTCCCTTTTTTAATGACCGAAATACTGTAGATACGTCACAGTGATTCAGTAGCAATGCCTACATTTCATACCTTCGTCGTTTTTTTAAAGCAAGGGTAATGGCAAAACAATTCCGCTGAAACTGCCCACATTTCCCTTTCTTTATTATTTTTAAAAGTTAATCCCTGGGAATAAATATTTTGCCTATTACGTTCAGCCAGTTAAAGAAAGATAGTTCCAAACGTATTACATCGATAGACAAGTATGAAATTTTAAGTTATTGTTTGCCCTCTGGCTCGGGTAACCATATCCAAAATCGTTTGCATAAGTACCAATTTCTATGGAAAAACAACCCAATACATTGTGGCCATAGGAAACGTACCTATGTAATTAAATGGTTTTGTATCGTTGGGGAATTTCTCAGTTCCATCCATGTTTTTGTTCGTCAGAACCTATTTCTATGATTTTGCACCAAAAAAAAATTTCGTCGAAAAATAAATCCTACGTAGCTTTCCACGTAGAATTCGAATCTGTGATAAAAAATAGGGGTTTCTATTTAAGATTTAAAAATTTGCCGCCCTCGCCGTCCACATGGGATGCGGGGTGGGCGTAATTTAGTACTAACGGATACCCACCTCTGTAATAAGTACATATAAGGAGTAGGCCATTGGAATGGCATTAGACTGTACAGATACAGACATTGACAGATAGAAGTAGTGAAATAAATCGAGTAAACATTGATTTAAAACATGGTGTCAGAAGTGGAATGATTCATAAACTGATTCTTCCGCATCACCAGGATTACTGCTGGCAACGTTACTTTCTGGTGCTAACGTTTGTATCTGACTGGTTACGAGCATCATTAAACACTGGTGGCCACTATGTTTATTTCAGGCATATTTTGACAACCTTGTTTAACATTATCCTCAAATAACAAATTGCCAGCATTAAAATCAAGATTATTTGACTTTGCAATTAATCTTCGGTTACGTCTAACATGATTACTAAAACTATCTTTAATTACGTACGATCAATTATTAACAATTCCCACTATTGTTCCATGGTGGCCATTTTTTTTAAATATAAAGAAAATTTAAATTTAATATTAACTTCTCAAGCGTAACGTTCAAACTCTATTGATTCAAATGGACTAGTATCACATTTAATTGTGGTTGGAAAACTCATTTTGAAAAATATTTGATTGATTTTTTTCAATAATATGTTTGGATGTTGCGAGATTACAATGAAATAGTTGGAATACGCACAAAAAATATCAGCAAAATCACGGCCTGCATATTCAAATAAATCCATTGCTACCACATGAAACGGATACTTTGTCGTTTCGTCCTGAACCAATGGTTCTTTTTGATTATTTCTATGGATCTTTTCACAAATAATGCACAATTGAACCATTTCTTTAATTTTTGTGTTCATCCCCGGCCAATAATACAATTCTCTGGCGCGTGCCAGCGTTTTCTTAATTCCAAGATGGGATCCGTGTAACCATTTTTTAAGGTTTCCTTGTAATTTTGTCGGTATGACCAGTCTATGATTCAGAAATAACAACCCTTCTTCAAACATGAAGTTCTGACTTAAGTTTATGAAACTGTTGACTAAAGTCATTTAATTGGTGAAATGCTGGCCAGCCGTTTTCCACATATTTACAAATACGGCTATTGTTTTCATCTTCATTCAGAATTTCTTGATAATAATTGAAATTTTCTTCAGATAAACAAACCGATTTTATAACTGAATGTATGATGCCAGCAAAACCGATGGGGTGCCTATTTTGTATCAATACACAACCTAAAACATCTTTTGAGGCATCTGTTTGAATTATAACAGGTACTTTGGGATCATAAACTCCTAACACAGGCTCAGAGACAATAACACCTAGTAACGCCTTGATTCCCTTTCATGCTTCTCGTTCCATTCAAAATCAACATTCAGTCTCATTCAATTCCGCAATTCGGGCGTCATTTTTGATAGATTTGGGATGAAAAGTGCCAAATATTTTAATAATCTCAAAAAATGCAACACGCCCGTGGAGACCAAGGGATAGCACTTGGTCGCCACATGCCTAAAATGGCCTGAAGGTATTTTCTATCCGGTTTTATTTGATTTAAAACAACCTCGGTGATATTAAAGTTTCGATTCGGAAATTTTTATACGAGTACATATCACAAAATTCCAGGTTAAGTGCATCACCCGGTATAAGAAATGCTGAAACTGTCGCGACGTGTTTCGAAATAACAACCGCGTTCTCTACAATCAAAACCAGTTCAGGTTTTAAGATTCTGACTTTAATTTTGTTAATGTATGGACTACGTACTGAATAACGTGTGGACACTAGATGTTAAGTGATCAAATTTGATGTTGAACACATAATTCGCGATATACTTGCAAATATGGGGAAAACTCACAGTCACTTAAAAAAAGTGACTCAAAACTGGTGTAAAATCATACTATGGTAATTCCATATTTATTAGTATCTTTTTGTACAAGATTAGAACTTATTCGAAGATAAAATGGTTACTGGTACCAAAGACAAAAAACGAGATTTCCGTCCTTCTGTGATTTGGCCGTACAAACATACGCGTTATTAATCAAAATTTCTTGTACAAATGTTTCCTGGACCATTTTTACGCAGAAGTAATGACAAAATTTGTCTGAAAGTGGAAAGTTTGTGGAAGGGTCGATGGGAAATACAGTTTCAACTGGTTTGTCTGAATTATTGTGTTGAATTCGTTTCAAAACAACATTTTGTTCTTCTCATTCAACGCTAATCAGTTGATATGGACGACAACGCGTCGGGCTAACGTTTCATATAAAGTTTGCACCCAAAGAAGCATCACTTTTTTAATTCTGTTATCATTAGGTTTAGGATTGCCATTCTTTTCTGTAAAGTTCTTTTGAATTCATTGGGCGCAATATGTAATGGTTTTCTACTATATTGAGTACTGTATTGAGGAAATTGTCCTCAACATCTTTATTTTGGTCAAACAGATTGATAGATTCTTTTTGAATGTCATAGAATGAGTTGTGTGGACGAGTTCTATTCCAATCTTCACAGTGTTCTCTGTCTTGGAGAATATTTCTCAACTGTCCACGTTAGGAGCGTGTCGGGATTGGTAGGACATTTTTATATCGCGTTCGACAAAGAATTAGCCAATATCATCGTCGAAGGAGCGTTATGTTTAATTACTTAAATCATCGCATGGTGCTCTAAAATCTAAATTGTTAAAGGCTGTTAGAATATGGGATTGTATAACGAGTCACATCATTGTGAATCAAGAGGTCTAGAGACGATATATGAATTTTGACAATTCAATATGTTAATAGTTTTCACCAGTTTTCACTATTAAAAGTTTTCACGTTTTCATTGTATTTATTTATTGCTAGCTCTGCTACCCCATATCTCACAGGTTATCGGCCCAGATATATTGTAGTGAATTTGAAAGTTTGAGCGTGAATTCGATTAAATATTTTTGAACGTGAATACAGAAATCATATATATAAAAATATGATGAATTATACGAACGCGACGTGTGTTGAATTTTTGAACAAAGAAAACTATGACACGTGGAAGATACAAATGGAAGCACTTCTGGTAAAACTCGACTTATGGTCAGCCGTCGATGGAAGTTCACCTAGGCCTCCGTCTATTCCCGAGAAGGAGAAGGAAGTCGAAATGTGGGTGAAACGTGATGGAAAAGCAAAGTCAGAAATCATTTTATCTATTTGTCCGTCCGAGCTTAAACAAATTAAGGGATGTGCTACTGCTCGCGATATTTGGGAAAAATTAGATTGTATTTATCATCTAAGGGTCCCGCGAGGAAAGCGACGTTACTGAAGCAACTAACATTACAAAAAATGGAAGAGGGGCGTGATGTTCGTGAACATTTAAATAGATTTTTCGATACTGTTGACAAATTGAATGAAATGACAGTTGACATTAATCCGGACTTACTTGCCATAATGCTTTTGTATAGTTTACCTGGATCGTTTGAAAATTTTCGATGTGCGATAGAAACGCGTGACGAATTACCGTCCGTAGATGCTCTTCGAATTAAAATAATTGAAGAGAGCGACGCGCGAAATAACGATTCGCGTGATTGCAGTTCTGTTGGTAATGCACTTTATGCGAATAAGTGGCGACGTCCAAAAATGGAAAAGAAGTTTCGAAATGAAGATAAAAATGCGAATAAAAATACCAAAGAATATTTTAGGTATAGGTGTCATCGTTGTCATAAAGTTGGACACAAAGCGTCGGAATGTAGAGGAGTGAATAGTAATAACTCTACATCGTCTGCGAGTGAAAATTGTTCGGAAAATATTAGTCTTTTGACTGAAGTTTTTACGGCTGGTTCAATGAATAGAGAAATTAAGTGGTGCTTGGACAGTGGCGCGACTTCTCATTTGTGTAAAGACAGCCTGAATTTTAATAAACTCAACGATTGTGCACGTGAACAATTGAATCTTGCCAATGATTCATCAACAGAAATAATTGGTAAGGGTTCAGTCACTCTGAATACACCGGGAAATCTTATAAACGTTAATCTTAGTGATGTTTTACTCGTACCTGATTTGCGAGCTAACCTGATGTCCGTAGGGAAAATAACCAACAAAGGTTACGATGTTCTGTTTCAAAAGGATAAGGCATTGATTATGGACAAGAATGGTAGCGTCAAAATAACCGCAGATCGAATTGGAGATTTATACTACGTGAATGCAAACACGAAGAATACTAACAACAAAAACGGAAGTAGTGTTTTCTCTTCTATTGTCACTTACAGCAATTTAATGTTGTGGCACCGTCGCCTAGGGCATCTAAATTTTGAAGCCATCAGAGAAGGTGTACGTAAAGGTGTTTTTAGTGGCGTAAAAATTGAAAATATTAATGGACACGTCAATCCGCAATGTGACATTTGTTGTTTAGGGAAAATGACAAGTAAACCGTATCCTAAACAGTCAGAAAGAGTAACTGAGGTATTGGAAATTGTTCATTCAGACGTTTGTGGACCCATGAGGTTGGAATCAAATGGAAAAGCCAGATATTACGTCGAATTTATAGATGACTGTTCACGTTGGTGTGAGGTACGTTTTATCAAGTCTATTATAGCATCTCGAAACCTGAAAGACATTAATACATTAATTCGAAAGTTATCTTCTACATTTGAGGTAAAAGATATTGGAGACGTAGGTTATTGCTTGGGAATAGAGTTCCAAAGAACGGAAAAAGAGATTGGAATCTATCAAAGAGGATTCATAGGCGATCTACTGAATCGTTATGGAATGTGTGATGCAAAACCTGTGAGCACACCTATGGACTGTAACACAAAATTGCAAAAACCGAAAGAACATGTCAGTGTGGAAGAAACTAAATTGCCATACCGAGAATTAATTGGCGCTCTAAATTATCTGTCAATGGCAACAAGACCAGATATTAGTTACGCCGTAAGTTATTTGAGTCAGTTCAATAACTGTTACTCAAAAACACATTGGATCGCAGCTAAGCGTATTTTACGTTATCTAAAAGGATCCATGAACCTTGGAATCGCTTATAGACGCATAAGCGAAGATGGACCCAAAGGGTATGTTGATGCTGATTGGGGCGGTTGTCCTGATGATCGACGTTCATATACCGGATTTACATTTATGCTGTCTGGTGGTCCCATCTCATGGGAATCCAAGAAGCAGAGGACGGTTGCTTTGTCATCAACTGAAGCAGAATATATGGGAACAACAGAAGCTTTGAAAGAGGGTATTTATTTACGAAAAATATTTTTGGAATTACAATTAGAAGACTTATCTAAGGTAAAAATGTTTAACGATAACCTTAGTGCGATAAAGCTTTCCGATAACCCAACCTTTCATGCACGGACCAAACATATCGACATCCGTTATCATTTCATTCGTGAAGCTTTGAAGAGTGGTATCATAAGTATTGACCATGTATCAACGAATAATATGGTATCGGATATCTTGACCAAAGGATTATCTCGAAACAAACATGACAACTGCGTCATAATGATGGGTTTAAAATCATATGATAAAGACCACGTTGCGACTCGAGGGGGAGTGTTAGAATATGGGATTGTATAACGAGTCACATCATTGTGAATCAAGAGGTCTAGAGACGATATATGAATTTTGACAATTCAATATGTTAATAGTTTTCACCAGTTTTCACTATTAAAAGTTTTCACGTTTTCATTGTATTTATTTATTGCTAGCTCTGCTACCCCATATCTCACAAAGGCTCATGCAGGACTTCAGTGTTTTTATCCTTGGACAAAAGGGTGTACATTTGGCAATATCTGCCTAGCCGAAGGATCTCACTTCGCTTATCTCCTTCTTCCTGCACCATAGATGTCGACAATGTAATTTCTGCCTATACTTTCTACTGTTTTTTGCTATAATCTTCGCTTCGCCCTTGGCGAGCGTTTTTTTTCCTCCACGTCGCGTCGTCGGCTTACTCGACTTTTCCAGTTTCGTACATCACTTGAATTATCATGCCCTCTGAACCGTCCTAATTCTTGCGTTTTAGATTATTTCGTATCGTTTTACTCTTAACGTTACCCAATTTACACCCTCTTTCTCTATCTTCCTCGGTACTCTCATTTTGCACACTTCTAGCTCTTCTCTATGTTCCATAGTTAAAGTACTAATGATCCGTATCCGTATATGAGTAGTGGTAGTACAATTATTTCATAAATTTTAACCTTTGTTCCTTTGGAGACCTCTTTTTTACTTGTTTTCCATTTTGGCCACATCCGTCAACTGTTATTTCAATCGGTTGGCTTCTTGGTATTTGGAAAAGTTCGTTCACATAAATTGGTCATTTTCTGTAGGCCACGCCCGTTTACTAGGACCCGAAATTTCGTCTATTAGTATAATAAACAACAAATGTACTTTCTTGCTTAACATAATTAGTTAGCTACTTTCTTCAATGTTGCTCCGCCTATTCTCACTGTGTCAAGCATTGAGTTATATAAACTGTGTGGTTCTAATAAGCGTTTCGTTTACTTCTTACAGTATCAATGGCTTCTTCTTTTATCTTTTGCCCGCAATTTATTGGCTCTTGTGCGTTGACCAAGTTATTTTTATCACTCTGTAACGTAAATTTATTATTGTAGGTCCAATCGTTGCCATTGCAACCCTCGTTACAAAACTTTAAAAAATACCACCTTATAATCGCAGATGCAATAGTAAACTTCTTTTTTTCAGGTTTTCATTTTAATGGATCATTATTGGTGGTCGAACCATCAGTAGCGTCAGGGAGAAAACGGTAAGTTTTCTTTTACTTTAATTATTTATCATATTATTCATATTTTACATAACGTGGAATTACGATAAAGTAACTTTTGTGTTCAATTTTTCTTCATCTTTCAAAACGATTTTAATATTTTCATTGTCTTCTTCCGAATTTTTCAAAATATACTAAACTCATTGAAATAACTAATGAAAAAGATTTTATAATTGTGTAATTTTTTCAAATACAACGGCAAAGACAGCTCAGTCACTACAGTAGCAGATGTCTACTGATACCAAGGCGCGAAACGCCGAAGAATCGACGGCGCTCATTCGCGCGCGAAGCCTTCTGGTAAAATATATATTCGTTACAAGAAACATTGAAACTTTTAGAAAAATATATACATAAAATATAAATGGACGGCATGTCATTTTACGTTCGTGGTGAGAGCGCACCACGTACTGCGGGCGAAAATGGCCAAACAAAACAAACAAATTATTTATTAATGTCGATTTCTTCTCCTTGTTGGTGCAAAAGTCACAAATCCAATAACATTCTTCATTGTAACAGATAATGGATTTTATACAGTCGTCTTTTCCGTTTGATAGTAGTCGTCTTCGCATTCCACACATCCTTTTAGTTCCAGGATTTTGGTAAGGCATCGTTTTCAACAATAACTGGACTTCCATTTCCATAATTTGTCGTTTTCTCCTTTTAGAGGTAGAAATAGTATCGTTCTCTTTGGGGTACGTAAGTCATTTCGACTTGTGTAACGTGGTGGTAAACTGTTTCTTGACAATCGCTGCTGCGCTTGTTTCAGGAAGTGTACTGGACTTCGCTGAATTGGGAAAAGAAAGTACATATTTAGATTATAAGAATACTATTTCTGATTGTCAGTTGCAGTTCTGGGAGGGTTTTTCAACTGAGGCAACGATTCAGGGCGTAATTTGGAAATGGGAATGGTAGAGTGGGAAACGAATAGCTGCAGCTTTTCTTGATCTCAAACGTGCCTTAAATATCCTGGAAAAAATGTTGAAGAGCTATGGTTTTAAGGGTGGTGATTCTTAAGTAGTCTAGCAGTCTTTTGGCTAAGCACGGGTGGTTTAGGGGAGTGTCCATGGCCCTATATTGTTTATGTTGTACATAAATATGTTGCCAAAGATAAGGTTGCACTGCAAAATACGTTTATTTGCAGATGACGCTCTTATTTATTGTAGTGATAAAGATATTAATGAGGTTGTGAACAAGTTGAATATCGATTTACAAAATAATACTACAAAATAAGGCGATGCGTTAAATGTGTTGAAATGGTTCAATGTCCAGTCCTTGTACCATCTATACGTCTTGCTATTTGTTCATAGGATTAAGAATGATGAGTTACCCAAATATTTACAATTGTTTGATACCAAAATTAAAATTATTCAAAGACATGACACGCAACAGCCGGTGACTTTTATGTAGAATATAAAGAAAAGAAATTGCAATGAATAGTTCATTTGTTAACGGTGTGAATGATTTCAATAAGTTACCTGTAGAAATTAAACAAGGAAAAAGTTATGTTATTTAAAAACACATATAAAAGATATTTAGGAGAGAATTTAGATTGAAATTTAATTTGTTATCATTGTTAATTAATATGTAAAATACCAAATAAAGGATTTAAATGTAAAATTAAGGTAAAGTTAGCAATAGGTTGTAGAATAATTATTGTTTGTTACAAAGCCTCACATCAAGTAACTTACTTGTTAATTAAAACCGTAATTTAAATAGTTTTACTTCACAAAGTTTCTTCTATATACCTTAAGTGTTTTGGATTGTATGTTTGTGAAACATTGAAATTCAACACCTTCTATCTCGAAAACTAAAACGATTTGAAATATGTACTATACTTTATAAAACTATCTGCAGTTATTTTTAAGGCGGAGGTAGTAGGTAAATTCAGCCTATTCCGTTACACACAAAATTTGTAAACTACTTTTCTTTGTTACAAAAAGTCAGATTTTCATGGGACTTTCACTACTGTACATGCAATAATTCTACTTAGGTAATGACAAAGTTTGAAGTTTGCAAATTAAGTAGAACAATTAAAAAATAACATTTTCTTATTAGGAAATTCCAACAAACAAGGAAAACTGTAAATTATAAAGGCCCTATGAAAGCTATTAGAACCAAATTTTCAGAACTCCTAGAATTATAAATTTTCAATTGGATAAATTTTATAGCATTATAAAAAAATGATCTGATTTTAAATAAAGTACTGTAAAAAAATTAAGCAAATTGATTTTTCAAGTGGAAGTAATGCTTCTTTTGGCTCTTTTCATACAAAAGGTTTAGTACCCTAGTAATCCTTTAGAAATATCCAGGTAGTTTGTAACTAATAAGTGGCATCTTCAGAAGCTAAAAAAATGTATACACTCATAGTACAGTCAATTTAAACACAAAAATATACAAACATTGCAAAAAATCCTATGTTAGGTTTGCTTTTTTCATGGTGTTAGGTTCGGTCCCAGTAGTAAATACTCAATTTTGCAACTTCGAAAAACTTGTGGAAACTGGGGGGGGCACCAAAAACCGCGATTTTTTCGGACTTTTTTCAGTTTTAGCCTCGTAGATCAAAAACTATGAGTTGTAGTGCAAAGAATATGATTATCTTTTTTAAACTGGACTAAATTTTCTACCATTTGAGCCTAACCGGAAGTCTGTAAGTATAATAGTTTCCGAGATACAGCTCTTCAAAAATAGGCATTTTCCCTAAGTTTGTTTTTAACGTATCATCCATGATTCGAGCCAGATATTGCCACAACAACGTGCCCTACGACCGTTGTCATGGAGGAAAAAATTGTAGGACATTTTATCACCTTTTATTTAAGCATAGATGCATTCCTGTAGGCCTAACAGTTCTCGAGAAAAAGACGGAAAACCGGAAAACGGTGAAATCGCTACGACTCCACATATATGTAATAGCATTAATATGATTAGAAAACATTTTCTGATTATTCTTATTTAGCCTAGCGAACGAACGCTCAAAAAGGGCTTGTAGACAGACTTTTTGATCCTAATGATTTTATTTCTGGGATGTGTTTTGGTGATGATTATACGAAAAGTAGCGTAACAAAATGTGCGGATTTGTTTGGTTTTCCGTTTACATCTCTTGAACAGGCCATCGTAGGGGGAAATGGCCAATTATAAAAAAAATCTGATTAAATTTTCTACAAGTTTTCTTCTATGCGTTTTTTCTCTATCTCTATCCGTTGAAGAGATATTCGCTGTCAAGAATTGACATTTTTTCTTTAAATCGCTTTTACACGACGTTTTTCGGGAAATATTGTGTCCTAGCTCCTAAAGTATTGGGTTTATAGCAAAAACTGCTGAAATAAAAGTTGTAGACCATAAAATTTCCTATAAAACCATATACCGTTTAATATTTTATCTCAAATAGATTAGATGTTATAGTTATTTAAAAAAAACGTTGAGTTCAAGATGGAATAGAGGGCACTAGAGAACAACTAATTTTGTGGGAGGTTTAGAGCTAAATCTGATATGTGAGTATTAAATACAGATTACCTGCATCCTTAGCCAAACAATTTCACTCTTATGCGCCACCATGTTTAATGGTCTCTAGTCTTTTCTAAATACATTTATGATAGGGTTAATGTTTGACGAAAAGAACAAAAGTATTTTCTCGAGGCAGCTTTTATTTTATAATTGGCCATTTCCCACTACGATCGCCTATTCAAGAGATACAAAGGGAAAACTTAACAAATCCGCAAATTTTGTTACGCTACGGAGTTAGCTCATACGGTAGGGCCGGGGACTTTTCGTATAATTATCACCAAACACCTCCAAACACATCTTAGAAATAAAATCATTAGGATCAAAAAGTCTGTCTACAAGCCCTTTTTGAGCGTTCGTTCGCTAGGCTAAATAAGAATAATCAGAAAATGTCTTCTAATCATATTAATGCTATTACATATATGTGGAGGATTTCACTGTTTTCCGGTTTTCCGTCTTTTTCTCGAGAACTGTTAGGCCCACAGGAATGCATCTATGCTTAAATAAAAGGTGATAAAATGTCCTACAATTTTTTTCTCCATGACAAGAGTCGTAGGGCACGTCGTTATGGCAATATCTGGCTCGAAACATGGATGATACGTTGAAAAAAGATTTTGGGAAAAATTGCCTATTTTTGAAGAGCTGTATCTCGGAAACTATTATACTTACAGACTTCCGGTTAGACTCAAATTGTAGCAAATTTAGTCTACTTTAAAAAAGATAATCGTATTCTTTGCACTATAACTCGTAGTTTTTGAGCTACGAGGCTAAAACTGAAAAAAGTCCGAAAAAATCGCGGTTTTTGGCGCCCCCCCCAGTTTCCACAAGTTTTTCGAAGTTGCAAAATGGAGTATTTACTACTGGGACTGAACCTAACAACATAAAAAAGTCAAACCTAATATAGGATTTTTTGCAATGTTCATGTTTAAAATGACTGGACTATCATTAAAATATTACAATGTACAATTTAACATTAATATCTAATAATTAGTTTTGTAGTGTTTTGAATATAAAATAGTTATCATAGATGTGACTTTTACATACATACATATTTATTTTTTACAACTTCTGAAGATGACACTATTATTTACTATATCAAAACTAGTAAATTTTATTAGCTTAATAAAGTATTAGATGAAGACTTTAATTAATTAATTTTATTAATCGGTTTTAGGCTTGTTGACTAGTAAGTAGTCCTACTATAGGTAGGTATACAATATTATTAATATTAATTGTTTACGAGCGGTCAGAAATCACTATTTTTTTAGTGAAAAGCAAATTCCACAAGTAGAACTGGATTTACCATTAGAGTAGGCAATAGGCATTGTGTAGTACTAATTTCCTTTAGATAAATAGTAACAATCACAAAATCTCATAAAAACATTCCTTTACCTTGTTTATTTTGCGAAGTCGGTTATAGTAATTTCAGTTCGTGCAGAAAGGTTGAATATAATGTTTTACACTTTTACAGTGATTATGAAAACAAAGCAAGTATTATCGGCAGGGGTCCCATTCATGAATTTGTTAAATGTCTACCTGGTCCTTCTTTTTACTTCCCGAGTACGAAGTAAAAGGGAAGTATTGTATTAGTTTTCCAAAAAAAAAAATTTGACCTATGGAAATTTTTACATATCTTTGCGTTTCCGAATACGTAGATTCAAAATATGCAAAAAAAAAATTTCCGTCTGTCGTCTGTAGTCTGTAGTCTGTAGTCAGTAGTCTGTACTCTGTAGTCTGTAGTCTGTAGTCTGTACGTACACATTCCTTGCAACGCTCTAAACTCAGAAACTATTAAAGTTATCGAAATGCGGTTTTCGCCAATCGATTACATTCGGGCCAAGGACGAAAATGCTGTTATTACCTTTGATGACGTCACTTCCGGTATAAGCTAAAATGGCGGCACTCATTTTTTTTATAAGATAAAGTTGCAGTTTTTTTTATGTAGTTTAAAAGAGAATTTTTTTCTGAATTCAGCAATATATATTATGCTTACTTATTTTTTGAAAAAAGTGTTAAAAAAAATAATTATTAAAAATCGACTGCAACGCTCGATACTCAGAAACTATTAAAGTTATCGAAATGCGGTTTTCGCCAATCGATTGCATTCGGGCCAAGAACGAAAATGCTGATATTACCTTTGATTACGTCACTTCCGGTGTAAGCTAAAATGGCGGCACTCATTTTTTATAAGATAAAATTGCAGTTTTTTATGTAGTTTAAGAGTATTTTTTTCTGAATTCAGTAGTATTTATTTTTTGAAAAAAGTGTTAATACGAGGGAAGTCTCGTGGCAACTTGCCAGAATTTTTTTAAAATAAAAGTAGGTCTCCATCTATTGGATTTATTCAATAATTTTAGAACCCATCTCCACCTTATCGCCTCCGAAAGGTTTGTATATCTAAATACCTTTCACCCACAACATTGTGCACTTCCACGAGGACTGGCTCATTGCAGAAAATTACCAGAAATAAGTTTTACGCAGCCAGTTAATTGCGCGTACAAATTCTGCGAAAATTTAACACAATTCCATCCAATATTTCTTCAATTGCAGATGCATTACGATTTACCAATTATCGAAAGTGTTTTGTGCCCGTAGTATAACCGCTAAAAAATAATATATTTTCCATCTCCTCTTTTAATGAGACCGACAAAGTTTGATTTAGGTATAAGGTAACGCAATTGCGAAAGAGAGGAATTTTAGAAGCCGAACCCCTCTCTTGAGTTTCCTTCCCATGAAAGAAGCGATTTAAATTACTTTCTAAAGATGAACGGAATACTTCAGGTTACCGGTGTATATAACAGTTTTCCTAGAACTCATTTTAAAGGCTGTTTCGTTTTTTCAACATGTATGGTATGCCGGGTGGCATTGACCATAGGACCACCGCTACATTTTAATAAATGCTAAACTTGTTAGCGTGTGTTTAGAACAAAGAAACCGAAATTCTCGTAAAAGGTAAAAGAACGTAGATGGCATTTCGTTTACCCATATCCACACATCGCTGTCGGGGGTTGTCTTTTAAAAGTGTAGCAATTGCAATTCTCTCGCTCATATATATGAAAAATGAACAAAATTCCTAGCTCATGTATGTGTATCACTTTAAAAACGTTTCTAAATGTACAATTTTGCATTCCCAACGCGTATTCGGTTGACACTTCAGGTAAGTCTCTTTTGTTTTTCACATTAGTAAGCCTTAGGGCTTGAGCATTCTATATGTAAATTCTGATACATAAAGTCAAGACATTTAAATACAATCATATAATACGTATTAGAAGACGGCTGTTATAAAGTATTAGGTGCATAAGAAATCTATTAATGTGATATTTTCCATTATTTTCACCCATTTATATCGGGAAGTTCGGTGGCGTTTTTATTAAATCCAAAAATTAATATATTTTAAACAAACAAAATACATACAATACAACGTTCTGCTCATTTTTCGATTTCTGAGTTGACAAAATACCGTGGATTTGATTCAAAAAATTCTAGACCGCTTCAACTCAGGAAACTGTAAAAACGTGTATACAGCATAGTCAGTGGATTAACACATATTAACTTGAAAATATACGCCTAGTCGTCTGTTTGGGTGTTCCAAGGTGAAGAAAAACCAACAAAAATAATCCGTTCTCAAAGTGTATCCAAAAAGATGGTCGCGCGACATTGTCTTAAAGGCAGCAATTCCTCTAAAAGATCAAAGAAGTTACTGCCGATTGGTATACAACCATTTGTTTGCCGAAATTCATCGCTGAGCTTCGAAAAACCAATCCGAAACGACGAATCATCCTTCACCAAGACAATGCAAGTTCACACATAGCTCGCAACAAAACATCGAATTGTTAGACCATCCTCCGTACAGTCCCAACTTAAGCCCCAACGATTTTCAAAAATCAAGAACGGACTGCGTTGTTACAGGTTACAGTCGCCAGAAGGAGTCGACGTCTTCAAAAACGTCATTTTCACTGCACCAACAACGGAGTGGAATAACTGCTTCCACAATTGGTTCGAGCGCATGCATTAATCTTCGTGGAGGATGCTTCGAAAAACAAATAAAGTCTTTAAAAGCTATCTACTGTTTTATTCCAGCTCTATATGCAACACTTGTATATAGCCTAGGTGCGTTTGAATTGAAAATTAGGATGAAACAGGATCCGTTTAAAAACCTTTTCAAATAAATGATTATTTATAGATTTCCAAATGTAAAAGAAGGGGAAGAGTAGAAAGGGTAATTATCCAAATAGCAGGAACAGGAGTAATGTCTACCCGAAAAATGACCATTAACAGCACTCTTCGTCTAGTTTACCCTTTAAAACAGTCCTAAGCCAAGGCTAGCTCTATAATAGAACTAGTTATCCATATTATTATTTGTTTTTGTTTTCACCCATGTTCTTGTAGGATCGTTTTCGCTCACTTTATAGTAAACTTATTATTAGGTAGGTATATCACTTGGTAGGTACGGTATTAGACACAGGAACACTTTGAATGGAGACTAAAGTTTTGTAATTTCAACTTCTCAAACGAACTGTCAATATAATTTATTGTACAATTTTTAAACTGTAAAAAGTCTAATTCTTGCATTGAAAATTCGGTTGTACCCCAAGAAATAAAATTTTTGATAAAACGTGCGTTTAATTACAACCCAAAAAACTCCGAATTTCTTAATAACGCTTGGTATCGAGTGCAAGTAATAAAAGGGGATTAAGCATGACAATCGCTTTATTTTTTTCTTTCATAATGGTTTTAAATATTGAAGTAAAATTTAATTACCTTGCCCATTTATTAACATTCATTAACATTAACACCATGTATTTGTTACAGAGCATATGTAGCTTCGTACTCCGATATATCTGTGGATCAAATAGGAAGTGGATGGATGTAAGTAATTTAATTGTTTGCTCGTAATGTAATTTGTGCTTTTTGAAAGTTTGAGTTCTATTTCTGTTTTGCTTCTTGAAACGCTTTTTGTCTTCTTCTTCCTCTTCAATTCAGAAGTAGATTTCTTCAATAGTTTGTAATGGCGAATTGTTTCTAATTGAACCGTGTGAAATGGTACGTTGATTACATACACCGGTAGAGCCGTGAAAGCTGTTGCACGTGGTAAAGCATTTACTTTATGGTCTATGGAAAACACAGATAAAAATCTAGGCATGCACCAATCTTAAAGGTTATGTATCATATTTTCTATTTATTTTCTCTATATCATGAAGTAAATACTTTACCACGTGTATTATCGCTCACAGTAGGTTTTTTTAAATAAAATGTATGTAGGATGGTGACGAAAGTGCGAAAGAAATTAGGCACCTAATCAAAATGAAAATAACAACAACCGAAAAGTAATTTTAGTGTCTTTCGTTGCTTTTCGGGAACATCGAGTTGCCTAAATTTTGGGTGAAAATCGAAAAGTACTGCAACAATTCTGACATATCAACTACTTCACTAAACAATCGCACGTATGTAGACTTTCTGCAGCCCATTAGCGAAAATTCACCTTATAACTGCGTTCTCAGCTTTCACAGAGGTAATTCCAAGGATACACCTATAAGCTGCTCTGCAGATTTCCACCAATATTCCCTCAGCTCCTGTATCTTGTGGGAATGAAATTGACCATGTTTGCAGAATTCGTCTCACGGTCCATCCATATCCGAAGCATGCTAACGCCTGAACGTGTACATCCTCTTGCACCTTGGGTATCTTTCGAAGTCTGACCAATTTTGGGTTTCCTTTCTAAGGATCTAATGGCAGCCCATCGCAAGGTGACTGCGAAAACTTATAGGCAAAGTCAAAATTAAAATGGCATATCTTGGTTTTTAAGAATCTTGTAGCTTGTACCAAGACCTGTAAATACCAACCATGATGTTCAATTTCCTTACGTTCTATGTACAGGATACGGTCTATAATGAAGAAAAGAGGTTGCCTAATGAGGTACACCATTCGGTGAATCACAACGATTCATTAACAAAGGAAAATTTGCAATGTTCATGAAAATCTTCTTGCCTCACCTGAGAATATTAGACTACCTATGCCTGAAGTCTCTATCAAAGAAGAATAATAATGTCTGTAGAAGAAAGAGAACAAGTAAGTAGTATATAGCAGACGACATACAAATTAAGAATACTGAATATCAAAGTGTGAAAAGAACGATATCCATCGAATCATCATTTTCTGAACAGTGTTGGTGTCACCTTTAAGAATCATATATTTACAGGAAGATTGTTTTTAGAATTGTACACGAAACTTTGGGAATAAAAAAGCATCGAAGCGAATGTGACTGCTTTATCCCAAGATGAAGATTTCTTCCATAGAATTGTAATTGTGGAGCACGACTAAGATACAAGGATCCAAACAATGAATTCTGCCATCATCCAAAATGCGTATTTTTCTGCTAGGAAAGAGCAGATCTCCATATTATAGTATATGCTCGAAGGGATTACAAAGACTCAATTAAATACTTGAAGGCGAGTATATGCGAAAAACAACCCCACATTCCCACAATTATGCTCAGAAAACGTTGCTTCTGCAGGGTATATAAATCGCCAATTGTTTAAGCAATAATCTATCACTCTGACTTAGAGAAATTTCAACATCCATCTTAACGACCCCTCCTCCTGTGACCATTATCTCGCTCCAAAAAAGAACTTTGTTAAAAGGCTTAAAAACGTCGGAATCAAGGTGTTAGTGTGCATGGTTCTTATGTTAAAAAATAGTTTTGTTTGTTCTCTACCTTGTTTCAATTGTAGATAACATAAAAGGATTCTTCCTCGTAATGTATAATATACGTTTTATGTTTTTACCGTCTTATACAATATAAATCCATCATTAATTTTTAGTAGGTATGTGAGTACAATCCTTAACCTTAAAGTGTGGTTAGTACAACTGGACATTTATATCCCTAAAAATACTCTGACTAAATTGATTAATCATATTGGATAAAAATTTCCAACCAGAACACGTGCTTGTAGTACATGTTGACATTTATTGTAGGGAGTTGATTGGAGAAAATTTATGTTATATTTGTTTTTGCTGCATTTCCCAACGGTATTAGATGGAATACCCTCATATGAAGAAAAACATTTATTCTACTTATCTGTTACAACCTCTACTTATACATATATCATTCCAGGAAAGTTGGCAGTTACGTACAGTAGTCAAGAAATGTTTAATATTTCTATAAAATAAAGCAACAATAATAATTATTTAGATGTAGAAACTATAATTATAAAGTCTTGGATTATCTCGTGAACGACACGTGACCACGTTGCAGTTAACCAAAACTAGTCCAACTTGCATGTAGCAACTTTTCTAAAAATATCTGAACAGTAAGTACATAAAATAAATTATACGATAAATATTAAGTTTGTTGATATATTGGAACGAGAACAAGTTATTTACATGTTGGCGCCATTTCCAAAGTAAGTCGATCTTTTTATACTTCACTTACTACCAAACTTCATAGTTATGGCTCCTCCTACACGCAGGCAGCTACGCGGTGACGTGTCGTTCAAGAGATAATCGAAGACATACTTATCATCAGTTCCCACGCCAAAAACCAGCATAGTGCTTGACAATTGTTTTACCATGCGAAACCTCCGACACGATATATGCATAGGTCAAACCAGCAGAGGAATAAACGTAAGATAGAGGGAACACAAGAAAACAGTGGAATAATATATGTCATCTAGCAGCAACACCCAAAGTGCTCGCGAATCTTGGAACTGTCCATAACGTTATTGAGAATAAGCTACAGTACACGGAAACCTGCGCGAGATGGGTTCGAAGCCAACTTACGAAGAAATACTTAAAAAATTGAGGTGAGAAATCCTTCCAGATTCCCATTACGGCCCCGACCTTGTCCCATGCAACTTCCAATTATTTTGAATCCAATGCAGGAGTTCAAAATCAGGGGCAAAATATACTCAAATTAGAAGAACAAGTAAGAACAAGTGTATAAGTGTTGCTGGGGACTATGTTGAGCACCCAACGTACTGTATTGATTACATAAACAGCTTTTGAGTTACTATTTAATGACCCCCTTATATTTGACACATTATTTTTTATAAAACTTTGTTGGATAAAAGCGCTCCTTACTGTAATTATATGTGAATCCAATGTTGTTAAGGGAACCAAATAAAGAAGGATTGCTAATTGCTAACTCGAATGCACAATCAAGACGATAAAGTAGGTAACGGTCGTACCACTCTACCACACTCTGAGGGGGGGGGGGGTTCCTAATGAAATGAAACTAGTAACTTGGGTGAAGAGAGTCAAGTGAATATTTAATCGCATATTCTTACTCTCCAAATACACACCCATATTCTTGACATGACATGGAGAAGTTATTAGAGAAAATGACCAACAACCAATTTATTAGGTATTTAGTGAATAACTTCTCTCTCTTGGTTTTTGGAAAAATCATTGGACAACGTATTAGACGGTGTCAGTCAAACGTGCTTCGCACACCCACTTAATGTTGGCTTGTGCAACATTCTGAAAACATTTAGTGAAGGATAAATTGGGATATTTCATGTACTGTGAAATCAGTGTAAAGTTGGAAAATACATATAGTAGGTACCAAAGACGAGACTAGAAAACGGTTTTCCTCAGGGTTCAACCTTCAGCTCGATCTGTAGTATTTCCCTAATCAATAATATCTGCCGATTTATTTATTCTTTAACAGTATTCCAGTTGGGGAGGAATGACATATTAAATAAATTGTTCTAATGTTCTAAATGCGATTTTACCTTTTTTCCAAAAGATTGGATAGAGTACTCTCAGGTGCGGCGAAGGCTATTAAGAATTCCAGAGATTTTTGAAGGAATCGGATATTATAAGTGCCTCGTCTCTTATAATTTCATAAATACTGCCTGCAAATTAATAATATGCTATTTGAGACATCCACCAACACAGAAAGTATCCAAACATGTTTTAGCTCTCAAATCATTTTAATCATCTGCGGAAGCATTTTTTAACTCGAAACGCATACTTTTGTGTAAGTTGTATCCTCCTTCAACGTTGAAAGTGGTTTTTGGTATGGATTTTTGGCCCATTTCCATTTGATAATAATCACATACTATATATAGCATATTTTGTTCGTATTTCACTTTTATTTCACTTTGTATCGTTGTGAATGTTAGCCAGTCAGTGAGTTAGTGAAAAATGTCTTTCGAGGCTCCATTTCTTCTAAATTTGGTTGATGTTGATAAAATAACAGTAGGTATTTCAATTTTTGCCATTCATATTCTTTCATCGTGTTAGTTACGAAAATTTCGCACCCCTGGTTTCTATCAAACTAATCGTGAAAATCGACGAGTACGAAATCCATTTTGTGAAATCCGGAAAAAATAGGTATACTTGCGTTAACTTATACTTGTTGAGAATCGTCACGTGTGCCGATGAGAGTTTTCGATCGAAGTTTCTGAGAAATATCTTTTGGTGATGTATGGTTGCAAAAGGGAAGGGTCAATTAAAAGTTTCATGAGAGCGTTCATTAATTGCATTATATACGGTAGTACGTTTAGGGTCTGTACTAATTAAGTTTCTTAATTAACTTAATAAGGAAAGCAGAAAGTATTAAGTTAAAATGCAGTTGTAGGTATGTATATTTAATATGCTTTACGTTGCAACAAGCAAACCCAAAATAATTACTGTTTCTAA
This sequence comes from Pyrocoelia pectoralis, assembly GCA_036250285.1. NCBI lineage: Eukaryota > Metazoa > Arthropoda > Insecta > Coleoptera > Lampyridae > Pyrocoelia > Pyrocoelia pectoralis. Next base: position 7,387,389 of record CM070076.1, on the reverse strand, counting down.
TTAAATGTAAAGCTAAATTGGATTGTGACAACCCCTTTACAAACACCAAGGATCCTTTATTAAAAGATAAGAACTATAAAATTTGGAAATCTAATGTGAACGGATTCCACTAATCGAATGTACAGAGTGTTTTATCAAAAGAAACTCAATTATGTCACTCCTGACGTAGTATATCTGTATATTTTTTAAAAATATGTGCGAATTTGATTTCTTTCTCTTTAGACCGGTATGGATGCTGTTTGAAAATCTTCAGGGTCTCGTTACCTAAATAGTTTACAGACCCGTCTCTCGACTGATTAATCCACTCCTGATAGTGCATGACATGGTGCCAAAAGAATCTTAAGACTCTAGAGCCAGAAATGGGGTAATTGGTTGATTGCATATAGATATAAATGTATTTATTTGATACACTACTGAAATCAAGTAGTTTGAATAATTAATCCCCTCGTTTCATTTGGAAATAGGCCTTGTGGCATGTAGATCTCTGTAACTTCAAATGAAAAGGGTTTACTACAATCGATTAGTGTTCTCCTCTTTGCATTTGGCATATAATGGATAGACCGAATTTATGATTCGAGTCATAATTATAAGCAATTCCAATTTTAATGTTATTCGTTATTCAAATCAATGGTTTTAACTTTAACGTAATTCTAAACCAAAAATGGATATACAAAATAATAAATAAGTTTGTGCTTCCATTTTGCTTTTTCTTTCGGTAAGTTAGTTTTTTGTTCATATTTCTTATTTGCCCATTACCAACAGAATTCATCATTGAATGATTAAATAAATAAAATCCGTGATACTTTGCATCGGAATAATTTTGATTCGTCGAAACCGAAAGTAATCCAAGTTAAACACGCAAGGTACACTGCTGCATTAATAAATTAAGACTCATACCTCTCTTAAAACCACCCCCCTCCCACTCAACGTAAATTAAGTTAAAATATCAAAATCGTTTACATTTGTTCAAAAATGTACAAACTTAGTTGCAAAGCAAGAGGAAAAAAAAGAAATACACGTGACGATCCTTTTTGGAGGACGTTGACTTTTCCGGTGGAAAGCGTCCAATCGATAAATTCGGAATTGAATGTGTGCGCGCCTGAAAAACCAATAGGTATATATGCGAAAAACGTAGAAAACGGTTAATAATCTAATTTGTCTACACGGTGATTATTTTCATAAGCGGCTGAATACTTTAAAAATGATAACCGAATAGGGTCGTTCACGTTACAGGTGATGACATGATACGCTGTCATTTTACAAAACGGTTTACCGATAAATACATCGTTTCATGAATTTAAAATATGAAAGTGACGGTCGATTGATTATTATTAAGAAATATAACGTGACACAGCGGGAAAGTGTTTATATGGCGTCATATCGACGTCAATTCAAAATAGCGCTAAAATCAATATAACTTATAAGACATACGTACATCTATCAATAGTTTATTGTTGGCGATTTACAAAGATTATTATTTACGTCCTAGTTTTATATTATTTTATATTGTAAAGCAATAAGCTGTAAAAATAAATGATTTTTAATCCCCTGTTGGTACTTATTTTTCTGCACTTGAGATAGAAAATTCAAAGTAAAGGCAAGCTACCCTAAAAATATTTTTATTTGTTTTTCCTGTACCAAAAGCGATAAATAAAAAGGTGTGCCGTGAAACAAAAATAAAATTGACGAATTACAATCATACTTTCATGAGTAGTTTAACAGGAACATTTATATTTTATTAAACACGTTTCAATATCTAGGCGGTCATCATCAGTGAATAGTTAAACATAAATCACTGCAATTTTGATCCTTCTAAATCACCTGAATCACCATGATTATTTATAAGAAACCGTCTGTTTTTGTGAATGCTTAAACTTTCATAACATTACCTATTTACAAAACCAGGAAAATATCGGATGCAATTTTCATTGGTTGATCATTAGCTTCTATTACAAAATCATAGCGAACTTTCTCAAAAAATACCTTTAAAATAGGCTTACAATTGACCTATCACATCCCATTTAAAACTTTGAAGTTACCCTCCTCGCCTCTCTCCTTCCAAGATGCGTTCGGTGTCAACTTGCACAAAAATTTCAACTTTCCATCTAGATTTGTTCAAAAGTTATTAGAGTGCACCCAGACTTTGCATCCACGCTGTATAGTATACAATGCCGACTTCATCATCACTTTTTACTAACCATGCAATAAATATAAAAATAAAGTAAAGCCTAATCGGCCAGAATTTTGAAACCTCTGTATCAGCATCAGTCTTACAAGCTAAAACATCACTGCATGACAACTTAAGTAGACAAAAGACAACCATTTTTAAGTTTAATTTTATGGTGGCGAGGATATTGCTTCCTGTACTATTTCCTGTTGCTTTCTGATTCATTAGGAACCCATTCATCAACTTAATAATAATTATCCTAAGGTCAACATTTGGAAATAACAGAAAAGAATGGACACGATATGGATAACTGGATGAGCCGTTTTAATGTGCTTCGTCCCCGAAGGCAAATTTTTCATTGTTTTTCCGATTGGAAAGAAGAAAATGAAGAATTTGTTGCTCTTGAAAAATTGTCCGTTCATAAATGGTTCGTAAATTCAGAAGTCAAGTCGGTACGTTGATACTTTTATCAGGTGTTAAAATTACGAAATGAAGATGGTTCAGAAATTAAGCAATGGACATCACTATCCATCACTTAATATTCAAACGAATATTGCATGCGGTGTAACTAGAACATCATCAGCCAATTATGAATATTTTTCGTTACAGTTACATTAAATATCCCAAACTTCTCAACTGTCATGATCAATGGTATGACCGGGCTACAAATATGTCGAGATATGTAAAAGGGTTGCAATTCCGAATCCGTTGAAACGAGCCTAAGACTGTTTGTCTACATATTTTAGATGTCCATTAAACCTGGCACTACAAAGTTCTTCAAATTTCGTATTAGAAGTAAATGATGCGCTGAATATAGTTCGAAAAGGACTCACGAATAATTTTATTCCCGAGAGGTACAACTGTAGCAAACCATAAAGTTCTAAACGAAGAAACGGTGCAGTAGTAATATTACCTACATTTTTTACGAAAAGCAATTTGACATTTCGTTCCACGGACAAATAACCAAAGCCGATAATCTAGATCTGGTGTCCTTACGTTTGCGACATGTTGGAATGCTTCTAAAACGCTTGAAGCATCCTGCGCCCATGTATACTCAAAATACTCTGGGGGATATTTCGATCACATTCTTTCGAGCTTTTAAGCTCAATTATTAACTACACTGAAGCTTTCCCACAACAAGGATGCGCGAACATTGCCTTTTAAAATAAAGTAGCAATCATAAATCACAAATCTTGTAAAATTTTTGGATTCCTCCTTATTTTGGTATATTATTTTTAATAATATCAAAACCTTCTACTTCCTACTCATATAAATGCATACATGAGGCCAATTTCAAAACCCAAAAAATATTTTCCGAACGAAACCAACCTGTAGCTCGTTTTGATATCTATCTTATCAAAAAATATCACGATATTATCGCCAAACCGTAGTTTTTTGAGGGGCCTAAATGAGCCCTGAAGATTATTTTTCTACAAAACTGTTATAAAAAAATTAACTGGGAAACTATAAATTGGGTAGTTGACGCACCAGGTGGTTCCTTAAAGGCTTCTCAGTTACCAGGACAATCTAGTTAGCCTCATCTTAAGCTTAGGCGTGTAGGTATACTTGCCGCGGTAAATTGATAATAAATTTAGGGTTGAAATTACTAGAATACCTCCACTAGTTGAACGGAAGGCGCAACCGGTTTTTTGGAAGCCGTCTTTATGAAAGAATAAATTGAATTTCTAAAAACAATGTAGCTCATTTTCTACGTATATAAACCATAAGTGATCGTAATAAAAACCTAATTCGATTTTGGGGCGTTATTATGATCTCAAAATTAGCAATTTTTCGATTTTCAATCGTTTTAATAATTAATAATCATTATTGAAACGTGAAGTTAGCCCCCTAACTTTCAAACAGAATTTACATTTTTTTGCTTTCAATCGTTTGTTGGTCGCTTGCAGATGTTTGTTAGCTATTCGTTACCGTTTGTTGTTTTCTAATAATAATAATAAATAAGAATTATATGTAAGTTTTGGAGTAACCTCCCCCCCCCCCCCGCGTACCATTTTTACTTTCAGTCGTTTATTGGTCGCATGTAGGCGTTTATTGGCTATTTTTAACATTGATCAGTTTAAATATTAATAATAATTAAAGATTATAACTAAGATATGGATGCTATATAAAATAACAGTTTGTGAAAATGGATTAAAGGTGCAGTTTTACCTGTAATTTCAAGCAGAGATTTTTTTATATGGAATTTCGGTCTGTGTTTTAACACATCATTTTGAGTTATTTGTGTTTTGTTTATAAAAAAGATACGTACAAGTTTTTCTTAATTAAAATATACACCAAACATTGTCGTAATTATGTTAAGACGACAAAAAATTGTAAACAAACAAAATTAAACATTTTTTATTAATTTGATCACTCTAAGGGGAGTGTTGCTAAAACAAACTAAATGTTTATAACTTTATTTTTGAATTTTGAATAAACATTGATGTGATACATTAACACTTTTTAATAGGTTAATAAATAGTTGCAATTAAAAAAATTGTAAATTTAGAAACTTGTTGATATTAGATTTTGTTATTAGTATTACCTCTATTAGTATGACTTGTTATTAATTTTCTTAGATAAAAATAAATCAATTGTTATTTTGCAATAAATTAATTGTTTAAATGCAAAAACTGGCAAACACTAATAATAGCGAACAAACACCTACCAAGGACCAACAAACGATTGAAAGTGAAGAATTTTATGAAAGTTTCAGTAATAATCTTCAATTTTATGAGCATTATAATAGCCGGCAAATGTTAAAAAATATCACAAATATAGCATCGTCAAACTACCAACAAACGATTGAAAGCTAAATAATTGAAAATTTTAAAAAGTTGGAGTTAACGTTCCAATAATACTTTAAATCTTTAATCATGCTAAATAAGTTTTAAAGTCGACAAAAAATAGCCAACAAATAGGTACCTATAAACTACCAATTGATAGCAAAAAATGTTAATTTCGAAATTTGGGGGATTATCTTCACATCGGTGTATTAGTCGTTAACATATTGTACAATGATTGTTACTTTACTCATAGTGCTTTGTAACTTAAAAAAAATGAACTATTTTGAAAATTGAAACCTACAAAAACTTTTTTGATTACTCTTACAATTTTAAATTATTATGAAAGAAGGTTGGAATTTAGGGAAACCTATTCACGCCTAAGTATTTTTTTAATAAATTTGGTTATAAATTTCCATTTTGTTTTACTAATAATAACTTTACTAATTTAATTACTAATGTAATGATTATTAAAATTTTGCTTATTCTTTACCCATAAGAATTTGTCTAAAAAACCATTTTACTAGGAGCAATAATAGGTACAGCTGTCATATAATTCCATATGGCTACAGTACGAGACCAACGAATTCGCAATATAACTTAATAATATGACAAACGATGAACAAATTTCATAAACAGTAATTAGTGCCGGGCCATGTTACGGTAGAGAACACTAAACACTATGGAAGAATCATGGCCCAAAAATTTTGTTTCCGGGGAATTTAACCCCCCTTTTAAATATAGACTTAAAGGTTTAGCCAAATATTTTATTTGCTGGAACTAAACATGTTCTGCTACAATGAATTTGTTTAATTCTTTTGTTCGTATTTTGAATTATGTGTTATAATTAATCAATTAATCCATGTTTACTGACAGTCAAGAGGGTACGACTCGACAAGAGAGGAAACTAATAAAACCATTTTCAAAGCGTTTCGACCTTGAAAATTTTGCTCTATTCTATTCACCTTATCCGAACCTCTCTTCTTTCTAACAAAAATATTTTACGATGCTATTCATCACCAGTTTCAGGTACGTCAACTGGAAATATTTTCGTTTTAAAACGTATTCTTTTAAAAATAAGAATATAATAGCTACTCTAGTTCAGCCGTAGGCGTACGGAACTGGTCTCATTCCTTACCTTCCTTAACTAATACTCGAGTTCGCTACCTGACCATCCTCTTCAATTAGGTACTGTTACTTTACTTGTTAATCCTATCCTAGTTCGTTGTTTGTTTATTATTCATTTTGGTTACCGGTCTACAGCAATCGTTTATACACTTCATAGCACGATGCACTTAAAATCGAATCAGATTTCATTTGGGTTCGAGTATGTACGAGAACCATTATCATTCGACTTTTGGTGGAAGTTTTATTGATTACATCAGCTATTTGTGCTTTGCTGCTTTGCTAATTTTGGCATGTGGTTCTTAAAAGTTGAATGATGTGTTGATTAGCTCCGCCTAACTTAATTGTGCTTCAATTGTGATTTTGTGGTTCGTGTAGGTATAATTGATAGTGGGATTTAGTTGCACCATTTACTATTGTTTTATTGAACCGATTTTTTATGATATAAAAAATGAAACAGGTAGTGTTAACATTGAATCTAGAAAAACAAACTAAAGAAAAACCCAAGAAAACAATGCAAATAATCTCTTGAAAAACCTAAATTTTAAGTGTTTTTTTTACCACCTAAGCATCGTCAAATCTGCGACTTTAAATTTATGGGAATGCCTTCCCAAAATTGTCGCCAACTTTCTGGTATTAGCTCTGTATTATTAACTGGTGATAAAGTTGTAATTTATAGTTCGCAAGATTCGAGTGTGAAGCATCCTAACTAGGAAGATCACTTGATAGTAGTTAAAAACGTTCTTATTACAATAAGTACTTATAGGGATTTTCTACTATTACAGGGAATGGAGGCTTGTACTAGCTCAGTTGGTAATAACGCTACATTGACATGAGAGAGACTCTGCGTTCGAACATTTTTACGTAATTATATTTGAAATATTTAATCGACGTTGATATACGTTCAACGGAATAAGAATGACAGAAGAAAAGAAACATAAAATACAAAGTGCAAGAATTTTTTAATATAATTCAGTCGTGGAGATCGATGTGAGGGAAATAGACACGTTTTCAAAATAGATGAAGACATGGAATTCAAGGGGACGAGATAACTAAGAGGTGCACTATATAAATATAAACGAACGTTGTACAAAAGAAGTGCATGATCAACCCAAAGAATTAGTAAAACACTTCAAAAAGATGAAGAAATTAAATGGAATTTAATTTCAGAAGACTGAAAATGAAAAGGATCCAACTGAAAATAAATGGATGACATCAAAAAAGGGAAGAACAATCAGCGAATGAAAAGGATCCAACTGAAAATAAATAAATGATACCAAAAAAGGGAAGAGCAATCAGCGAATGATCACCCGAACAGAAAAGGGGAAAGAAGAAAGAGATTACTCAATATCAACAGAATTACGACAAGAACTAGTACAAAGAAAAGGTAGAAAACAGGTAGAGGATAATCAGACAGATATGTTGATGAAAAAGAAAAAAGTTTATGTTAAAGCAGAATCCATTTAATACGAAAATGAGAAAATATAGTACATGCATACGGGTGGTAAGCAAAATAGAAAAGGTAAGAATCGGAAAATATGGTCGGAACATTACACTTTATATTATCCAGGAGTGTCAGAAGCTCATCGATTAAGGAAGTAGTGTGTGTAATACTATTCCACATTGTGGGAGCTAGATTAACAAAATCATCAGCTTCACGAGTAATGAATATAATATTAGAAATGAATCTGGTACTAATATGTAACAGCAGAGGAAAGGAAGATCAATGAAGTTTTATAATAAGTTGCACAAAGTATTGAGAGAATGAGATGGCGGTTTAGGATATTATGAACACATTCGGAGGAGAAAAATAAATGGAAATGCAACGGGTGGTACCTACAATTCCATCAGTGGAATGATCCAATACTAGAAAATACCTTTTTTGAACAACCAATATAAAATAGATACACACATTTAAGCGAGAAAGGAGTCACTTTGGCTTGGAAAAATTTGGAAGAACGTGGAGAAATTTTGGGGACCGTGGGGGAATTGTGCTCGTATGACGTTTGTCGCCATAGAACAGCTAAAAATGAATAGGTATACGTTTAGCTGAAGCGACAAATATCAAAGAAGTGCGATTCTCCCACAGTTCATAAAATTTCTTCACGAACTTCAAAATTTTTCCAGGCCCAAGTGACACTTTTTTTACTCACAAAGGTGCATGAAGCATAACAGATATCTTTGCTTATACACTGAAAATTAAAAACATAGTCACATCAATTTATAATAGGGCACGGATCTGGGAGTCGATCATAGATTGGCGAAATCAGGGATCAAATTGTGGTTGAATAATCAGGATATAAATTATATAAATAAAATAAATTATACAGAAATTCGAAAAATCAAGAATTAAAGAAATAATACCAAGAGGAAGTAGAGTCATGTTCAAAGCAATCTCCGAAGTGAGTACTGACAGGAATGAAATAATGCTAGATAACTCCGAAGAATTCATCGGGAAAAAGAGACCAGGATAATTAGCTAGATTAGATAAAACTGGCTAAAAGGAAACGAACACTTTTATTAATCTGTAAACAAAAATATAGAATAGTAGTCGCACACAACACAATCAACAAATGAAGATTGACTGATATTCCTCTCCAATTTTTAGCGTGATAAGATAAGCAGCGTGCTACCAACCACAGCAACTTAAATATTTGTACGCAAATTTATATATTTTAATTTTTGCCTTATAGACATTTTCTTAATCTATAGGTATCTTAAAAATGTGACATCACACACAATTTTCTAAATCCAGAGTTTAAATCAGCACTTCAAAAGTGGCTGCGTTTTTTAGAAAAAAATTTTCACAAGGGCGCGGACATGTTTGGTGGCGGCCCTTAGGGTACCGCCTCGACCCACTGGTTTGCTTAATAGAATTAATTTTTGCAATTGAATAGAAGAAGAGTTCAATCAAAATGAAGAATTTTTGGACAAGATCATGTTTACAGACGAGTGTACCTTTCACCGCAATGGATCACTATCATTTTCATTATTTCTCAGATGTTAACCCTCACTATTTCCAAGTTCATATTCAAGAGCAATAGTCGATTATTGTTTGGGCAAGCATATTCGGTACTTCTGTTGTTGGTCCCTTTTTCTTCGAAGGTATTCTAAATTCCTCGAAAATAATTAATTGGACTCCTTGAAGACCGTTCGCTCAAATTAGCGACATGTATTTTCAGCACGATGGAGTACCTCCACACCACACACTTGTTGTAAGTGTATGGCCTAATAATACATTTGGTGCAAAGTGGATAGAAAGGGATAGATCAACACGATGGCCAGCAGGATCATCTACGTATATTACTCCGCTTAATTCCTTTTTATGGGAGTACGTCAAGGAACTACCAACCACAGCAAAATGTATGAAAAATAGGATCAGAAACGTTTTTGCAACCCAGACATGTTACATAGGGTTAAAAATACTTTTCGTCGAAGACTCCAAGTTTGCATAGATGCATAGATGGTAGATATTTTAAAAATTCATTAGAATAATAATTTTATTAATTTTTTTATTTTTATTTTATCTCATAATTTTGGTTCTTCTATTTATGTGTTTCCTACTTAATAAATAATGTTTTATAATGAAATGTCAACACGTATCATTATTATTATTATAATGCATAATGTCAAAGTAAAATTAAAGTGTAAGAATTGTTTTATCTTTCATGGCCTACGAGATACCAATAGAAACTGAAAATTGAAAAATACAATAAATTAACCAGAAAATGTGAAATTACAAGAAATCTACCGGAGATGAATGCCGACAAACTCACATCATTGGAAAGGTAATAAAAATTCACATTTGATGCCATTAAGAAAAATTGGACGTGTCATTTGAAAAAATCAAGTTACCTTTGATCGAAATTTTGTAAATTGACGTAATAATTTCTCGGAACACAAGAAGAATTCGGATTTGGCCGTCCGGTCTACGCTAGTAAATTTCATGCTTTAGTGACATGACATAGTCAAGACCTTCTAAGTTTTGTGATCCCTGTGATATTCAATTTTTTGAACACTTGCGGCCAAACGATTCGTTTTAAGTACTATGTGTGTTACATAGTCGCACTGGAATTGACCAAGAAATCCAAATATGCAATAATATACAGGGATTTCCATTTAAAACAGGCAACTTTGATATAAATCACCCTGTGTATGTATTGCGATTCAAGTGAAAATATTTTAGGTTTGAAACCTTTAGAAATATTCGTTAATATATCCACAATCTTCCAACCCCGCAGTGTTGGCCCACCCTGTATATTGTTACTTGTTACATATCACTTACTTAATATTGATTCAAAAGAATATTGTCCCTCAAAGTGGTGCCGCTTCCGAGAAGTTAGCCGCACAACAGTTTTTTTTTAATTAGGTGATACCGTTTGATTACAAATTCTGGCAACTTGATTACAAAATCTTACAAATGATTTACTAATTAATGACCCTACTAAAATTTTGATATTGTAAGATAATAATAATACATAATCGAGAAATTAGACCCAAAAGTTGTCTTTATTAAAATAAATTCGAAAATTCACTCACAAGGTTAGATTTATAGCTTACTAATAACTTACTTAATTAGAAATTAGTAAGAAACAAACTGAATATAAATTTGGAATCTGAGGGACTCAACTTCACGAACACCAAAAACGTTTGATTTGAAAGATTCAAAGAATCAATAGACGTAAAATATGCCTAATTAAAAACTGCCTAAGTATACGATTTTGTAATTAATCCATTTTACAATGTACGCGATAATTTTGAAAGCAAAGGAAGTTGTTTATCGTGCTATCATGTAAACATCCTGTAAAACCAACAGTACCCACTCTACGTTCAGCATATTAGAAGTGAAACTATACATAATAGTACAGCTTCTTAGGCAATAAACTGTTCACTTTTGAGTAGAAGCAAAATCTTTGTAAGGTTCATTAAGGACATCATACAGATATTTTTAAGAGGGAGACCCATCTCGGCATTGTCTCCCCTCGCCCCCCATTCGACCGCAAAGTTGCAATTCACAACATGTGGTTTATTATTTTTTTGTGCGAAAAGTATAAAACATATCGACGTGCAGATTACATTATAATGTTAAAAATAGATGTAGTTGTTCGTGATATTTTTTAAATTAGCTTAAAATATTGTATTCATACTAATATTTAACATTAATAATAAAAATTTACAATTTGTGGTTCGGTTTTTTGAGTTTAACTCAGATGGTATTATGCTACGAAAAAACTTGTCAGAATAAAAAAGAAAGTGCGCAATATAGTTTATAATAATCCAAAATTTCAAAACTTTACGTCAATTCGATAAAAACTAATGAATTTTTATTGGAAAGTGCCGCCTCATTCAATGCTTCTACGGGTGGTTATGATACGTACGAAGAGCGTACCTAAAATAAATTCTCGTAATATTTTCACTAACACTGATACTGATACCATTAGTTGCAATCCTTATGATAAGAAATAAATATGTCAGATTTTTTATTTTTTTGATACCTACACAAAATAGAATACATATTTCAATGCATAGTTAACGAAACTAAAAATAATTTTCATTTACATATATTTATATAGTCACAACTGAAAAAGTTTGTCGTAAAATAAATGGAAACGAAGATATTTAAGAAAAACTGAATAGAAATATACATTTTAGTTAAATTCTGTGAAAATATATTATTTTCAAAGATGTATTTTTACAATAAAGTGCAACTTGCGAACGATTTATTGTATTGTATTACCTTTGTATATACCTATATAAAGTACCTACTGTAAATAGGATAAAACCAATTTTTAACAAAAATTTAACGGCCATTTTTTAACGCAAATCGGGATTCTTAATAAAATGTCAATTATTGAGTATACCTTTAAACAGCTGTAACTAGCGAACTATTTATCGTACGAACTTCTGCCGACACTCATTTTACAGGTACATTAATTTTAAAAAACTATTAGACACTTTACTGTCTACAAGTAGTCAAAACTCAAAACATAGTTATTTGTAAAGAAACGCTCGAAAATGAGAATTTTTCATTATTTCTTCCTCTATCGCCTTATTACCAAAATGATATTTCGTGTATTCATGTAGATTCAAAATTTAATTCTCTACAACTTTCATTATATGCACTAAGTACGTAGAATCAATAGTTTTCGACTTATTATTGATTTTATTATGCAAAACGAGCAGCGATTGCGTCTTAGAAAAAGGTTTAAATGATTATATCTCTGTCAATATTAATCGTATGGAAATGTTTAAAAACGGAAATTGTTCGTAATTAAATTCTCTACAACTTTTATTTGAAGCATTTTGCGATACAAATGGCTATTCTCGAGATATAAGCGAAATACACGCGGGACGCGTGCGCGCACGTGTTACCGTTTCGCCGCAAAACAGTCGACATTTAAAAAAAATCTATCTCGGCTCCTATTGGTCGTAGAGACAAAAATAAAACATGAAAATGTGCGTAATTTTGTCAGCTACAATTTTCTTAACGCTTTTGTTTTTGATAAAATTCATACTTTTTCAGTTATTTAGGAAAATCTGTTTTTTTGACACTTTTTCGCCCCCCATTTCTCTCGGAGGGGGGGTACGGGGATGGGTCTCGCCTTTAAAACATTCTGTATGAGTTCAGTAATACACGTTAAAATTATTTTGCTTCTACTACAAAGTGAACAGTTTTGGTAGTATTAGCGCCTAAGAAGCTGTACTATAAAAAAAAATTACCCCGTATATTTTTCGGGAACCGGAAACATTTGTATAACATTTATTCGTGCATCTAACAGAAGTTGCCACGATTGATGATCGGTATCACTAAATTTGAAAGCGGTATAAGGTATTAAATTGCCGTGACCATCACTAATATTATTTATAATTATTGTTTAGATCGATAAGGTCTCGATAATTTTGCAAAGCGAAATTTGAAGGCACCTGCCCTTACAACCTGCATCTTTTTCGTTTACCGTGCTATGTCACAGTGCTTTAGTTTATGTATAACCTATACATTTTGTATATGCCGCACCGGAAATAACGTTGCTTAGACAAAACAACCCTCGAGAGCCTCCCCATCTAATCCACAAACTGAAGGGGGCTCGTCAGTCCAACAGTTCCTAACGGATTTAGAACAGAAACTACCGTTTATATTTTCTTTATATTCCTATTTTTAAAATCGATACCAACAATTCATCACAAATTTGACATTTACAGAATGCACACTGGCAATTTTTTCGAACTTTGCATTATCTGTAATTAGTGTGTTTATAATCAGTATAATCACCCATAAAAGCATGAAAATAATATTCAAAAATATTGACGCCCGAAGAAAATTGCTTTATTAAAATCGAAATGGAAAAGAGAATTGATATTAGTTTCTTTTAATTGAATAATCAAACCTTAGAATTATGAGGTACCATAAAAAAAACAAAACTTATTTCTAATTAAATACTTTTAGTTATTTATGAATCGTACGACTGATCGGGCTCATTTTTTATGGGGCAAACTGCTCTAAATTTCCACCCTTACTGTAAAATTCACGCTGAATCTTCTCCAATTACGTTGATTTAACAGTTTATGTATAATTTTACGATTAATTATCCCAGCTGCTTCCTGCGTTCAGTTCATTAAGGTTTTCAAGTGGTCAACCCAGTGTAGGCTTCTAGAAATCACCAATTAAGAAAATTAGTAGAATACCTACCATCTACAGATAATTGGCACCGTATGCCACTTCTTACTATGTATTTGAAATTCATAAATCAAGCACATTATTGTTTATGTTTATGTTGGGGGCCGAGAATTGCTTAAAAATTGGAATTCAGCGAGATAAGGGGACCCCGTTCATTAAGTAAAGTGAAGATTTCTTCATTACCTCCTAGGATTCTTCTTCCAAATGTATTAATAATTACCACAGAAAACAGTCTTTGATTCGCATGTAAAGGTTCGCAATAAAATTAGATACCGTGTCATTTTAACACTGCCACTGTCCAGGTGATTTAGGACAAATTTAACAGAAACCAGTTCTGCTATTGTGGTATAAACGGGGGTACACGCGATTCTCGCGTTTTGCGTGCTTTGGGGGGAGGGGGTATCTGTGATAGTAGGTTGTAATTAATAGCTTTTGTTTTAAAATATCACACCTTGTTGAGCTGGCTTAGTTGCTTGAAAAAAGAAAAAAAATTTACATTTTTGTACCTTTTCAGATTTTTGACCCTGTAGGTATCTGTAATTTAGCAAGTTATTAGGTGTTTTCTTTTTGCACCGCCACAGGGTTAGGTAAAGGCACAATAATCACGTAATTGAAGTGCCTTGCGTCAGAAGACATTTCTGCCTCAGGTTAATATTCAACTTAAATAAAGCTTTTAAAACGAATAGGGTATTGAGAACTGAGTCAAATTATTTTTATAAAACGAATGGTGTGTATTGACAGAGGTGCCTTAAGTGTACCACAAAATGCAAAAAGAAAACACCTATTAAAGTAACTAAAATAAAGGATTACATTTACTTACATTTGACGTAAAAATCACAAAAATGGGTTGATATTTGGTAAAGATATACGAATTCGTTCCTACCTACTTATAGTAAATTTTTACCAATTATTTAAAAAAATGAAAAATGCAAACTTTTTGGAATAGATTTGAGACCAAAAATACATAATGGCTCTTTCACAATGTTAATTACGTCTTTGCACATAGTCTTTGCCCAAAAATTAACGAAAATATAACAAATTCCGTGTGAAATTCATAAGGATAGTTTAGAATGAATTTTGAATGTAAAAGAACTCAATTTGGACACTGGCAACTTTTTGGGAATACGAATGGCCTTAGGGAGAACGTTTTAACATTCATCTTTAACTATAGTAAAACTAAAAATACCATAAAACATAAAATGTACAAATAGAAGCTGGTCTAACGTTGCATAACATCTGTTTTATAGAAAGACCTTCTCTACCTTAAACAGTTTCAAATTTTGTTTATTTCACTAACTAAAGGCCACCATTTACAGCAGTAAATATGGATTTTACCTTCCTCTTAATTACAATATAAGTTGTATATTTAGAAGTATAGTCAAAGTATAGGTAGGTATTCTCTTTGGTATAGTGTAACGTAACAATACACTTGCTACCTACTTTCATCAATAGATATTAAGTTAAATATGTAGACAAAAACATTTTTCTCGGTGAAAACATTCGACTATATATGTTACCTACGACATCGTTCATCGTTAAAAATCTCTAAATTCGAAATAAGCACACAAACATGTACATTTCGAAAGTTACCGAAAGAAGGTATCGGGACACATAAATTAGTCTACGATGAATGCTGTTACTACTTTTTACATCATTTTAACCATGAAAATGTTAATGCGAGGCATAATAGAATCATTTTTCATCATTTAAATAACTTTTCAACTTGAAATAATTAAATTTCCATGTTATCGAGAAAAAGTTTCCGATACTTGTCATTTTGAAAATTTTCGCGAAAATACTTTCTGCCATTGTTTTAATGTTCGAAATGGGTTAAGGACCTCGAACAGACAAACTTTGCATGTTTACACAAAATTTTCACCCAAAAATAAGCACAAATAGCGAATTCTATTTTACACGTAATCTCCATAAGGAAACGTTGAACGTATTTTCTAAGTAAAGAAAATATATTTAGACACAAATACCGCTTGAATAAGATGACGGACTTTTATACTAAAATGTTTAAAACTTACTTTGAAAAAAATTAATGCAGATATTTACGTGGTTTGCGGGGTAGGTATCTATAATTGTAGCATTAATTTGTAGGTTATAAATTTATAATAGCTTTGGTTTTAAAATATCACATCCGCATTCGTCAGGATTCGGCGACTGTCGGAAAAGTGCACAGCAACACAAACATATACACACGTCTCGGTTATTATAAGTGATTCCGCTGAAAATCCGTGAAAATCTCTAATATCTTTCGAATTTTTCGTAATTGTGCAGTTCTACAGCAATATTACCCGAATAACCTCTATTGAAACACTTGCTGATACAAAATATGCTTCCTTGGGAATCGTTTAATTAGTAGATTTAAAGATATAACTAGTGATAATAAATGTTATGCATGCGTAGAAGCACTGGAAAGCTGAATTTTTCCAGTGACTTAGAAGAAAAATTGGTGTAGTTATACAATATACAGGGTGTTACAAAAAGGTGCAGCGGGCTATGCATATCCGGATTCTACATATGAAAATAAGTCTAAAATGTTCAGTAACATTTTTATGATTTCGGCTTACTTTAGCCGTAATCAGCCATTTTGTATTTTCTTGAAAATAATTATTTTTTCAAAAACACTTCAAGATATTTTTATGAAATTTGGCATAATGTCTTCCTTTCTCAGAAGTCTAAAATTTCCAAAAATATTCTTTTTTCAAAATTATCAATTTTTAAAATGGCGGACATTCAAACATTTTAAAGTAAAATGCCATGAAAACGAAAGTATTAACAATAAAATAACTAAAAATGTTTCTTGCACAATTTAATTTTATTTAGTAGTTTTCATGGAGTTTTACTTTAAAATGTTTGCATGTCCGCCATTTGGAAAATTGATAAATTTGAAAAAAAAAATAATTTTGGAAACTGTCGACTTTTGAGAAATGAAGACATATGCCAAATGTCATAAAAATATGTTGAAAGGTTTTTGAAATAATAATTATTTTAAAGAAAATACAAAATGGCCGATTACGGCTAAACTAAGCCGAAATCATAAAAATGTTACTGAACATTTTAGGCTTATTTTCATATGTAGAATCCGGATATGCATAGCCCGCTAAACCTTTTTGTAACACCCTGTATTTATCGCACAAATATACCAAATTGGCTTTTTGGAGGAGAGCTTCACTGCTGGGGTCTTCGGAAATCTAAATACCTACGGACGATCGCTTTTCATTACTGTCTTGCATTAAAAATGGTTTTCTTTAACGAGAGTAAATATTAACACTTGAGAGTTTAGGTTGATTTCAAATGGGGGCCAGCCAATTTAGTTTCATATACGTGAAGAGAAATACGTTGTGGCGCAGGCTATAGTGAGATGGGGTAGAAAAACGCGGCAGAAGTAGAAAGATCTTTTGGTTTTAGGACAACCGTAGAATTCATGCAATATTTTAAAAAAAATTATTTTGTGGCGCGCACTTAGTAAAATGCGATTCATTAATTTAATTTAATCGCATAAGTTATCAAATGGCTTGTAAAAAAATTCGTCCTCGAAAACTATGACAGCCTAGCAGATTATGTACCCTCCTCCGGGGGAAATTCGTCTTTGACATTACTGCCATATATTGAATTTCGCACTTCACTCATTTCTGCAGTAGAAAATTTTGAGAAATATGCAGATAAAATCGAAAAACATTCTCATAAATGTAATTTTTGTTAACAATTTTGCGAAATTGGCGTTCAAAATAGACAGAATAGTAAGAAATTAAATAACGAAAGCAAAATCTCACTTCAAGATCAGTCGCCCCTTGGCGGTGACTTTGAGAACTAAATAGAGGTGAAAAAAAGACCTGTTTATCCGAGTAAACAGATTCTTTTTAAAGGAAGCGGTCTGTTTACTGTTTAGCGGTTTACATATCTACTTCAGATGAACAGGTCTGTTCTTGTAGTTCCTCTATTTAGTTCTCAAAGTCACCACCAGGGAGTGAATGCATAATATTTTCGTACTTTCTTTACGGTTTGGTTAATAACTTCCCAGTTTCTGCTTAGTTACGAATCAGCCTTTAAATTAAGAAGTATTATATATGAAAGTTTAATAAAGGTACGGACAAATTTTATATGAATAGAAATTGAATTATTTAAATTTGTTAACTCCCAACGTGACTAGAATTAATAACGTTTCTTTAAAGAACAATGAATTTCAAAAACAAATTGGTTCTGTGTATTCATTCAGGCCATTGAAAATCTCTCTATTATATTCACTTATTAAAAAATGTTCTATCGAAAGTTTATATATAAAAGTTCATGCTTTATTTTTTTTAAATGTATGTACTTGATTAAAACATTTTTCTGAATTTCAGTTTCTCTAAAACTTTTTATTGTATTGAAATATAGCATTAATTTTGCTTATCTCACGCATTGTATCGTACATGTGTAAATTTTAATCGTTTAATTCTGGGTTTTATTTTATTTTATTGCTTCAAAAATACGGTGTGATTCATAAACATGGGGCACTAATTTTGGGGGTATTCCTTGGGTCAAAATAACAAAAAAAGTCCTATAAACATATATTATTTGACATCTTGGGTATATTCGGAAAATCTCATAAAGGGGTAGAAATAATAATCATAATCTGAAGACAACAGCCTCCCCTTAATGTTTAAAACATTCAAACATTAGGGGGAGGCTGTGTGTCTTCAGATTATTATTATTATCATATATTATTTAGTATTTCTATTCATCATTATTTCTTTCAAATCCTCTTTTTGAAGGAAATTAGTCCTTTATACACACAAACTTCATTGTCCGTTCGGGATTCGAAACCGAGACCGCCGCCGTGTAAATTTAACATCGATTTAACATTATTTACAATAATAACGTTTTCTATTTTGGTTTGTTGTTTAACGATCTTTATTAGTGTTTTAGCTTGAAATCCCTGAAATTAATAATTTTTTTAAAATTGAATAAATAACGTTGACACTGAACATTGCGAATTCTTTTATATTATAAGCTACCCTAGTAGTACAGTAATAGTAATAAGTAATGTGTATTATATTCTCTTAATATTAGAAATGAAGCAACAGTTTCTTAGTGTACCCGATTCTTCTCAATGAAGAATGATCGGTTTCTTTGAAATCCTCACTTTATGTTACCATACCAAGTTTTCCATCTTACTATGTTACAAATAAGGAAGAATTATTATGTATGAAAAATTTCATTTACCTACTCCTAATCGCTTTTCAGTTAGAGCTTATTCTTACAAGCACTTTATGACAATATTGTGTTTTAATTTCAAAGCAAGAAGGATTGGTGGGACAATATACCTTTCTCCAGACAGGTACTGTAATAGTCCCCACTCAAGGGAAAAGTACCTTTCTTATTATCTTATAAATTGATCTTTAATTCGATCAAGATGGAGTTCTATTGTTTATTAATCTTCTAGTATAATTCTGTACGCCATTATTGTCCCAAGAGGTTCAACTTACCCAAGAAAGTAGCTGGTGGTTCATGGGATAATAGAAAGTTGTACTCGTATCGTCATCATTCTAATAAGAAATGCATCCCGTGATCTCATTAATTACCAAACACGGGTATTTTGCGACGTAACAAAATACCTTTGAATATTTAGAACATATTTTGTATTGTTTATCTCTTTAAAAGGAGGGGGGCGAAACAGAGGGTAACTTGCGAGTTTTAAAGGCCAACAACAAAAGTACACATGCATTGATTTGAAAGGTCTCAAGAAATTAACATTTTAACTGGATGTCTCTATGTCATACTATTACAGATTATGAATATTCAAGGTTTTTTTAATTAACTTATGAAACAACTTTTTGAATATAAAGCAGACCTAACAAATCTAATTACACGTTTTGTTTTTAATGTCAAACAGCTTTAAACGAGAGTAAGTGAGATTACATTATTGTAATAGTTTATAACAATTTACATAACAAATATTCAAATTAATTTGATGATTTCATAATCTAAAAATTATGGAAAATTCGTCGTCATCAAAAAAATAATAATGTTGATTATAAATATTTAATAATAAACCATACTTTTTTTAAACAATGCTAAAGCGAATTTCTGTTGCTTATAAATTGATGAGGAGTGTTAGAAAATGGAATAATCAATCAAAACTACCACAAAGAGAAAATAAATGCATTGTATGTCACAGGAAAAATTAGGCAATGAAGAGGTGAATGAGATGTGGGATAAAATAAATGATGCAAGAATCGAGTTTCGAGAAAGGAGAAACAGGTCAAAAGTAGTCAAAAAATTGTTCAACGACGAATGCCAACGATGGCTGAAGCAGGACTTAAAATGTTAGGCCATAATAATCAAGGAAAATTACAAAACAGGAACAAGAAAGCACTATAAACGTGCGCAGAAAATGGCGAGGAGATCAAACGAACGGCAAGGCAATTGCGTTTACTAAAAATAAGATGAATATGCTAAGCGAGCCAGAGGAAACTATAAAGGACACTCCTAAACAAAGGCGAGAAAGTAAGAGAACGATAATGCCAACTTCTAGAAGAGGGAGAACAGTGACAACGAAAACAAACAGAAGAGGAAACTAAAGATGTAGTAAAAGGGTTGAAGAACGATAAAATTTCAGCACCAAATGAAATTAGCGCGAAAATGCTGAAAATAAGAGAAAGTGATGCAACCAATTTGGAAAAACGAAAATATTAAAGACGAAAGCGATAATTTATGGGCTCCATAAGAAAGGGAATAAAGTGAAATGTAGGAACTATTAGGGAACCGTCCTCTTGGATACGTCTTACACGATATTGTTAAAGTTGCAAAGACTGGTTTTTATGTTTTTTTAATTCAACGGTTTTTGTTTAAAGTGACCATTCGTACTGATTTTATCAGGACAGTACTGATTTTGAGCATAGCTTTCTGATTTTTTCAAAAAAAAAATCAGTACGCAACATGTCCTGATTTTTTGGTTACTGTACTGAATGTACTGAATTTCGGTTGTTTCGAAGCATGACTAATTTTTCGTTAGGTAGTTATTAATTACTTTTACATTTACAATAAATTACAGATGATATTCCGTGAAATACCTACCCAAATGTTAATTAAACTAAACTTACGATATGCTAAAATAAAATTTTACGGCTATCATAGTTACGAGCAGTGACCAATTCACACGATATCGTTTCTAGAACGTTTTAGCACATATTTATTATAATGTACTTTAGAATAATAATTTGTTTTATAAAATAAAAATAATCCTTTAATTTCGCAACAATCTTTTTTTATCACCCCAATAACAGCAAAAGTGTGAGATATGGGGTAGCAGAGCTAGCAATAAATAAATACAATGAAAACGTGAAAACTTTAATAGCGAAAAAACTGGTGAAAAACTATCAACTTATTGAATTGTCAAAATTCATATATCGTCCCTAGATTTCTTGATTCACAATGATGTGACTCGTTATACAATCTCATATTCTAACAAAAAGCAATAGTTGCTTTACTTGTGTATGTTATTATTTTAAACCCCTCCTCTTAGATTTTCTTAGATCTGGTATTTTTTTTTATTTTTCGGAGCTGAAATTAGGGAATCAGTGGCAGAAATATAGTCATTTGAGAGCGTCAAAATGTTCTATTTTCAACCTTACTTATTATCTACACATGGTTAAAAATGTAACCGGTGGTGTAAAAAATTTTATATTATTTGTGTTTTAATTTTAATTTTCAATTACGACTCGATAAAGCTACCCCTGAGTAGCGAAACGTCGTCTTACATTAATAATAAAAAAACATGATTTTTATGGCATAATTTAAACCCTTCAAACAAGTTACAGTTCTATTTTAACTCAAATTTTTTGAAATTTTCCGGGCGAGTGCCCACGGACCCCACTTCCCTCGGGGGTACGGAGTACCCCCCAGACCCTCCGGTCACGTTCAGAGTGTCCTGATTTTCATCTTATTAATTATGGTCACTTTATTTTTGTTTGAAGAGGAATACCAGTTATTAATTTCATGTTTTTTATGGGTAATTAAGGGAAATTCCCACGTTGTCGGATGTAATGAAACTCATGTATACTAACGTGGGAATTTCCCTTAATTACTCATAAAAAACATGAAATTAATAACTGGTATTCCTCTTCAAACAAAAACCGGCCTACAATTGGACCAAATTAATCTATGCAAAGAGCAATTGAAGTGAACTAGCCTGGGTTGCAAACAAACCGATCCAATGGTGAGCAAATTGGTACCCTCTAGAAATAGTGAACCAATGAATAAAATATGAGAAAAACAAGAGATAACAGTAAAAATTTGCTAAAGGAAACAGAAAATATGGAAGCTTAGGTAGGCTGATAAAATTAAAAAGGTTAGTGGAAGCATCGAAAGAAAATGAAAACAAAAACGATCAAGGCGAAAATGAGTAGGATGGCAAAAAAATCAAACCAAAAGTGGCCAATGAGAGAAACCTTTATAAAAGCACAAGTACTAAAGTGGCTCTGGCACATTTGAAGAATGAGTGAAATTGATACTGTTCTGAGAAGCAATATATAGAAAGAGAACAAGAAAACCAAAGTAAAGGTAGTTGGAAACTGAACAAGATATGTTCCTAAAGACTATGGACCCCACCATAGGTCAGGAGTATATTAAGTAGTAGAATTGGTCTGACCTCGTAATGGGGATGCATATCAAGCTACAAATGTAGGGCGTGAAGTTTAGCTTCGTAAAAAAAGGCAACTTACTTATTCCTAAGGTATCCTCAAAAACATAGTTTTTTTGCCTACGGGTACCAACCACCGCAATTCCAAATTGGCCACTTTGACCAAAATCAGTTTGGGCCCCCTAATTACCAGTCAGGAAGATCATAGCATATTAGAACTATCTTTTCAGTGCTAAGATGAAAGTATCGGCAGAACAAAATGCCATGCTGGAAGAACTGAAACCCTTGGTGTTCGCCGATGATGACGGCTTAGATGTCGAAACGCGTCCAATTTTTTGGTTTGCAATGTTGTGAAAATGCCATGCCATGATAAGATTTGACAGATCTGAATCTTTTAACAACAGGGAAAAATATGTTATCTATACAATTCCTATGCTGATAATTTGACGTTTCATTTCCTTTTCCCTCTTCTCTACTAATATGATATTTTTGCACTTACTATAGTTTGAAAAATCTGTCCTTTGGGAATTATACACAACCTACCGACATTTAAAAAAAAATTGACTTAACCGCGTGCATCAAATGTTATTAAATAGATAATAATTTAAAGGTTTTTATTTATTTGAAAAGTTTCTTATTACGTATTGATAAATAATAAAATGAATAAATATTGCTATAAGTAAAAGCTAAAGATAAGCTCTGGGGCACTCAAAACATTCATCGCCCAAAAATCTGATTGCTAATTTCTAATTTTCAAACTGTTAAATGTTTTAGTTACAGTAGTTTTGCTTACATTTCCTTTTATGTAGTTTATTTTTTATGTAGAAATGTAGCTTATTATAAAGTCGATACTAGTAAATAAAGCTTGAAAATATTTTTAGGCGAGCCGGAACAGCAGCTCGTTAATATGGATTTTATGTGATGGGTGCTGGTGCTAATATCTGAAGATTGAAAAAAACCAGTGATTTGTTAGTATCATGTATTATTTATTTATTTAAATAAACAAGAATAAGACACACCACTTAACTATAACGAATAATAAAGGAGCAACACAGTCACCCTAAGTGTCACTTCCGTGTCACACACTGTAGCACAGCCTAAGAGTTACTGGCGCAGTAACCGCGAGGAAAGGCGTAATATAAATTATTGGGGAGATACATACAGGGATCTAGAGACGCTTCTGCAGCTTCTGAATGAGATACTTGGTTAAGTTTTATAAGAATGTGATCCCTAGGGAACGTTATCTAAATTTAAGACCCTGAGGGCGCCCAGTAAAACGAAAACTGCAGGGTCATCGACCTTAAAATTTGCAGTTCCATTTTCCCATTTTGTTACTGTTAAATAACTAATTTGGATAGACAACCAAGAATTAGAGACATGCAGGCACTTGGGGACGCGTCCAGAGCTTTTGAATATAAGACACTTGGTTAAATTATAAAAACTAAGTGGCTACTTAGAACCGCTGCTGTTCAAATTTAAGACCCAGAGGGGGACCAGGGTTGTACAAGGGGAAACTGCAGGTTCATTGATCTTAAAATCGCCCTAAATTAACAAACAGTACCTACTTATTGTTTCTTATTGTGTTAATGCAATTTAACTGATTTACTAATTATTGGGGAGATATTCAACGATTGGGGACATACAGGCAGAGGCACCTGGAGACGCTTCTACAGCTTCTAAATGAGATGCTTGGTTAAGTTTTATAAACATGTGCTCACTAGGGAACGTTATCCAAATTAATGGCCCTGTGGTGGGCGAATTCAAACGAAAACGGCAGGATCATTGACCCTAACATTTGTAGTTCCCTTTATTTCGCTAGAAAAAGTCGAATTTTCCCATTTTCATAATACCTACACTTTAATTGAATAACTAATTACTAGGGATAGATAACAAAAGATTGGAGACATCTCATGAGGATGCTTTCACAACTTTTGAATGAGACACTTGGTTAAATTATAAAAACAAAGTGGTCACTCGGAACCGCCGTTCAAATTTAAGACCCAGAGGAGGGCCAGGGTTGTACAAAAGGAAACTGCAGGTTCATTGATCCTAGAATCGCCCTAAATTAAGAAACAGTACCTACTTATTGTTTCTTATTTTGTTTATGCAATTTAACTGATTTACTAATTATTTGGTAGATATAACAACGGTTGGGGACATACAGGCACAGGCACGATTCTACAGCTTCTGAATGAGAACCTTGGTTAAGTTTTATAAGCATGGGGTCACTAGGGAACGTTATCTAAATTAAAGACTCTGAGGGGGCAGTTCAAACGAAGACTGCAGGGTCACCGACCCTAACACTTGCAGTTCCTTTTATTTCGCTAGAAAAAGTTGAATTTTCCCATTTTGTTAATACAATTTAATTGAATAACAATTCAGGGGTTCCCAAACTGTGGTACGCGTACCACCGGTGGTACGCGAGGACGTTTCAGGTGGTACGCGAACGTATTAATAAAATTAGTGTTTTTTGCCCACCTTGTTGTTTTGTAAATTTAATAAACATGTGAGTCAGGATTTTTCAAATTATGACTTATTTTTAAGCTAACTTACTGTGTAAAATGTAAATACTTATACTTTGATACCACATTAATATCAAAGATCAGGTGGTAAGTGGTACGCCCAGTTATTTGAAAAGTGGAAGTGGTACGCAATGACATAAAGTTTGGGAACCCCTGGAATAACTAATTACTGGATAGATAACCAAGGATTGGAGACATGCAGGCAGTTGGGGGCACTTCCAGGCCCAGACTTACCAATGGGCAGACTGGTCAACTACCCAGGGCGGCCATTTTGGAGAGGGGGCACATTTTTTATGATACTACAAAATGTAAAAAACCAAGCTAATATACACTGTGTCCAAGATAAGGCGGGCCACTATGGGGATCTCGGAAACGGTAAGAGATAGAGTTTCGGTTAAATGGGAGAAAAGTTGACCAATTTTGAGTTTAGTAAAATGAACTTTTTAAACTGACGAAATTCCGAACCGTTCCGAAGTTATGCGACAAAAAGTGAATTTTCAGGATTTCGTTTTTGGCAAATTGTTACTTTGTCGTTGATGTTAACTAAAAAGTAAAAGAAGCTTCTACAGGTACTTTTGAACGTTCTTTAACATGGCATGCAGCAAATTGGAATCCGACGTTTCGTTTTTGAGTAACCATCATCAACTTTGTTTTTTTAAATACGGTCCTGATTTTTTGATTCATAATATTAGAAGAGCTTTTTATCCTGCAGTCAAGCATGTATCACACTTTATGGTTTAATTGCGATTTTATACTTATTTTACTACTGTACTTAAATTTACTAGATTCTACTTTGGAAGATGCTCTTGATATTTTACCCTAAGCCGGAGTACGCAATTGTTAGTTTCAGCAGGGTGGTGCACTTGCGCACAATTCACGGGTGGTTACGGATTTCCTTTCAAATAGGTTTGCCGAAAGAGTTTTAAGCACCAATTTAGAAACACCCTGGCCAGCTCGTTCTTCCGAAATAACCCCGCTGGATTTTTTTCTTTGGGGGTACATAAGAAATTATGTTTACAAAGATACCTTTGGAATAGAAGAACTCCGAAAGTTTGTACTTAACGCATTCCAAACTGTAACACCTGCAATGTTAAAGAATGCTTTGGATTCTACAGTTAGAAGATGCTATTGACGATTGGAGAACGAAGGAGGGCTTTTCGAGCATTTATTATAATTTTTTTCTAATTATTGGTATGTGTCATGTCTAAATTTTCGTTTCATCAAATGTTTTCTGTTCATTTATGATGTGTTGTTGATTGTTTGTAATTATGTACTTGGTTATAAAATTTGTGGTCAAAATTGAAAATTCTGTGTCATTTCATTAATTTGATGAGGAAATCACAGTTAGCACAATAAATAAAATTCAGTTTGAATGTTATTGAGGAGGAATTCAGGTTCGTACTTAGGATTTTTTCCACTAATCGTAAAGTAAGTATAAAATCGCAATTAAACCATAAAGTGTGATACATGCTTGAATGCAGAATAAAAAGCTCTTCTAATATTATCCATAAAAAAATCAGGACCGTATTTAAAAAAATAAAGTTGATGATGGTTACTCGAAAACGAAACGTCGGATTCCAATTTACTGTATGCCATGTTAAAGAACGTTCAAAAGTACCTGTAGAAGCTTCTTTTACTTTTTAGTTTACATCAACGACAAAGTAACAATTTGTCAAAAACGAAATCCTGAAAATTCGCTTTTTGTCGCATAACTTCGGAACGGTTCGGAATTTCGTCAGTTTAAACATTTCATTGTACTAAACTCAAAATTGTCCAACTTTTCTCCCATTTAACCGAAACTCTATCTCTTACCGTTTCCGAAATCCCCGTAGTGGCCCTCCTTATCTTGGACACAGTGTGTAGGTATACACAGAATTTCACAATCGAAAAAATCTGAAATAACGTGACAATCGTAATGTAATGTTAAGCAAACTCCATGACTGACGACGACAAGCTATGCGACAGTACGCACCAGTGGCGTAATGATAGGAGGGGGCTAATTACTCCCCTGAACGACTGTGGGGGCAGCAAAATGAGCATTGTTTACTCTATAGTGATACTTGAGAACCTTATATTTGGACATTATGATGTGAGGTAATAAGGTAAAACTGTTTTATGTTACAGCAATAAAACTAAGGAACATGCTTAAAACGCCCGCGTAATTTTAAGCGCCATCTATGAGTCATATTGCAAAAGCTCTGTTTCTACCCTACAGCTGAATCAACATTCCCGGATAACTAAATTAGTAAATCTTAATTATTTTAGCAGCATAATTTTAATGACAGTTTTTGTGTTTTGGCATTATAGGACATAGGTATTTCCTGTGTTTTAGATATTGCATAGTTGTAACGCGTGCAAAAATGGCCGTAAAATGCATGAAAACTGAAAAATCGCAAGCCCTCCCTTTGGTCTGTCACCCCTCCTGAAAAAACACCTAATTACGCCACTGGTACACACAAGTATCATAAATTGGCTGTGGAGGGTGGTTGGTGCTTTGGAGGGGCGGTGATTTTGTTCAAAACATGTAAGTCGGGGCCTAGTCGCTTCCACAGCTTTTAAATGAAACAAAGTGGTCACTAGGAACCGCTGTTCAAATTTAATACCCAGAGGGGGCCAGGGGGTGTTCAAATGGAAACTGCAGGTTCTTTGATCCTAAAATCGCCATAAATAAATTAAGCAACAGTACCTACCTACTTATTGTTTCTTATTTTGTTAATGCAATTTAACTGATTTACTAATTATTGGGTAGATAGTCAACGGTTAGGGACATACAGGCACTGGAGACACTTCTGCAGCTCCTGAATGAGACACTAGGTTATGTTTTATACGCAGGTGGTTACTGGGGAACATTATCTAAATTAAAGACTCTGAGATGAGCCAGTTAAAACGAAAACCGAAAGGTTATCGACCCTAAAATAGAATTAATTTGAGTTGCAGTACGGAATTTTCCCATTTTGTTAATGCAATTTAATTGAAAAACTAATTACTGGATAAATAACCAATGGTTGGAGACATCGAAACATTGTTTATAAACAAAGTGGTCGCTAGGGACTGTTGTTTAAATTTGAGACTCTGAGGAGACCGAGGTGTACTCAATGGATAACTGCAGGTTCATTGACACTAAAATTGCTCTAAATTTAACAACGGTTCTTATTATTTCTCTAGGAGGAATCGAATTTTAATTAATTTTGCGTTAAATAGTTAACTAAATCGTAATTTATGTTTGAGAGAGAAATGGGATCGTCTGAGGCGCAATGAAAGTTTCTGAGAATTTTGATCGATATTATTGATTAAATTGCTTACCTTTAAAGTAAATCATCCTAATTTGGTTTTCAAAAGATGCACACTCATATTTATTTAATTAAATACGATAATTAACAAGCTGACGTTAAATAATAATTCACTAACACAGGTTTAAATGCGACTCACTAACGAACTAAGTGACTCGCACCCACCAACTGAAGAAAATGAATTCGCCCGCAACCACCTTATGTGCGATTTCTGCGAATTTGTTATCGATATTTGGTTCAATTTTATAACGATGTTAACATTTTACGCTAAATAGTTGCAGCACAAAAATGGAACCTACTCCCACAATCGTTAGGACCTAACTTTTTTGAATGCTTCATTCGATAGTAATAAATAATAAATAAATCATATTGTTAAAAGAAATATGAAAACCCTTTAATTCGTTTTTAGATATCTTACTTGTTTATGTAGTTTCCTTGATTAGAAAATTACTGGTTAGATAACTAATGATGGGGGACATACAGGCACCTGACCTGATAGACACTTGATTAAGTTTTTTATAAACAAATTGGTTAATAGGGAGCATTGTTAATATTTAAGACACTGAAGGAGCCAGGAGGTTTTCAAATGAAAAGTACAGGTTCATTGATGCAAAATTTGAGTAAAACTACTAAGGGTTAAGCATTTGAAACTTTTGAAATGTTTGCATTGACGCTTATACACTTCGATTGTTTATTGGTTAAAGATTTTTCATTTGTAGTTGTATCAAATTTTACCCATTCATAAATCTGAAAAACAGATAATTAATTAAATCAGTTATTAGTTATACAGGATGAATGGTAACTTATGCAGTTAACTGAAATGACATACTAAGAGGGCTTCAAGAAGCCACTTTTAATTATAAACTTGAAGGAAAAACTCAAAGACAAAACAGTAACAGTAAAAGAAAAACTTTTTGAGAACCGCTGATAAGATCGTTTCTACAGTAGAGATTCGAAATGTCTACCGCACACTTCGATACAGGTTTGTGCACGGCGAATCCAGTTTTGGGATTAGAGTGGAAAATGTAAACGGAGATCTTCTACAGCAATATTAATTCAAAATTTATTTACTTACAGTAGGACAACTAGGATAGATGTCAACAAAGCAACAATCGATATGACATTGACATGTCAGAGTGTAACACAAGAAACAATCGCTGATTCCAATCAAGAATCAAGCACTCTGATTTATCGAAAAATTCTATTTTTTAATTAAAATTGTGAACTAGTACTTACCAGTGGTTTTCCACAAGTCGGCAATCATTTTTAAAATATTGTACTTATTAGTTTAGTTATTATTGGGTTGTTATTTTACTAAGAAAAATTGTTCAGTTTAGGGTCCTCTATTAGCACTTTCAGTTAACTGCATAAGTTACCAGTCACCCTGTATTCAAGGTGATAGTGGTGCAGAGGCGTAGCGAAGGGGGAGCAGAGGGGGCCATCTGTCCCCGGGTGCAGTTTAGGGGGAGCGCCAAATTTCGAAATGACAAAATCAAAATTAAATTTTGAACATTTTCGGAAGTTTGACGTAATCGAACAATAACAAGCAGTAACAACATTACAGCAGGCAGTAACAATTACTGAAGAAAACAACACGAATGTTGTTTTCCTTTAATAATATAGTCTGCTTTTTATTTTGGCTTAAATGTTGTGCCTTCCATGTGGGGGGGATTTTAATAACCGTCTCCGCGCGCGTCCACTGTAGTGGTGCGTGATGGAAGCACACTATTAAAAGCTGACCTATCACCCCAGTTATCTTATGATCTTCAATCTTCTGAAGCTACGACAGCTCACAAAAATGGATTCTATCTGGTGCGTACTATGATATGTTTGTGACTGGTGCCGCTTACCTTTGTATTTGTATACTACCTAACCCTTCATCGATGTAGTATATTTTCAGCTTTTATTTCATTATTTATTTATAGCGTCATATTTATTGTGGTGTGGAATAAGGAACAGCGGATTTCCAAGTATTTTTATGCTTCGCAGCTAATTTACTTATTAGCACTACGACCCTCACCAACATTTTGAATTGTATTTATATTTAATGCGTAATCTCTGCATATTTACCATCAATCTTTTTCTCAGTTTAAATCTATTGGAGAACGCTTTAGATAATATGTTGAACACTAATCGGTGTAATATTGTCAGATTGTTGACAATATTCCAATATTGTCAACAATCTACTGCCTTAGTTCTTAGTTGATATAAAGTGTTTTTCTTTTATTTCGCTTCAGTTTAAAAAAATAAAGCTTAAACTTCAACTACAGGAAAAAGTACTTGTTTAGTAGTCCAGTCAAATGGTAGTTTGAAGTGGAAAGTTCTAGTGTAACTGTTTTTAGTGGCTTACTTTATGTTTTTTGGGGTGGTGAACACGAATCTGAAGTTGTCCAACAAAAAATTTCCCCGCAAATTTGAGAAATCATCAAAAACGCACAAGAGTGTTGAAATATCGGGACAAAATAAAAAATAAATAAATTGCAATTTTCCCTTCAAGTGAATAATTTCATCTGCAGCTCCTTGCCTTTCAACATGTTTACTAGGTAAACCATAGAAGAACCCCTTCCTTGTGTCCTTTGTGATCTGGAACTCTCACTTTCTAAATCACAGGCGGGCGGGCGCAAACCATAGAAGAAGGCAGTTCGTTCACTGCCGCGGTCGTGTCAGTATTGCCTCTTATCTTTGTAGGTACTAAAAATGCTGAGCGAGACAGTGGCACAAGAAAAATTCCTCTGCAACAGCATAACTTTGTAGTTATTGTGGGTGAAGATGTAGATTTGCTGGTGATTATGATTGGTCGTTGTCGGGGTGTAAATTCAAATGTATACTTTCTGAAGGCGGGCAAAGGGACACTTCTACCACTCATTTTTTCTCCTCACGGCCAACCTGACAAATCCATCAGTGACAACATATTGGTTTTGCATACCATGGGAGGATGTGACATAACTTCAGCCTTTTTTAAAGTAGGAAAGATGAGGATTCTCCAAACCCTTAGGAAAAACCCTGCTCTAACCAAGACCATTGAAATTGTTAAAGATCCTAATTCACATGCTGACGCTAATTCTGGCCTTACCTTTTTCATTACATTGCACAAATTGACTGACAAGGAAGGCACGTCCTTGAACAAATTGAGGTATAAATGTTACGTTAGGTCTGCATACAGAACAACATTTGGCGTCCCTACTTTCTACCGAGGCTGCAGGACAACAACATTCGTTGAGAGTATACTTTCAAGTACAACATTGTCTTGGAAATGAAAACGATCCTGAGAAATGGGGTTGGAGGAAAACCAAAGGTGATCTGCAGCCAGTACCAACACTACATCCACCAGCACTGTGTCACTGTTATTTGTTAGGCGTAGAAGAACTGCAAGGCTGTCCTTAAGAAATTATGGAACCGGTGTCTAAGAGGGCTCGTATTAGTCCTTAAATACATGTAAGGTAGTAAGGTTTGACCTTAGGTTTTAACCTAAGGGTTTGACTGCATGGACTCTTACAACCTTGATAAGGGATTTTCTGTTACGTTTTTTGTGACAGTGTTTCCAGGATACGTGTCTGATATTTAAAATTTAATTCCTTTTTATTTGATTATTTCACTCATATAATATAAACCAATAGAATTCGGTTATTACATCGTTCTCATCCAATGACAGATGTTTTACAGTGAAAAAACGAATCTGTCAAAATTTACCCGCGGTTAAACGATGAAACGTCAAAATTTAATCGCGATTAAATTTTGACGTTTCGTTTACAGTGTTGCATAAATCGTAATTTGGTTGAAGATCTTTTTAAAAACGCAGCGTTTTGGAGATAATTCTACTGTTATTGCTATTCGAGAAATAATCATGCCGAATACCCCACGTGCACGTAAAATACTTGATAAAATTTTGACGTTTCCTTTACTCAAATGCTTTGCTAAACGGAAATACTTTTCGTGAATTTGCCATCCAAAATGTCTCGACTGCAAATTCACTCAAAATATTTCCTAGCAAAACATTTTCGTAGAAATGTCAAAATTTTATCGACTATTTTCCGTGCACTAGGGATATTACTGTTGAATAAAATTACGTTTTACAAGCAACCATTTTATATACATATCAATTGTACAGAAATTCGGCTCTTTTATTACCATATAGGAATAATATTAACCTAGGTATATGAAATAAAAAAGATGAGGCGAGTATTTGGTCCTATTAACGTTTGATAAAGACTGGTTATTGGGTGTCGACCATACACGTGCAATTAACAAAGTTTATTTATTCAATATTTCGCTAATGACGTTATTAGCTTCATCAGGAAAAAATAATTAGATGTTAATTAAAGTGTGCCATAGGGACTTAATAGTGAGACAATTAATTGGAATAATAATTAATACCATCGATTTTAAGTGTGATGCGTAACGGTTAACTGGTAGACGAACAATCGTTCGGTTCCTCAGGTGCCAGGAGCTTTACCGGACAAGATCGTATTGGTTATGCGCTTGTTTTACTATGAACAACTTCTGGTCTATGAAAAAAATTCTTGGCCATCGCTGATTTTCGGGCCGTGCTTCATTTTAGCAGCTATTTTAAATCATAGCATGTCATTACTATATTCGTAAATTTGCAACTGTTATTACAGACTGTAATATATTCGATTTTGTATCGACAGTTAACTGTTAGAAAGATTTGTTTCCGATAGAATGCACATAATTTTGACTTAAGCTCAAAACAGCATCGTGTCAACTGGTGTAAGGACATGTTTAAAAACTTCAACCAAGGAACTGAAAAATACGTCCACAATATCGCTATAAATGGGGAAACTCGTATAAACCAGAAAATAAGCAACAATTCACTTTTTTGTGTTCCAAGGTTAACTTAATCCCACAAAAGTTGTTCGTTCACGATGCACTTCCAAAAGAAAATGATCGCTTATTTCGTCTGTGGCATTGGACGTGTTGCGACCATATCTTTAGATGATCATTCTCCATCATGACAGTGTCACGTCGAACATTTGATTATTTGAAGGGAAAAACATCGAATCAGTGCCCCTATTCGACTTTTTCCCCAATGTCAAAGATAAAATGATAAAATGATAAAAAATGATATATATTTGTCTAATAGATCACAATACATGGATATAAGACACGTCAACAGCCTAGTGCTTAAATATTGCAACTATTTATACAATCATAAGTTACTTAAGTTATAAGCTAAAAACTCCTCAACTGAATAAAAGGCAGCTTTTAACAAGAATGCTTTCAATTTCTTTAGGAATTTAACGTAAGGTTCAGTCTTTACTGTATTTGGAAGTTTGTTATATAAGAGGGCTCCAATATAATAGGGATTATTTCTAAACAATTCCAGATTATGATGCAAATATTGTAAGTTCAGTCCATGCCGAGTACTATAACTATGATGTTCATTCTGAAACGCAAAGTCATTTATATTTAAAATGACGAATTTTATCAATTCGTAAATATAAATGCACGGAAAAGTCATAATTCCTTTAGTAATGAAGGTGGATTTGCTTGACTCCCTATAATGTAATCCAAATAAGCACCGTATGGCTCTTTTTTGGAGCAAAAAAACTCTATAAGCAGATGCACTATGACCCCACAAGACAATTGCATACCTTATGAAGCTCTCAAAATGCGAATAATAATAAGCTCTTGCAGCGCTAACATCTACCAGTTTTCTAAGTACTTTGAGCGCATAACAGATACTAGAAATTTTCTTGCACATGAAGTTGACATGATCCTTCCATGAAAGCGCCATATCGATATGCACTCCTAGCAACTTGAAGGACGTTCTTTGTTGAATGGATCTCTTGTTGAAGTTTAATAATAAGCTCTCTGTATAGCTGGATTGTAATGGGTGGAATTCCATAAAGTAAGTTTTACTTTGGTTCATCGCCAGATTATTACATGAAAAGTACCTGTCCAAGTTAGTTATATTATGATTAGCTTCCCTTGTTAACGTGTTCTGACTTTTGTTGTGGCAAATAAGGGTAACATCATCCGCAAAAGCACAATACTCGACATTTAAAAAATTACCAATATCGTTGATATAAAGTAAAAACAATAAAGGGCCGAGAACACTGCCTTGAGGAACTCCCACGTTTCTTAGCTTTTTTTGGGACCTGTTACATTTGTATTCCACAAATTGTGATCTATTCCTCAGGAAACTTTCGATTAGCATATTGCATTTTCCCCGTAGGCAATAAGAATCTAGTTTATTGAGTACCTAGTATTGTATGATCAACACAATCAAACGCCTTGGATAAGTCGACAAACAGAGCCAAAACTCTTTTGTGATCATCAATATTTCTGTATATAAGATCCAAAATTCTGCACAAAGCGGATACAGTAGATTTTTTTTCTTGGAAACCATGCTGCTCCTTTACCAATACCTCGTTTTGTTTTAGAAAACTAATCATACGTTTGGCCAGTAATTTCTCAATTATTTTCGAAAAAACCGATAACAATGAGATTGGACGATAATTTTTTATCAACTTTGGATTCCCACTTTTGTGTAGACACACTACTTTTGATATTTTTAAAATATTCGGAAAGTGCCCTTCCTGAAAACAGTTGTTTATGAGGTCGCATAATGGTTCTACAATGAATTTGGCGCATTTTTTTCAAAATGAGCGAAGAAAAGTTGTCCTCGCCATGTGAATTTTAGTTTTTCAAATGTTTTATGACATCCAATAGTTCACCCTGTACTACAGGTGCAAGAAAAATACTATTGTTGATTAATTTGGATTTGTTTTGAACAGTACATGGCCGATCCCTGTTTAAGTTATTAACAATATTTTTCGGCAAACTTATAAAAAAATCATTGAACTCATCTGCAATTCGGGCTTTGTCCGTGACAAGAAAAAACTGTCATCACTGTTGAAGCTTTTCAAAACCATGTTTTTCACATACCAACCTTAGAGTGGAAGAAATGTTTCAACAATTGGCTTGAACGCATGTACAAATGTATGCCTAATATTTAAACGCGGATATTTTGAAGCGCAATAAAACAGCAGTTTTTCTTCGGTTGAGGAGACCGTCAACCATGGCCGAATTCGAACTTGATTTACCAGGAGAAGATATAAATAAACTTATACATACCTTTAGTTTAGATTACCGAGGCAGCTATAACAGCCATTACTATTTTATTTTTAGACGATAAATCACTTGTATCAACAATGATCTTGAGATAATCTACTTGAGCTGCTGATAAAAATCATCATCATTGAGACTATTTTGGGGGGATTTGGGTTGAGGACCTACAAAGTAAAATAATCTAGATTAGGTAAAGCATTGAGAGGGAAATGTGAAACAAAACCTTATTCGTTATTTAAAAAAATGAGAAATAATCCTTAACTAATAGCTTTATTATTCGCTGACTTATGCTACAAGTTTATACATATAAATCTGTATTTGCCTTTAAACTTGGTTGTAATAATGTTGTTTGGTAATTCCCAAGTCGTATACTTATATCTTTCTCGCGGTGCCTCACAAAGCTAAACAGGATTTTAAACTAAAAATATGCATTGCTCGTCTAACTTGAATGAAATTATTTTCAAAATCATTATTCGACTTCACTGTGTATAAGAAAAATGAGTGCAATATTTAAACCGTAAAACATTAAAAAAAAATCAACGTAAAAATTCATTCCAAAAATAAGGTCCCCACAGAAGAAAACAAACACTTTACCCTAACATTAGTGTTTGTAATAGAACCTCAACTTATGCTAATACCAAACTGGACAATAGTTCATATTAAAATATAAATTAGGAATTGGAAAAAATTATGGGAAAATTGTTTGTTTTAGTAACAAATTGTTAGATGGACAAACTAATAATATGTTTGTAATCATTTTAACAGATCACGCGATAGTTAACGAACCGCATTGTAGGTATAAATACTTAATAATTTGTATTTTAATTATCATGTAAACTCTATCACTGCGAGTTAGAATGTGTTATATAATGATAATGATCATCAAAATGTGTAATACCGTTGAATGATATTATCATTCAACGGTAATACATAGTTTATTTTTGATTTTCGCAATGCTGACAGACCGGAGCTTATTGACTAACTTCTTGGTTATTATTTTTTATAAAAATAAACTTGTTTAGATGACAATAAAAACTACTGCAAACTGTTCAATATTTCATTGGCAATTAAAAAATAGGGTCAGAAATGGAAATTCATTGATAAAACTTGTGGTTTCTGTAAACCTCTCAAAGGTGGTCAACCTATCCCGGTCCTGGGGCAGGTTGACTATGCCCGGGATAAGTAGGCCTCAGTGTAATTCTGATATAATTGGATATTTAATAAAAATTAAACAAAGGTTTCAAGTAATATTATAAACTTTTATTAAGCATAATCAACTTTGGTAACTTTGTAGGAACATTATGTATAATCATTAATTAGTAGGTATGTTATAGACAAAACAAAAAATATTTTTTATTATTGTTGAACATGTAAAAGTTTGATAACCAGGTACTA
Organism: Pyrocoelia pectoralis; assembly: GCA_036250285.1. Taxonomy (NCBI): domain Eukaryota; kingdom Metazoa; phylum Arthropoda; class Insecta; order Coleoptera; family Lampyridae; genus Pyrocoelia; species Pyrocoelia pectoralis. The sequence continues at coordinate 7,350,708 of CM070076.1, read as the reverse complement.
AACTAAATGCAAAATCTTTAACGAAAACAAAGTCATTAACATATCCTGAATATTAGAAAATGTAGTTAGGTAAATAAGCAAATGAGCTCAAAGTCTTTATATCTCAACTGGAGTATAATTATTTATTTATATATAGATAGATTGTGGCGACTAGATTCGGTCCCACTAGGCCATTATCAAACCAATAAAACACTTTAAAAGCTAAAAATTGGATTGAGTGGTGCAACAGGTAACAAACAGTGAAACAGTTTACCAGTAAAACGGTACCGTTTATTGGTTTGATAATGGTCTAGTGGGGCCGAAACTAGTCGCCACAATCTATATATTTGCAAGGATCTACAGAATTATTAGAAAATGTATCAAGATATCCATTTACTAAATTCGTACAACCTTTACTCAGACTCAGACGTCAGACACACAATTTTTACATTCGTAAAATGATGAACTTTTTGCACATGCATGAGCCTACATTTTGCAAGAAATGCATTGAACCTCCTGCTTTAGGAAAGGGTCTTATCAGTTCCTGGCTCAATACCCGGGGTAGGTTAACCAATGGTCAATCAACCCCGATAGACAACTAACCTACCAAGTCCGAATTGAGTTTTTTATTTAAAAATTCACCTAATTTAATAATGTTTTGAACAACAGCCACAATACGACCCGTACACCTTCTATGATAATTTGTTATAAATGCGAATAGATATTAAATAATATAGATTTGATTATGACGATCTAAATTCTTTTAGTGTCTTCTGATTTTTTATAGCGATGAGAAGAAGGTTAAAAATATTTTAATACCCTTTGAGGTAGGAGAATGCTGAGCTAATTTAAGCTTCGTTATAGGGTTTTCTGATCATTTTGGTATCCATTTTTGAATAATGTGCAAACATTTCCACAATTCGTTTCAAAGAATGCAAGTTATCAGAAATAGGTAGGTACAGGAGTAGCTTAAACCTTTCAGAATCTAGTTTCAAAGAGTTATTTTCGATTAAATAACTTAATAAACATATTGATGCAGGGTATATAAGGTATGAGTTTTACTGCCAAGATATGCAGTGGCGTATCTAGAGTTTGCTTCTAGGGGGGGTCAAGAATAATTTTGATAAATTTAGTTTAAAGTTTAATGTTTGTTCTCCTTGATTTTTTTGCCATTTCGGCAAAAACTTCCTCAACACTAACTGAAATGTCTTTGTGTACATACAACATTGCAAGTCCATTCAGTCTCGTTTCACTCGTGGTGCTTCGTAGGTAAGTTTTCAAATACCTTAGAGTGGAAAAGGACCTTTCAGCGCTACAAGTTGTTACGGGCAATGTCGCCATTATTTGTAGTAACTTATGTACAGACGCGTACATATTAAATTCACAATACGATAAAGCCTCTATGGCATTTATTTTCTTAAGAGTCTTTTTAAGTTTTTTGCCCTGTTCTACTCTTTCGAGTTCGACTTGCTTCAATTTTTGATGCCATATTTTTATTTCTCCAAATAATTGGGAGGCATCAGTCGCGGCAATAGAATTTTTATACTGGCCAAACAAACGTTCAGTGTAGACCTTGTCTTCACTTGTCTCATTCAACAAAACTTCGAATGATGACAGAGTTTCTTTATGAGCTGTGAACCGTTCTTTAATCTGAATGATGACATGGTCAAGGAATGGTATAAATGCAGCCCTTCTAAAATATGTTTCTGGGCTGTCATGGGGAACGTTTTCACGGGTGGTTTGGCGCCCTGTCGTTCTTGGTACTTTAATGGTTATTTCTTCTTGACTGCAAATTGCTTCCACAGATTTGAAAATGTCTGCAAATTCTTCCTCGGAATTATCTCTTATTTTTTGTAATTCGTTCACAGTGTGCTCAGCATATGTGACAGCACTGATAAGATCAATGTTTTCAGACTGTAGATACTTCGTTAACGGCAAGGTATAAGAAAATACCTTTTTTATAATATGCAGCATAAATGTAAATTCACACTTTTGAACCGCACACAATAGTAGATTTGCGTTTGTTGATGTATCAGTATCAGGCCAGTTGCAAATCTCTTCAAGTGATCTCAGTATCGCTTCAAACATTTCACATAATGTATTTACAGAATTGTGTCGCTGCGTCCAGCGAGTTGGGCATAGTGCTTTTAGTCTTTTAGAACCGTATTGAGGATCAGAATGTTTCCTCAAAACTGCCTGGCGCTTCGGCGTATTAAAAAAGTCATACACTTTTCCGACCGTACCCATACAGTTTTTAATTAAAGGCAATGAACACGAATCAGATATAGCTAAACTAAGAGAGTGGCTACTGCAATGCACATACAGAGCATTTGGAACTTCTTTTCTTACTAAAGCCTGCACTCCAGAGAAAGCACCACTCATAGCAGATGCACCGTCATAGCCTTGCCCATATAAGTTATCTGTGTCAATTCCAAATTCTCTCAGTTTCCTCATAATCACTTCACCTATCCCCTTACCAGACATGTCGTAGATTGGGACAAATTGAAGAAAGTCCTCTCGCACTGTCACACTTTCTAAGTCAACATATCTTGCACATAATGTCATCTGTTCCACACAAGATATATCAGTTGTCTCATCTGCCAAAATTGAAAAACATTTTGCCTTATTTACCTTAGCTACTATTTTTGGCAGCAGAATGTCATTGCAGGATGAAATGATTTCGTTTTGGCTGACTGAACTTATGTATGTGGCATTCTTACCAGCTTTCAATAAATGTTCTTTTAAGTCTTGATCCCCACTATCAAGTCTCAGTCTCAAGAGTGCACGAAAGTTTCCTTCGTTTGCAATGAAATCCTCATTGTCGTTAATGTTAAGTGGGCCTCCATCCCTGTGTCCTCTTAAAGCTAACCCTTGTCTTCCACAAAAAATAACTGTTTTGATAACTGGTGTAAGAAGACGTCGATTTTCTGTGACTTTATTTGCTACACTTTTATCCAGGCAACTAATAATGTCAATCTTGTTAGATCTCGCAGAAAGAAAGTTTTCGGCAGCTACCTTGGCATTAGCATGATAAGTCGTCATTTGATGTTTGTTGAAATCTTCTAATGCATGTCTCCAGTCACTGTACTTCACGCGCACAAGTTTGCCAAGGGGAAGTCCTTGTTTCCCAGCTCCAGCAGGTGCAAATAACATGCAGTACTTGCAAAATGCACCGTCAAGTTTTTTCGAATAGACCAGCCATTCTCTTGTTTTTAACCAATTGTGTTGAAATTTCAGCTGGCGCTTGCCGTACTTTGTTGAAGGAAAGTGGAAACATTCTTCAGGCTTCCAAGCATTATTCAACAAATTTTCCCTTTCTTCTGGCATAACCTGAAAACAAGTAATAAATTTGATATAAGAAAACATAATTAATAGGAACTCAATTTTATTTACTCGAATATGCCTTGATTTCAATAACAATTCAATTATGTGAGTAGAAAACACAATACAAAATAAATGATAAAAACATTAAATACTATAGTATCTTACCTGTCTATCAATGTACAGCCCGATGTCGTTAGGACTGATGAAATGAGATGTGTGTTGTATTGGTTGAGAATGAACCGAAGACGTCGAAGCTTCACTACTCGAAAACTCGGCAACAGAGTGTTTATCTTTGATACTGTCTTGGTCATTCTCATTTTCGACGACTTGGGCACTATCTGAAAGTGATCCAGTTCCTTTCCTTTTAAAAAAGGACAAAATAGTACCGGCGGTACCAGTATCGTCAGCTTTACGCTTTTTTTCCATTTCACTTCAGTAACAGTTGAATAATGAACAGTCAATGTACTTTAAATGATGAATAAATTAACACAACGAATCAACAAACTAGACGAAACGAGCACGAATCACCACTCACCGCACTCACCAGTCACCACTGTGTGACTGTAAATCATAGGTACATTGACTAATTTATCTGTTGTGGATAAGGAATCAGACTGTGAATTCACACTCTGATTAGGTATCACGCATGTTTTCTTTTTGAACTGAAGTATTGTCGTCATTTGTCTTCTAGTTTCAATAATAATAGAAAGTTAAGACAAATGTGTAACAGTAACATCAATATTAAATTAATTAATTTTATGTACGTATTTAAGGAGACAAAATTTTAAAATTTAATATCAGCTAAAGAAACGAAAGCCTAGCAAAAAAAACGAACGTAAGCAAAAGTACATGAAAGACGAACGTATCCCACATTATGCACTCTGTGATTCACTCCCTTGTTTACTAAATAAAGAGATCGTATTGCACATACATTCGTTTAATACTTTAATTGGTATGTTGTGCAATTTTTAAATGCTTGGCCATAAACATTGCAGAATGACCACCGAAGTATCGATGGAGTTTTCTGTAGTATCGTTCGATTTCTATTTATTTTGTTGCTTCTGGGGGGTGTTCGGTCCCGTTCGTCCCCCCCCGTAAATACGCCCCTGAAGATATGTGATTTTATGCTGTTCTTTTTGAAAGAATATTTGTCATACATTTATATAAAGATTAGACGACGATTCGCCAATTATTTGGTTTTATTACCTGAGTCTGTAACAAAGAATGTAAGTGTAATATATGAGGCACTATTATAAAATTTTAGAAAATTTAATGTTAATGACAAAGGCTACATAAATAATTCATTTTGTTTTATTTTCTTCAATTTTAATTATTAATTTTTTCTGAACTTACTCATATGTAAATATCTAATGTGTTCTGGTAATCTGTTAAAGAGCAACTGGGCCTGAAAATTTAGACCGTTCTGTGTCTTTGTAACTCTACATCGATCAGTTCTGATAGATATTGTTATGAAATTCGCATTGTATACAAACTGATCATAGATTCACCGTTTTCGTGTTTTCTCAAATATCTTGAAAATGTTTTCTTTTTCTTTTCTATATATACGCCAGTCAGAAGTTTAATAGTTTCCCTGATGTAATATCTTTTTCTTTCACTTACCTATTTGTTCATAAACTGAGTGTGAGATGTAGGTAATTGGTAAGCATTTTAATTTTATTTTCGTTCGTCAGTTCTTCTTTATAATCGTTAAATGGCAAAAAAATTTCGAAAGTTTTTAATCAGTGATTTCATTCTTTCTTTGATGCGTTTACAGAGTTAGAATCAACTTAAAATCTTTCTGGTTTAAGAAATTCTCCATTTTCCTGGATTAAGTTGTAATAAAACAACCTTTTTCACATACCTAAACATAATACAAATATCTAAAACATATAAAGTAGCATTTAAAAACAACCCTAATATTTTGAAATATTTTCTTAATGCTAAAGACATAAACACAAGACAGCGTGAAATTCGGTACGTACCTAATATACTACAGAATACGTAAAAAAATTCTCAATTGCGATATTAATACAAAAATATGTTGGTTGTTATAAACATAAACACACAGATAGGTCAAACTACGAGAAACATTTACTAGAAGACAAGCATCTCATGACCTAACATGAAAATTTTTACAATTTTACGACATAAAATCCAATTGAGATGTTTTAGAAGGCTTTGAAATAATACATAAATATAGGGATATTCAAAAGTTTGAGATCGCTATTGCCATGCTAATTTTTGAGATTCTGAAAAAATAAAAACACCGCATTTTGTTTGTAAAGAAACCGGGTTTATTAACGAAGACCAAACAAGAAAAAAAATTTTCAAAATCTCACAAATTAGCAAATTAATGGTCGTTTCAAATAATATAGGTGTAACCTATATGTGTATATCTCATCGAACAGGATAGAGGTGGTCATCTTTAATTTTTTCTTGTTTGGTCTTTATTAATAAACCACACATCTTTACAAACAGAATGGTGTTTTTATTTTTTCAGAATCTCCAAAATTAGCAGAGCAATGGCCATTTCAAACTGGGAACTTACTTTTGAATAACCTAATAATAGGATAGGTGTGTACCGACTGAGCAAATTCGCCATATCACTTCACATTTTTAATCATAGCAAAAATTCTTAAGCTTTAATGTCCTTTAGTGTGTGTGCCTAGGATTTTGGACCTATTTTTCTTACAATACGCACAATTAATTCTTATTAATCATGCTAGTTAGCTAGTTGAACCTCATTTTCATTTCATGCCTTCGTGGGATAAGGGTTGACTGGATGTTGTTTTTTTTTAGAATTTTTGATAAGAATAAATATACGAAACATTTCCTTAACGTTGGTAACTCTTGTTTATCTTAATAATGAAATGCGTCGGGTTACATTTGAAATAAAAAAGTAGCGGAATTCCCTGTATTTTATTACAAATATGGAGTTCCACAAAGTAAATTTGGAGAAAATTAGAGGAATTCTTATTAGCGATTTGTTTTGCGTTGTAGGTATGTTGTTCCTTTTTGATTTATCCATATCAGTTCTAATAATCAAAGGAATTGTCTTTTTTTTGAACTTTTTGCTACACAAATCGCTTAATTAGCAGATCCAAGCGAGATCGCTTTAAAAAGCGATTCAAACAAAAACGACATAAGTTTATGTTGTAGAACTGTCGTTGAAGATCATTTTTTCTAATTCTCTGTACCTTTGATTTGAAAATATTTCTCGGAACACTTTCCAGTGTTTATACCTACATTTTCTGAATGATCTAAACGTTTCCGAAATTGTCGAGGAAATTGTATCGTTCGGTAAAAAAATTGTAATTTTCTTATAGAAACACAATGAGACGTTGCAACGTACAGTTTGGGGTATAATAGAACAAATTTTCGCCCATTTTCCATAGAAAAGGGTGCTAAAAATGTTGATCAAAATGGACGTTATTTTTCAATTGCATAAATGTAGATTTATAATAAACAATTTTCGTTGCCTGATGGAAAATTGTGGCGAAAGTTAGACATTTTTGCATGGAAATATAGTATTATTGATGGAAACTGTATGTTTTCTTATCAAAATTGATAAAGGTGTATCGAATTTCTTCTTGTAAATAGAAAACTGGTACTGTAGTAGTATTATGCAAGAGCGAAATGAGGGGAGATTTTTTTTACGTAGGCTTTGAGATGGTAGGAGATGAAATTGGAGGGAGATGGGCGTGACGTCGGCGCGCACAAAGGACTGAGCAGCGTCTGTATTTTAGATGTGTTTAGTACGCATTTAGCTCGTATTTAGAGTGATATGTTGTGTTACGTCATTTTTCTGAAAAGAACTTTTTGGTTTCGCTTTCCAAAGTGACCCTTTCGGCGATTTCAAGTTTTCGTATATACAACAATTCGGCAGCGTGCAGTTTTTTTGTTTCTTTTGTGATAATTATTGGTATGTTGTGAAGTTGTATATGTGTTATCTTTTGAGTGTCTGACTTCCGTTCCAAATTTGTATATCGTTCCTTTCTGTTCAGATTCCGTTAAACCTGAGTTCCGGTTCGTTTGTGTGCTTGCTGGTAGCCGTAATTTAACACAAGACTGATTAATCTTAAGATTGTGCGAGTGCGTGTGTGATAGTGATTCTGTTACATTGAAGATTCGCCAATAGGATTATTGTTATATTATCATATTCGATCTTACATCAAGTGAGCAATCATGGAACAGTATCAACCGGAAGCCGAATTTTCCCAGGAAGGTCGTGATCAACCTTACGAAGCTGAGGAACCTCCCGAATCCGTGTAAGTTGTTTTCTTTCTTTTCGTCACTAATCTGACCCACCCACTTGTAAGACAGAATTAACTACCGATTTAAAAATAATTAACCATTGACGCCCCTTCATTTTTGGTCACCGGCCGGCTTTTTAACCTTGAATCGCACGATAATGATTGTGTCGAAAATTTGTTTTTCAAAATAATACACGCCAAGTTATTTATTTAAAAATCGACAATTTGCATACCGGAATATAATTTAAATTTTGAATCCTTTCACAAGTTCCAACAATCAATTTTTAGCACACTTGTACCTACAGGTATTAGAATAATAGTTTGAATTCCGCGATAACGATATTTGAAGACTTGAAAAAACTGGAAAGGTATATATTTATAGCTTTTATCACTTTTATCACTTATATCACAAAAATCCTGCTATTTATGGATTGAATAATTGAAATATGAAAACATTTAAGCCACCCACCTGTTTTCCAATGCCTTAAAAACATTCTGGCGGAATTTTGCTTTTTTAATAGGAACAGTCTGTTTTGATAATTTCTGCAAACCTATAGTAGAATACTGAAAACCTAGATCGCCCTTCCATACATCCTCACGCAATAATTTCCTAGAAGAATGTAAAAAAAACATAGATAAGATACATATTTTGAACATTTGGTTAGTGAGCTTAAATATAGTGATAAATGGGCGCCACTTAAGTACCTCTATGTAATCTTTTGATTACCTACATTAGCGTATGAGACTTACTATTTTTGGGCGATTTTATTAAAATGGATACAAGGTAGTTTATTTCTACAATCTTTTCTTAACTGATGTCATCAGGCAAACATTACTTAACAGTAATATTATAGATAAGTAATAGTATTAATAATGAATTTTCGCACATATATTTGTTCTTGTAATTCATTATTGTGAGGCATGATCTTCAAATGAATAAAAAGCTTTGGACGGTAAAATGTAGTAAAATTTCTGCTTATCTTTGGCACCCTCAAACATGCGAATCTTTACATCCTAGTGAGTTGTTTCGGCAATATCTATGAGATATTGTAGAATTTAAACCTATGCAAGACAATTTTAAAATTTTCAAAATCGATAAAACCTTCGTTACAACACTTTGTGTGCTTCAGTTTTTGAATTATCTCGATGCATTTTTTTTTGAGCACCGAAAGGGCTACCAACATGAATCGAATATTCCTATATCTGAATGGTTACAGTACACAATGTTCCTGTATTGATAAAGACTCCCGATTATGAAATAATCTTAGAGTGTGTAGCTAGTTCTCAACATTTTCAGTGAGGAGGTTTTATTATCCAAGTTTCCTCTATTTTTGGAGTAGATTTATTGAAAGATCATTCACTTCAAGCCAGGTATCTTTGGCTTAAGAGAATTGTATCGAATACTCCATACGAATTCAATTCCCAAAGTTATTCCCCCATGAACACAATCCACTGAAAAGGGGTGAGCGTTTATAAGCATTTTTTAAAAACTATATAAAAATAATAATAGAAAGTAAATTTTGCATCTCAAATGAACTGTTATACCTATAAAAGGATTACTTATAACTGTGACAAAGATTTTTTGAGAATGTTTAGTAATTTAAACATTTTTTCTTCTTCTTCATTCTTGGTAGACATAGATACTTACCTGTATCATACCCATTATTTCTTTGATATTTGTATCATTCTTTATTTAAACCCCTTCTTCATGCTTTCTCAAGATTTTTGTACCATCTTGGTGATTTATATGAGCAAGTTTTTGCATTCAATCGTCTCCCATTCTCCTGACGTGCTTTTTCCAATCTCCTTTTCTATTCCTTATCCAATCATTGACAGATTTTCACTTCGTTCTCTATCCAATCATGTCTTACCTGCCATTCTTCGTGTGATTTTCAGTCCTGTCGTTTCTATATTCATTTTCTGGAAGTGTTTAATCTTGTTTTTGCTGTATACTTTGTAATGGGTCTTATTACTCTTTGGTACACTATCACTTTCCTCACACGATCGTTTCTTGTTTTGGGCGGAATTCATCAACGTGAGATAACTTTCCATTTTTGTCCAGCACGTTGAAAAACCGATCTCCAAATATTTTTAAACAAGCTCTTTCCGTTTTTTGCCATAGGTATAGTTTGATAAAATCTACTTGTTAGGATAAACTTTATCTTTGGTATTTGACAGTATGTCTACCACATTATTATCCTGTTAAGTAGGTATTAAGTGGAATATTTAACAACATCTGAGTTCCTTATACATAACACACTATTCTTGATAACTTTTTGAATCAAAGGCATACTAAAATAAATTCCAGCGAATAGTTGTCGCTCAAGAAGTTTTTGGCCAACAAATTGAGTAAGGTATTGACATTTCTCCTCCCATACAGTTCTGGATTAACTTGTTAATTTCTGTGCCAACAATTTTGTGTGTAATTGTAATTTTAGCTGAATACTAATTTACCAACAATGCTGTACGCAAAATCTAGTAGGTATAATAGGCGTTTTTAATGTTCAATACATTTTGTTTTTTGAGTAGGTTGAATCCTACATTTTTCATACACCACAAACTTCCAAATTTGTTCAATGGATTAGCCAATAATAAAATTTTCAAATCTAGCAGTTTCAGAGAAACGTAGTCCCTAATCTCGGTACTACGAAATATCCACAATTTCAATTTTAGAAAAAATCGTTTGTTCCTTTGAAAGTGTTAATGGTGCAGGAATAAATCAATTGCATTACTTACCGTTACATTTTACAAAATTCTAGTTCCTTTTTATACATAGGTACTCCTGCAACTCCTAATCTGTTAAATATTAAACATCCAAATATAAGTAAAGAACTCCAAAATGTTAGCACAGAAGGAGGCACAATTCTTAAGTAGTCCTGCTCTAATCATCGAGTTCTTCCAGTATCGGTTGCAAGTCATTTTATTATCTTTATATACCTATGCCATTTTTCATTTTTTAATTTCTTAGTTATATCCGTTAATGCACAAACCTTCGTAATTGTTTTTTTTATAGCTGTACCATGATATTTGTATTATCCTTTTGGAAATTATTGAGGAAACTGTAATTTTTTCCACTTGTTTTTGTATGATTATCTTAATACCAATATGGTATATAGAAGGTGCTTAATTTCATTTTATTGTTCACCTTTTGGTCTCACTAACCTCTTGACAATATAGGCGATGGGAGGGTGACGGTTTAAGGTTTGAAAGAAATTGTGATTCTTATATGAAGCCTAAATTATCAATAAGGCAGTCCGAAAAGTTATTTATTCCATCATGCATAACTAGGTATGGTTTTGTTGCCTCTCTTATTAGACAAATTACCTCTTTCGAGGAATTTTTTTCAAATCTGTGGAAATGTCTATCGCACTTATCTTACGAAGTCGAAATGAGGATCATCGCTTATTTTGCTGGGTTCGCGAGAACAGTTTTTTTTAAACCATCGTAGGAACATTAGAATAGGTGTGACCTGCGAGCATTTGAAAGAAATTTGCTGGATTCTTTTCCGGTTTTATTTATTATTTGTTGTCTAACTAAGTAGTCTATCAGAGTCGATCAGTTAAAATCCACTTATCCTTTCTTTTTTCTTCTTTCCTTTATATCATTTTTGAATGACTTCTACTGATGCTTCAAAGAAGAAATATCTAGAACATTAAATTCAAAAGATTGAAGTGGATATATGATGATGATTTTAGAAATGTTGCATAAAGGTAATTAATTTACATAGAAATTAAATTTAAAATATTTTAGATTTAAGATTGAAAGGACAACACGAAATTTTAAAATTCTTCGACAACACGGTAAACACCAAAAACCATAATATTTTATTATAAAACATATGCACTTCAACAGCAGGGCTATCATCCAGGGTATCATTATATTGGTGAACAACATTGTTTTAATATGTAGGTATGTATTATTAATTATTTATTTGTCTTAACTACAATTTTGACAAAAGATTCTTATTTCTACTAAAAAACTAGGTACATTGTTTCAATATTTGGGGTTGATTTTTTTATTTATAAATAAGGTTATTCCTCTAGGTCATCCCTAGGGTGAACTTACTTTAAGACCTAACTAAGAATTTTGCATTGCTTATTATAACAGAACACAATATTCTTACGAGAATAATTTAATAACAAAATGGAGAGACCGACCATTGGTCACAATTTATTTTTATATACTAGACTACTAGAGTCGAGACTAGAGTATGTGTAAACGACACCCATCACTGACATAAATTGGTAGTTATCGCTTGAAAAAGCACCTGCACTACGACAATGCATTGAAAAATCTGTAGGTAGGTACTGATTGATTAAAAGATCTTCAAAGAAATCCAAAAAGCTTATGTCCTCGCGGCTGTTTAGTGAATTTTAGTAAAATCAGACGCTGACATTTGATACTAAAGCAAGTACCTAAAGCTAATTAAAGGCTTGTTTAAAAAAACATTAAAGTAAAGAAAAATTGGATGGAAAAAATGTAAAGAAACAAATCTTTATTAAAACGATGAGGGTAAATTTAAAATTTTTAAAAATCCGTGGATGAAATAGTGTAAAAAAGTCCAATGGTATAAATTGAATTTTCCGAATTGGTCACCATGTGGACATTTTGAGCGTTTTTAAAGCTTTCTTTTTCTCTTCAATGGATTCAACTATCAGCGAAACACGTATGTCCTGGAATGCTAATGTCATATTGACATACAGGAGTATTCTACCTATATCATTCGAACATATTGGTGATTTTTTAGCCCTTATGAAATTGCTTTTAGTTTAGAATTCGTTTAAAAGTGGAAGATCATTTAAGGTCAAAAACTTGCAAGAAAATAGTTTAAGGCGAGAATATTGAGGGTATTTTGAAGACAGTCTAACGCTTCGCGTTTTCAAAATCAGAAACATCACTGTATTGTATTGAGAGATAAGTCGAGATTCTGTTTTACGTCTGTAAATAGTAAGATCGCCATGGTCCTTTTCACCATATAACAAAATGGAAGGGTAAAGCTTCCATTTTTTTTCAAGATCACTGCGAGACTTGATGATTGCCAAGGGTTTTCGTGCTAACGCATCTATCGGGGGAGCTGCTATGTATTTAAATTTCGTACCCGTCCCGTAAAATGAAAGCACAGTTTCAAACTTTTTAAGGTCGTCATAGAGTACACAAAACTTTTTCAGTTTGTTCAACTTATAATCAGTCAAAGGGGTTTTGAACAATTAGATGACATTTTAAACCATATAAGGTATGGAATACATGGACATGTTGATCAAAAACTTTCCAGTTTCATAATGTCAACGAAGGAAGGACATAATTAAATTTCGAGGAAAGTTGGTGCGCATTTTCACGTGTTGACAAAAGTTGTTTCCTAAAATAAAATGATGGTCATTCACTTCAGTGTTCAATTTTCGCAATTCACTATCCTTTTGTTTAAACAAAATTGGATAAAGTTAAAAAAAAAGTAGGTAGGATGTGTGGGAATACGTATTGTGGGTTTCTCCAAAGGCAGGATTTGTTGTCTGAAACTGTACGTACAATCCAAAAATATTCTACCAATCGAAATCATATGTGCCAAATTTATATACCAATAGCTTGGAAAAATTTTCGCGGAAAGCTTTTGCGCAATAACTCTCCCATTTATTTACCTATATAAATTTTTCCACATTATGCTAGCATTGAATATTCCAAAAATAAATATAAAATTTTCAATCATTTTTTACGCTTCCACCTTTTGTTTCAAAAAATCCCGATTTTTATTTTCGCACTTGATACTGAGAAATAACAGTTACCTACAACTTTTTTTTTGTTATTTTAGCAGTTGGTTGCCCTAAAAAATGGAAGGAAATTAGTATCGTCATACTTATAATAAAATTAAACCGAATTAATTATTCATTCATTCCCTTAATTGTTAAAAACCAAGGTTCGAGAATGTTTAACGGTGAGTCATAGCTATTCTCCATTCTCATTCCAAAGTCAGATTTAAAGTGATCTAAAAATAAAGACAACAGCGTAAAGTGACTGCTGCATGACTCCCTTTTATATACGTACAACTTCTTTAATTTCTCACGATGTGCCAAAATTAAATCAACGTTCCGTTACAATGTCATTTTTTATATTGAGTATTGTTGTGAATGCCAGGGATACGTTATTCCGTTGAGTGAATTCGTTACTTATTCAATGGTTATTCATAAAATATTGTTTCTTTTCTTAAATTGTACTACACTCTATTTATTTATTAGTAGGTATATTTCATTATCCAGTCGATCATATTTAGGTACTATGGTTTTCGCATTAGGCTTGTGCAATTTTTGGTAATTTCACTCGTTATGGTGGATTGGTAATGATTTTTGTTGAAGCAACTAATATTTTAACGAAATATTTATTACTTGCGCACCTTAATCTAAAATTACTTGCAGACACATGCGCAAATAACATTATAACTGTCTTTCTCTCTGTATTGAGGCCTTTAAGAAATAAGCAGAAATTGCTTGTTATTTCCCATTTCTATTGCAGGAAATGGAATCCCCTTTAGTGAGTAGATTGCAAATTTGATTTTAAAGCTAATATTAAAATGTTTAGTAACAGAATTATAACAGAATAGAAAAGGAAGTCCACGTAAACCCTGTTCTCTAATTATACATTAGAAATTACAAATAAGATCTCAACGAAACAGGAATGCAGCTATTTTACGTGTAATTCTGTGTAACTTTGCATCTCATCTTCTCTTGGCAAACATCTTAAAGAAATAAAAGTTTTTTTTTCTGTTTTCTGTCTGAAAAATCATAACACATCATGGAAAGTGTCAAGTAGGTATGCATTTCAACTGTCAATATTAAATATATACATGGGGAAGGTTTTGTGTTCTTGAATCGTCCTCGTCAAGTTTAATTAAGTAAGGTGAGTATGCAAATCTGTGCAATTCCCTAAAAATTGAATATTGAATAGGTATAATTTCTGGGAGAAATTGACATTGACAGACACCGACATGGAATCTGCAACGTAGCGGTATAATAATATCCATATTTCAGCAGAGTGTGTGTAATGTTACCAATAACTGTGCAGCAATATATTTGAAAAAACAACCCCTTCATAAAGCAGAATCGTCGTCCAGCGCTGTCTCCTTGTATAAGAGGGAATTTGCTTAGAAATCAAAAGCAAATTACTGTACCTAAGTTAAATGATAGTTTATGATGTTTATTTTATCACTTCGCTATAAAACTGTCTTAAATATTGTGTAAAACAAGGTTTTTCAAATTTATTACTAACTTCACACCAAATATGCTCAAATATGCATATTTTATTTCTTTCAGTAGATATTTCAAACCCATTTCTATTTTAACCCATCTCTCTTCAAATTTTTCTACAGCATTACAATTTATATCACGTTTACTTAATACGAAAAATAAACTTGTCAATCGAGTTGTCAATATGGATTCAACAAACATTTTTACGTTATTACCCTGCTATACTACCTATATTACATATTCCTATATTGTTAAATGTTCATTGATTGTATCCATCGATGAAATGGGTGACCAATTACGACGAAATGATAAATAATTCACTCAGCAACCTCCTCGATATTTGTTTATTAATAAATTAAGTGCAGTACCGCAGTACGACTGGTTTCAACTTAAAATCATAATCAAAGTCATTGTGATATTATAGGTACAATTGACTCACACCACCAAATCCATTTTGGTTCCGTGTTCACCAACGCGGTTCATGCGATTCATCTTATCTCTCGATTTATCTCCAGTGTGTAAACACTACTTCCCCATATATTTGGTTAAAACTAGTACGTATGAGTAGGGTAATTGGTTTATTCTGTAATGTTCGTTGCCTACAAAAATATTAACCAAATTCACTCCCAACAATTCTTACCATCATATTATTTATTATAAACGGGGGTACACGCGATTCTCGCGTTTTGCGTGCTTTGGGGGGAGGGGGTATCTGTGATTATAGGTTGTAATAGCTTTTGTTTTAAAATATCACACCTTGTTGAGCTGGCTTAGTTGCTTGAAAAAAGAAAAAAAATTTACGTTTTTGTACCTTTTCAGATTTTTGACCCTGTAGGTATCTGTAATTTAGCAAGTTATTAAAGTAACTAAAATAAAGGATTGTATTTACTTACATTTGACGTAGAAATCACAAAAATGGGTTGATATTTGGTAAAGATATACGAATTCGTTCCTACCTACTTAGAGTAAATTTTTACCAATTATTAAAAAAAATGTAAAATGAAAACTTTTTGGAATAGATTTGAGACCAAAAATACATAATGGCCCTTTCACAATGTTAATTACGTCTTTGCACATAGTCTTTGCCCAAAAATTAACGAAAATATAACAAATTCCGTGTGAACTTCATAAGGATAGTTTAGAATGAATTTTGAATGTAAAAGAACTCAATTTGGACACTGGCAACTTTTTGGGAATACGAATGGCCTTAGGGAGAACGTTTTAACATTCATCTTTAACTATAGTAAAACTAAAAATACCATAAAACATAAAATGTACAAATAGAAGCTGGTCTAACGTTGCATAACATCTGTTTTATAGAAAGACCTCTACCTTAAACAGTTTCAAATTTTTGTTTATTTCACTAACTAAAGGCCACCATTTACACGTATATGTACAGCAGTAAATATGGATTTTACCGAGGGGTCATCCACTGTTCAAAATCACGTACAGGTATTGAAAAATTGACAAAAAGTTTCACTATTGAAGGTACTGACACGTATTGCAAAGTATTGACAAGTATTGCAAATTATTGACAACAATTAACAAGAACTCCGTAGTATTGGGTAGTAGTTGGCGAATAATACAAGCACTGATAAGTACTGTAAAGTATTGCGCGGCAATATAGGGTGGTCTTGCGTAGCGCATCGGACGTTGTTTAAAGTATATTAAATGAACCATAAATGACAGCTTGGGTCTTAACTCATTATTTAAAGGCCTTCCAAAATGACATTCCAAATATGCATTCACTTAGGGTAAAGACCTTGAAAGTATACAGTCATTTACGGTAGGTATCAGAAAAAAATGACATGAATTTTGAGTTTTATATGGCTCGTTCAACGATTTTTCTAATTTTCGTTCGATACAAGACGAGAAAAAGCGAAGAAAGTATTGTAGCCCATCAGAAATGGCCTTCATTACTTTTGGATGGCTGCAATGGTTTCTTGCGTCTCATATCGGAGGAAAAATTTTTTAAAATCCTTGAAAACATACAAAAATGGCGGCCGGAAAATGAACTCGTTGACACTCGGTATACCTGTCTATAAAATTAACGAATGGAATAAAAAAACAGAAACAATGTTTATTGAACGTTTAATATGAAATTTGTTGATGTGTATAGAAATTCTCGACAAATAATTCACATTTTCCTGAATTGCTTGTATTTTACTTCCCGAGTACGAAGTAAAAGGGAAGTATTGTATTAGTGTTCAAAAAAAAATTGACCTATGGAAATTTTTACATATCTTTACGTTTCTGAATACATACAGGGTGTTTAAAAAATACGTTCGAATATTTGGCCCACTTATACATCTCATCAGTACAAACAAAAAAGTCAAAATAAACATAAGTCCAAAAATCAGCCGTTTCCTAATTACAGCCTGTTTTTCAAATTAAAATAATTTACACTCAGTAGGAGTATTTCAACGAGGTTTCTACTAGAACATGAACAAATATCAGTATAAATACATTTTAATTATTACAAATTAATGATTCTTAAAGAAGATGTTCAAAATGTCCTCCTTCCATTTGTATACACATTTCACATCTCCGTAAAAGTGAACGCGGCACTCTCTCAAAGAGTCCCGGATTTATACGAACAGTCTGGCAGGCATGTTCAATTCGTTCTCGCAACTCATCTAAATTATTCACAGGATTTGAATAAACTAATGTCTTCAAATACCCCCAAATGCAAAAAAAAAAAAAAAAATGGCTTTGCCATACAATTATTTTAATTTGAAAAACAGGCTGTAATTAGGAAACGGCTGATTTTTGGACTTATGTTTATTTTGACTTTTTTGTTTGTACTGATGAGATCTATAAGTGGGCCAAATATTCGAACGTATTTTTTAAACACACTGTAGATTCAAAATATGAAAAAAAAAAATTTTCCGTCTGTCGTCTGTAGTCTAGTCTGTCCGTACACATTGCTTGCAACGCTCTAAACTCAGAAACTATTAAAGTTATCGAAATGCGGTTTTCGCCAATAGATTGCATTCGGGTCAAGGGCGAAAATGCTAATATTACCTTTGATGAGGTCACTTCCGGTATAAGCTAAAATGGCAGTATGTACTCATATTTTTTTATAAGATAAAATGACAGTTCTTTATGTTGTTTAAGAGTATTTTTTTCTGAATCAGCAATATAATTGTGCTATATTTATATTTTGAAAAAAGTGTTAATACGAGGGAAGTCTTGCCAGAATTTTTTTATTAATAACACTTTTTTCATATCGGTTTAGCTTAAAAGGGCCATTTCCTGTTAGATGTAATGGTCCATGAATTACAAACTGTTTTTCTACAATTTGTATGTCTTCTCTATTTGGCCATATACATTCATCGAGATCTTCTTTTAGAAACTTAATTTTGCAACTGTCATCACTGCAGGTTAGGACCCTCCCGATGTATCTACCGATTGGTCAAAGTCGATTGCATAGTATGCTTCACACTTAACAGCGATGTCGGATGTAGAAATCTCTTTTTCCTCTTCGCTTTCCGAAAACTCTTCCGTTAATGTGGCGCTTCTTTCACTATAGATACCTTCTTCAGACGTTTCTGGTTTTGAGGTGTCTAAGGTATTAACTAATAAGTTGCCCATGTGTGCATTAATGCAGTCCGGACTAGGACTGTGGGAACATCCGGATTACCGTACAGTGACGCTATTACAAACAGTGACGACAAACAGCGATTAGCTCCACCCATCCGCCATTAGGAGGCAAAATTTTGGGCGGGTTTCTATGAACTCAACGGTGGTATCCTAGCAACGTTCTAAATCCAAATAAAAATCACACGCTGATCAAAGGTAAACACAGTCAGGCCGCCATTAAGATGCAAAATATACCACGGCCAATAACAATCGATACATCGCTTGTCGTCACTGTTTGTAATAAAGTCACTGTAGATTACCGCAGATTCGGATTATCGCGACACTTTAGTAGTGTACCATAATAATTATCTCACCTGGAAGTCCATGGCCCCTTTCTAATACCACACTTAAACTATGCGATTACTGACCACCGACGCAAACTTATGCAAACATATGCAAGACTCATGACTGATTATAAAATTAATACGCAATTAACGCCGGGCTAGGCTAAATAGCGAATAGGTACGTGACGGTCCGACCTCTGCAACGAGTTGAGATGAACTAACAATATAAGAATTTCATGTGTGAATATAAATGTATTGTCAAATCTAAAAATTTCCTACTCATATTTTAAGATTATTGACAAGTATTGAGATTAATTGAAAAAAAATTGACGCGTAATGACGTTTATTGATATGTATTGAAGCGTATTGACGCGTATTGTCACGTATTGACAAGTACCGAGAGTATTGACGATTACTGACAGATATTGTTGAGTACTGACTAGTACTGATGATCAAGTTGTACAGGTATTGACACTAGTGGATGACCCCTCGGATTTTACTTCCTCTTAATTACAATATAAGTTGTAGGTATATTTAGAAGTATAGTCAAAGTATAGGTATTCTCTTTGGTATAGTGTAACGTAACAATACACTTGTCACCTACTTTCATCAATAGATATTAAGTTAAATATGTAGACAAAAACATTTTTCTCGGTGAAAACATTGGACTATATATGTTACCTACGACATCGTTCATCGTTCAAAATCTCTAAATTCGAAATAAGCACACAAACATGTACATTTCGAAAGTTACCGAAAGAAGGTATCGGGACACATAAATTAGTCTACGATGAATGCTGTTACTACTTTTTACATCATTTTAACCATGCTAATGTTAACGCGAGGCATAATAGAATCATTTTTCATCATTTAAATAACTTTTCAACTTGAAATAATTAAATTTCCATGTTATCGAGAAAAAGTTTCCGATACTTCTCATTTTGAAAATTTTCGCGAAAATACTTTCTGGCATTGTTTTAATGTTCGAAATGGGTTAAGGACCTCGAACAGACAAACTTTGCATGTTTACACAAAATTTTCACCCAAAAATAAGCACAAATAGCGAATTCTATTTTACACGTAATCTCCATAAGGAAAACTTTGAACGTATTTTCTAAGTAAAGAAAATATATTTAGACACAAATACCGCTTGAATAAGATGACGGACTTTTATACTAAAATGTTTAAAACTTACTTTGAAGAAAATTAGTGCAGATATTTACGTAGTTTGCGGGGTATCTATAATTGTAGCTTGTAGCATTAATTTGTAGGTTATAAATTTATAATAGCTTTGGTTTTAAAATATCACATCCGCATTCGTCGGGATTCGGCGACTGTCGGAAAAGTGCACAACAACACAAACATATACACACGTCTCGATAGTGATTTCTGTACTACGTTTGGGTCCATTTCCTCTCTAGTTACAGTTACTAGAGCTCCCTAATAAGGAATAGGTATACACCATTCTCTTGGTACCTTTTTTTAATCTTACAATTAATCTTAAATATACCTACTCGCACATAACAAACAGTACCGATTGTATTTTATTATTGAGTTGGCTGAACGGTGTAACAAAAATTACTTGTCCCATTTTATTCGATTATTCTATTAAAATACAACGGTGCACATCAATTCGGGATTTGGGTACTACATTCGATGCTCGATTTAGTTTTGTTGATCATATAAAAGAAATATGTCGCTCGGCCAACCAGACACTTGGATTTATAATCCGAAATTGTCGATCAGTTTCTAACCAGGTGGTTTTACAATCTCTTTATTACAGTCTTGTTCGATCAAAATTAGAATATTTTTCGCTAATTTATTATCATATTCACTCACTTTCCCATTAGTTTTCAATAACATTAAGGCACGTGGCGCGTACCACCTGAAATCATCCCGCGTACCACCAGTGGTACCAGGGGTACATTTTCCATAACCAGATAGATTTCCCCAAGTTACTCGAACAAATTCCTTTACATATACCCCGAGGGGTGGCTTCCTCGTTAAATATGGTGTACACATACTAGTTCTGTACTTTCAGTACAAGTTCAGTATGTTCAATAAAAGTTCAGTATAATTCAGTAGGTTCAATGCAACTTTAGTATGAATTCAATGAATTCAGTACTATTCAGTAGAAGCTCAGTATTGGTTCAGTGCATTTTATGTAGGTATGTTCAATATTGGGTTTTTACGTTTGAAAACGTGCTAAATCGGGCACCGTTTTGTCGCCGTCTGAAGAGATGACATCATCCGTGGCATATTTGCTTTCTTCTGTGCTGATTGTATTCAAGTTAATCATATGAAATTTTGCTGTAGATATACCGGGCGTCGAAAAAGTATGGAAACCTTCAATATCTCGAGAACGACACATCAAAAAAACACGTGTTCCTTTATTTTTTGAAACCTTTCAGTAAACATCACCCATACTCCCCTGGAGAGTGGAGGGGGTGACTTTTAAAAACTTAAATGAGAACACCTATTTTTATTGTACTTTTGGAAAATACTGTTCTCAATTTCTGTACAAATAAGCCATTGTTTTTTTTCATCCTTGGGTGATGATGGGAGCGGAACGGGTGACCGACAATTTGTAAATAATAAAAAAATGTTGGGGGGAAAAAAGGATAAAAAGATCGTTCTCCCACGGACACATGCAATTTTTGCCCTTTCCACCCCCAATAAAGGGGAATGAGGTGAAATTTGCAATTTGAGAACAATTTTTATGGAGAATGCGTCGATGATATTTTATTTTAACAAAAAATTATTTGGTACCTAATGGGCGTATTTTTATCTTAATTTTTTTATTAAACTCGGCATTAATTTATTCTTTAGTGACTGTTCTGCAAAAATCATTTACCAAATTATATAATTAATAAATGTGTATACTATTTTTATTTAAACAAATAATACACTATTACAGTTCACGATTACATAATGAAGAAGAAGGGCATTTCGAGCAAAATATTGTAATAAACCTAATTTCGTAGCCAGTGGTTTTCTGCATTCAGTATCTGTTCAGTATGATCAGTACGGGTACAATATGAGGTCAGTATGAGTTCAGTATGGTCATTATAGGTTCAGTACTACAAAGTTCAGTAAAGTGAGTACGAATTCAGTATCTTCGAAATAGGTTCAGTATCAAAAAGTTAAATATAGTGTACGTATTTTTTGGGAGTGAGCCACCCCTCCATATACCCCGAAGTCTTGTCGTAATTTCAAACCTTTTTCTTATTCTACTCCACGAACCGATGTATTATTTGATTCTCCACTACCTTTAACTTAATTAGTGATGTCGATATTAATCATACTTGCCTGCCCCTCATCCTTTCCAGCTTTCCCTATAATAATAATTGAAATAGACCAATACCATTATCATCATCCTTTTTTATTCTGTGGTTGTGTAGTAGTATTATAGTGTAGATTACAAAATGGGTTACAGAAAATTTAAATTTAAATTTAGGTATATATTATTTCTTGGCAAGTGGTTATTTATTTATTTATTGTTAAGCTGTGCTACGCATGTATTTAAGTTTGGTTTATTTTTATCTATTTATTTACTTTAGTTTGTTTCTATATTTTTTATTTATTTAAATTAATTTGAAATGTTCTTTGGTCTTCTGTGTAATATATTAGGAAGTGATTATTTGAGTTTAGACCAGATTTTGTGGAGTTAATTTATTTATTATTTTCAATAATAATAATAACTCAAATAATCACTTCCTAATATTTTTTGTTTATTATATTTAGCTATATTTGTCCTGTTATTGGATTTTTCCTATTGGACAATAAACTCATTCTTATGCTCCATAAACACAAAAGAATGTTTAACGTTAGTTGCACCATGCGTATGATGACTATAATAGGTATTCAAAATTTCGTAAATATTGAAGTTGAGCCTTCATCCTTCTTTGGCATCTGCAGTGAAATATGGTACCTACTATGTAGCTAATTTACTACTCATAAGAACTTAAATAAGAGCTATAATGCAAATTCATCTGCGTCTAAATTAATGTAAAAGAGATTGTGTTTTACTCGGTGTTTTAATAACAATAATGGTAATATACACACAATCTATTTATAGATCAATATCATTTGGATTATTAACATAAGTGAGAGTTAATGTACCTATAATATATCAACTAAAAGGAAAAAAAGATAGGTACTCAAAATTTCACTGCCAAATAAATCTTCTGGACTTGTTTGTGTTTTGTTAAACGACAACATGAGATGCAAATGCGATTTTATAAAGGCATTAAAAAGAAAAAATGAATGGTGATGACTGGTAAAAGTTCGTCGACGATCATCCCTGTAGCAAATCGTGTACAACAGGGTTAGTGCCCCCAGCATTGGGTAGGTGAAGTGAAATGTACTCCACGTGTATTAGGATCGATAAGTAGGTATACCATAAAGCTTAACATGTATGAAATTTCTTTCACAAACGTTAATTATACGTTCAGTTTCAGCGGTGTTAATAGTTAAGATATTAGCACGATACCATGTGGCCACGTTGGTATGCACTTTTGTCACTAACAGTTATCAATTCTTTAATACTGGGGTCTGCAGACGATATCAGACATCCGCATAGAAAAAGAAGTTTTTTGTTCGTATATGCATCAGCAAGTGGTTACTGTAAATTAAACAGTTGCGGTCTAAAGGTACTGAGACAGAATATTATCGAGTCTCACCCTTTGATAGCGATTACTCAAGCAAGATTTCATTAAGGACAAGTTCACATCGTCAAAGTGATACCCTTCCGTTTATTTAATTTAATTTCAAATTGAGGCAAGAGAGATATTGTAATGTCGACGTTTTTACCTGAAGTATTTCAAGTATCATATATTGACAGTAGGAGTAAATTAGTATTCGCGATTGTTAGGCAAAGAACACAGGAAAGCTTATTACATGAATTACGACAGGAATTTAATTAGTGACAAACTGCCTGAACAGTATACACCGAATTATGTAACAGACGACTTACAGAAATATTAGACTGTTCAAAACACGTTTTTTGTTCAAAATTGATCATTTTATTTATTATTATTCGATCTCTTCATACTATTTTTAAATTTAATATTTTTCCTTTTTTATTCATTTTTATAATTCGCGCATTTACCTTTCGTCTAAGTGGTTATCCATTATTTAAACGTTTCCTGTAAGAAATGGTAAGATATGGACAGATTTAATCAACTGAATGCTTGAATGTCCTTCTGCATCATCCAGTTACCGCAAAGAAAACATTTTCAGTCACTTATTAGATTTAGACAGAGTGTCCTGTAACAGAGTGCCAATGGACATTTTACTTTAAAATAGGTAGGTACGTAATAGTGATTAAAACACAAGTGTATTAGAATTTGTTGGTAATTTATTGCTAATCATTTTTGTTCTACAATTGAGAAATACACTTAGGTACTTATTACTCATTTAATCCTTGAGCTGAAACTATTTGTGAAGGGTGTAAAGGATGTGATTTGTATGTTAATATTTTGTTTCCCACGTAACTTTCTTTTACACCAATTTCTTTTTTTTCTTCTCGCTACTAATGCGAGCCTATTGCACAATTTGCCCTTGAGCTTTTTTGGAGTGCCTTATCTTTTAACTTTTAATGTATTTGGTTTATAGGCTTCATCTTTCATAGAAGTTTCATTATCATTACTGTGGCTCCGCTCGTGTTTCCTCTTCATATACATAGTATCGGTGTTTTTATTTGGAACTCTAATGTCTTTCTATTCTCTTCTTCTACAGAAATGTATTGTTATGCTAATATTCTTGCTGATACTGCTTCCTTATTTCCTTTACTTCACCGTTTTCTGCGTTGATCCTAAATATTTAAATATCACCAATATTCTTAGGTTTTTCTACATCTACTTTTATTTAATGCAATTCAGTTTTTTTTGCCCTTTATTGCTCCATTCTTAGTATTTGTGGACCACATTTTAGTGTCTAAATCTTCTCGACGTGAAAATTTAAATTCTACTTATACATTTGTGAGGAGATGGTACCTTAAGCTCTGATACTTTGGTACTACTGGAATGTTAATGAGCAATAAATTCGAAGATTTCGAATTTGATATCATCATTACAATCTATTCACTTTAGCACTTACCTTTCACCGTCAATCCCCATAATTTTAACATTAATCCTCTTTCATCTATGCCCTTCTGGCTTTCTTAGGTTTCCCATTTGGGGGCCTCGTTAATTTTATCTATACTATTGTTAGTCTATGCTAATGTGATTGTTTAGTGTAATTAATCCCTCACTCAACCTTTAATGTAGGTATTTGCAAAGATTTTAACATTTCTCCAGTTTGGCTTGAAAATGGGATGCATTTCATCCCGAAACATGTCGCCGTCTAATCACTATATAATAACCGAGACGTGTGTATATGTTTGTGTTGCTGTGCACTTTTCCGGCCGTCGCCGAATCCCGACGAATGCGGATGTGATATTTTAAAACCAAAGCTATTATAAATTTATAACCTACAAATTAATGCTACAAGCTACAATTACTTATAGATACCCCGCAAACTACGTAAATATCTGCACTAATTTTTTTCAAAGTAAGTTTTAAACATTTTAGTATAAAAGTCCGTCATCTTATTCAAGCGGTATTTGTGTCTAAATATATTTTCTTTACTTAGAAAATACGTTCAAAGTTTCCTTATGGAGCTTACGTGTAAAATAGAATTCGCTATTTGTGCTTATTTTTGGGTGAAAATTTTGTGTAAACATGCAAAGTTTGTCTGTCCGAGGTCCTTAACCCATTTCGAACATTAAAACAAAGGCAGAAAGTATTTTCGCGAAAATTTTCAAAATGACAAGTATCGGAAACTTTTTCTCGGTAACATGGAAATTTAATTATTTCAAGTTGAAAAGTTATTCAAATGATGAAAAATGATTCTATTATACCTCGCGTTAACATTTTCATGGTTAAAATGATGTAAAAAGTAGTAACAGCATTCATCGTAGACTAATTTATGTGTCCCGATACCTT
This sequence comes from Pyrocoelia pectoralis, assembly GCA_036250285.1. NCBI lineage: Eukaryota > Metazoa > Arthropoda > Insecta > Coleoptera > Lampyridae > Pyrocoelia > Pyrocoelia pectoralis. Next base: position 7,325,008 of record CM070076.1, on the reverse strand, counting down.
CTTTCGGTAACTTTCGAAATGTACATGTTTGTGTGCTTATTTCGAATTTAGAGATTTTGAACGATGGACGATGTCGTAGGTAACATATATAGTCGAATGTTTTCACCGAGAAAAATGTTTTTGTCTACATATTTAACTTAATATCTATTGATGAAAGTAGGTGGCAAGTGTATTGTTACGTTACACTATACCAAAGAGAATACCTATACTTGGACTATACTTTTAAATATACAACTTATATTGTAATTAAGAGGAAGTAAAATCCATATTTACTGCTGTACATATACGTGTAAATGGTGGCCTTTAGTTAGTGAAATAAACAAAAATTTGAAACTGTTTAAGGTAGAGAAGGTCTTTCTATAAAACAGATGTTATGCAACGTTAGACCAGCTTCTATTTGTACATTTTATGTTTTATGGTATTTTTAGTTTTACTATAGTTAAAGATGAATGTTAAAAACGTTCTCCCTAAGGCCATTCGTATTCCCAAAAAGTTGCCAGTGTCCAAATTGAGTTCTTTTACATTCAAAATTCATTCTAAACTATCCTTATGAAGTTCACACGGAATTTGTTATATTTTCGTTAATTTTTGGGCAAAGACTATGTGCAAAGACGTAATTAACATTGTGAAAGGGCCATTATGTATTTTTGGTCTCAAATCTATTCCAAAAAGTTTGCATTTTACATTTTTTTTAATAATTGGTAAAAATTTACTTTAAGTAGGTAGGAACGAATTCGTATCTATATCTTTACCAAATATCAACCCATTTTTGTGATTTTTACGTCAAATGTAAGTAAATGTAATCCTTTATTTTAGTTACTTTAATAACTTGCTAAATTACAGATACCTACAGGGTCAAAAATCTGAAAAGGTACAAAAACGTAAATTTTTTTTCTTTTTTCAAGCAACTAAGCCAGCTCAACAAGGTGTGATATTTTAAAACAAAAGCTATTACAACCTACAATCACAGATACCCCCTCCCCCCAAAGCACGCAAAACGCGAGAATCGCGTGTACCCCCGTTTATTAAATCTATATATGTAATCGCTATTGATACCATTAAACAAGTTTGTCAAGGGGCGTTTATTATACTTATTGTCTATACCTAATTAATTTTACCTAAGCACTTTATCAACCAACTTCAAAAAGTTGGTTACTAAATTCGCCCCGATGTCTGTGTGCCTGTGCGTTGCTCGATGTTACAGAGTTTAGAAAGCTGGAAGTGGTGTCATCTTATAGGAAATTCTTTACTGATTCAAAATCTCTGGTAAATTTTTTGATCGGATCACCCGTTCGCCGTCGGGGCGCCATTAAAGTCAAAATATACACCCTTCAATATCTCGAGAACGACACATCCAATTACAAAAAGAAAACAACACGTTTCCTTTATTTTTTGAAACCTACTGAGTCATGATACGTGGGGAAGGGCGGGGGTGAGTCTTGAAAACTTAAATGAGAACACCTATTTTTTATTGCAGTTTTGGATTCTCCATAAAAAACTATTCTCAAATTGCAAATTTCACCTGCAACTACAACCCCTTTTTTGGAGGTGGAAAGGGGGAAATTTCCATGTTCGCAGAAAAACGATTTTTTTTACTTTTTTTTCCTCCAACATTTTTTCGTGATTTACAGATTGTCCGTCACTCTCTTGGCTCCATAATGACTCATTTGTGCAGAATGCGGGGTGCTTGTGTCTGAGGTGGGTATACATATATATTGTATATAGTATATGCCATAATTAGTTACAGATTTGAAGTTGGTTGAAATTAGAATTCTATAAGAATTCGCGCCTTTTGATACTTCCGACAAACACGGTCAATCACTAATAAATTATTATGAATCAAATGATTTGAGTTCTTATTCCTATTGTACCTACCCTTACAAGATAATTATCTGTGTACATCGAAAATAAATTCAAATGAGTAGATATTTGTTTTAGTACATCCTTGTTGCAAATTTACCGAAATTACAGTCAAATTCTTCTGAGGACCACATTACTTAATAGGTATTAATAGGTTCGAATGATTCTAAAATCAAGGTATAATCAATTTTTTTAACTACAAACCAAATAGTTTGTACTACAGTCACCAGTTTTTGCCTCATTGTAAAGTGGGGAGATGGTATTTGTAAAGGATTTAAAAAAATTAATCGTTTGTATTAGTGACAATATTTTTTTGGGTGTCATATTCATATATTTTAGGTAGGTAGGTATTAAAAGAAGAAATTTAAATTGCAGTAATACCTCATTAAAGTTATATTTGCGATGTGTTAAGTTCAATTATTTATTATTAGGTATTTTTATACTTTTATATTATTTTAGTGCTAATTTATTGGAGCTGCGTGTAATATTCAATGTATGTAGCTAAAGCATTTAATGATTAAATGGACGTGTGAAAATATCTTACCTACACATTAACATATAAAGTATATGTTTGTCTCTACACATTTTTAACGTTTACTACAGATCAAAAGACTTTTAATTTAAAAAAGCGCAAGAAATAAAAATTTAATGAAGTTTTCGTTATGCTTGTCAAAGTTAAACGGGACCTATCACATTATTTGGTACTTATTTTGTACTAATATCTACCATGGAAAAAAAACTCCTAAGAGTTTCTCACAGAGCCACAATTAAAACGTAAAAAAAATTAGGATCAGCAATAGAAAGAATTTAATTTGTACTAATTTGTAACATAAAAAGAAATTAAATATTTTCAGTTATTCGGTGAAAAACAACCCCCAATTGATTTCAGACCTATTAGGCTCAAGAGTAATAACTACCTACTCTTTCTTATTAGCAGAATCAATCGTTACCTGCAAACTACCCCTGACCTCTATTAGGCTCACGAGTAAATTACTCCTCTGGATGGTACAAATTATGCTACATCAAGTGTACTTACCCGAGAGTGTACCTATAAGTAGCAATTGATTCTGTTCATGAAATTCTTGCACTTAATGGGGTTGAATTCAATTAGAGATTGTTTAAACCAAAAGGAATTAATATATTAATATTTTATAGTCGGTAAAAATTAGTACAAATTCAGTTGTTTGCATTTCTGTCTTTGTTTTTCTATTTTTCTTTTATTGGGGTCCTGCTAGCTTAGGATTAAGGTAGCAGCGCCACGGTTTTTTTTTGAAAATGGCACGGAGTGCAAAATTATCATTAATAGTACAAATTAGTACAAAATGGGTACTAAATAATTCTATAGGTAGGTCCGATTTGATTTCGCTGATTTGTTCCTGGTGGCTTAACAGAGGTATTAATTGTGATCGTTTGCAGACAACTTTAATTACACCTACAAGAAATGGTAATTTCGTTCTATTTCAACATAAAAAAATTGCATATAACAAATCGTGTGATGGAAATCACACTTTAAACACATACCTACAGGTGTCATTCACACACCTATAGTGTTACCATAATTCTTTCACTGCCCACATCAAGGTTGGAACTCCCGCATCCATTTTAGTTAAAAAGCTCCTTTATTACGCATAGGTAATGACCGAGATATCGAAACAACGAGTGTTTGGTTTGGCAACTAACAAACATGGCAATTTTAATGACAAATCGATCTGAATATTCTGAATATTAACACATTACTTAGTTGTTGATCGTTACCTCAGTTACAGAGAGAAGTAATTATTAAGCGATGTGTTTCCAAGAAAATCGCCTGGCTGCGACTTTGTAAAAATTTCGTGCCTGAAATGAAATACTTTTCTTCCCTGTCCCCCAACTCCTTTTAATGTCATTGGCAAAAATGAGATGAAAAAGACCAATTTAAACGTTGGATTTGTTTTCCAATTACTTATTATGGAAATTTTTCATATCTAAGGTTTTAATATTATACTGGAAGAGTGCAGGAGCTTGATTTTTATTGCGAAGGTAAAAACTTAATCGGAATTACTTAAGTTACAAATAAATAAATAAACACTCAGTGTGTCGTGAAATATGTTGTAGATTTTTTTAAATTCAGAATTGTAAAAGGGTTCCTCAATTATACCCACCCTAAAACTTGAATCTTGCATAACGCATAGGTAATTACTAAGTTCAGCTTTTGTACAAATGTGTTAGAAAAAGACAAGAACGTCTGCTTTACATTTTATATTTTTTTATTTGTATAACGATTGGTGAGCTTGGAATTCTCACAAATGCAAATAACTTTGTTTTGAGACATTTAAGGCAAGAAAGGTGAACTTTATGACTTTTTGCGGTTGTAAACGTCTTATATACACATATGTACTCATACTTTTACCACAAATAACTGTGCTTTTACAATAGGAGAACCTCTACTTGAACATTTTATTAGTACCTACTCCAGGAATGGAATTCTGTGATACTCCTTCCTAAAAAAAATGGATATTTTACTTACTGTTTTTCTAGACTAGACGAAGTGGTCCTTTCCCTGCAAATACATACAAAATATATTCCCTTTTTGCGATCATGGAACAGGCCAGCAGGCAATAGGAACAACATGTTACTTTTCTATCTAAACAGAAGGTATTTATAATACAATTCTTAGCAATTTGCTTTTTGGTTTGTATTTAACGCAAAAGTAACGACGCGTTTTCAAATAAATTTAATCTTCTTACCGAGAATAATTAAATTTTAAATTAGTTACGAATGGATTTAATCTACCGAATGTCGTTTTGTAGACTTGTAAAGGACATCTTCATAATACACGTTAATTTACAAATTATAAAGTAAAATTCACAGTTTTCCTAAATAATCTCTGTGTAAAATATTTTATAAGGCAATGTAATACATCAAATTGGCCATCTTTACAACTGAAATTTATGAAATTTGCTCGAACATTTTAAACGATCATTTTAATTCGGATTATAAAATGGCGATAGGACGCCATTTTGTGTTGAAATGCAAAGGATATTTGTGCGTACCTATACATGATTTTGAAGCTTCAATACGTTGTGATATCGAACTGCAGAAAATCCATCTATTCACGGTCTGATGTTTCTGATGGCCATTCTGTATCGCTCTCTACTGTTTTTCTACCTAAATATTGTTTCCAATATTTAATTTTACTTCTTTGTTTATTACTGTGTTTCAGTAGGTATTATTTTTATTTCTATTTAGCATTATTTTTCCTCATACTTCTTTCGTTACGCTGCTGTAGGTATATTTAAATTACGACATTGGCTTGTATTATCTATTCAGTTGCAGATTATAGTCACGTAGAAATGCTACCTATTAATGTTTCAAAGAAGTGCTAAAAGTAAAATAGAATCAACACGATTATTCGTTTTTAACATTTGTACCATAAAGTGATTTTTTAAAAACAGTACCTACCTATATATGTATAGAAATAAGATTTAAGCGGAAATAGGAGAAAGCAGCTACAACATTTATTTATTTTTTTTATATCGTATCCTAATGGAACAACCTAAACAAGTTGTGACAGTTATTTAATATAAAATGGAATGCGTGCAAAGATTCGATTAAATCAAGAATTGGCTGTGTCGTATAGGTAATAATCAATGCTTTCTGCAATGTGTGTTGTTTTCTGATGCATTCTGAGGTTTCTTGCAAAATAATTTAGTACCAGCATTAGTCACTATAGTACAAGGTGGGCCAACAGTGTGGGGATGGAAGATTGTGGGTTTATTAACGAACATTATTTCTAAAGTTTGTTTCTGGGATATGGCAAGGCCTCGGTGGCCTTGGATATGGTCGGGTACTGTTAAGGCTACAAACCTAAAATATTTTCACTTGAATTGCAATACATATATAGGGTGATTTAGGGGGTTTCATTTAAAAAAATGCAACTTTGATATTAATCACCTTGTGTACATGATGTTTGTTCCTATATAAAGACAGATCGTTCGACGAAATCAAATTCTACCTTCTGGAGAAGTAGAATTTTTGCAATCCCGCACCTCAGAAAGAGGAGGAATTGAAATAAGGGAAGAATAATAAATAATTGATTATTTATATTACTGTTGTATACAGTTAGCGAAGAATTTTATGTAACGTTGCCATTTTTAATAGATATCTGCCATGAATTTGGTGCTTCCAATTTTCTATTTTCATTTCATTCCAAGGAAATAATAAATGGAATGTATAAGTATTGGTCGTTTCGATTTTAATTAAAGACTAAAGGAAAAGGAAACACAAAAGACTTTGACGGGCGCCATTTTGTTTGGAATGAATCAAATGTTCTGAAACTTTATGCTGTAAATAAAGTATTTCAACTTTTTTTTAAATAAAATAACGCCCTACCAATATTTAACTTTTTGATAAAAAACAAAAAGCGACGTGTCCGAGGAATTATCACGACTTCAATTGCGATTTACTTTCTTAATGAAAATTAATACATTCTGTACCTATAGCTGTCTGGTTTATTTACAATTAAGTTGTTTATAGTTGAGCTGGAGAATTGCAATAATCTATAAAGTGCTTTATTTTATAGATGCATAAATGGCAATGTATATTCAATGGTGATGTAACATGCCAGTCTTATATCGATTTTATGAAAGATAAAAAACAAATCCGAATGAATAAAGAATGAGAACCCGTAGAAGCTCTCCAGTCTCCACAAAAGTATTACTAACATCAAGGATTTTAGAAAAGCTGTAAAATTATTGCTACTGGAATATGTAATAGGAAAATCTTACAAATATTTGCGAACATTTTCTAGCTTCAATTCTTCGACAGGAATCTTAAACATATTTCATAACAACAAAGAAATCGACAGGCGTAAACAAAATTACTTGTGTGTTTACTCGAATTGGAACTGTGCACATTTATCGCGAACAAAATAAGGCCATATACCTACGCTTAATCCAAAAGTTTTCTTTATGTATAAATAATATAAATATAGTTGGCAGTATGTTAATTTTTCAAGAAAATTAAGGGTAAACAACATTTTATTAGCTGTATTTAAGGGGTGACGTGTTTGACTCAGTAATCTATTGTATTACTATAAGAAAATTAAATTGTTCCCAAAAAAATATATTTCACTCCGCCAAGACCATATTGTTATCAAATTTTTATTGAAAAAGCTGAAGAATTTTTAAAGATTGTTAACAAAATTAACTAAAATGCATACTAATGAATTTTAGTGTGAGGTAGGGCATCTTGAGAAAAACGGACCATAATTCAAATACCTAAATGTGAAAATTTCAAGTTGATATCTACATTTCATAAAAATAGGACTTCTTAACTTTTGTGAAAACTGTTAAATTTTCTTCTAAACAGGAATTTCTTCTGAGAACTTTATTTTGTGGAATAATGGAATAAGCCCTGTGAAAATTAATTTTTCTTTTTTCCTCTGATGAGATACCCCTACGTTTTTGCCTCTAACATAACTAGAGGTTTTGACACAGCTTCCTGTGCTTCAGTGCTTTTATTGTTGTTGACGAAAACCTAAAAGACCTTTTTGGTACCTATCTATATTTTTAAAAACACCTTTGAAGGAATTCTCTTGTTTAGACCTACTCTTACAAATTTAATAAAAGGGGAATGTTGTATAAACAAATAGTAAAAATAGGCATTTTGTGTGGCTAATAAAGTAGGTAAGAGGCTTTTAAAACTTGTGCAAGTCTATGGTCATAGTAGTTTTGGACATTGATGGAGAATTTTATACTGTTGGGATTGATGATTTTCTTTCTTTTATGTCACTTCTTTATCTATGCGCTGGTAAAAACTCGGTTACCATACCTACAACGGTTTTCAAGTAATCAATTCTCAAAGTACCGTTTGCATCCCCCATTTTTTTAAAAGTCAAGAACCATAAATTGTAGATATTGGGTATCAAAAGAACTCAAATTTCACGTAGAATCCAAAAATGCAATAAAAACTAAGAATTGTTGTTTAAAATAACAAAGTGATTAGCTAGTTCCGGCATTCCGGAAGTGCTGTCATTTTGAAAATATTTTACATCTATTCGGCTTTCAGAATAATCCTCGAAGTAATCCCTAAGTACAAATTTTCAAAAACTTACCCATAAAACTTTCCCAGAAACGTTTAACTAAAGCTCCCGAAAAAACACCTTGTATGTAACATGCAACGCCGAACCACAACTTGTATGAATACTTTATTAAATTTATTATACCGAAATTTTGGTTCCCTGATTTAGAATTTTCATTAATAATTTGAATAGGTTTTAACTTAAAATTTTTAACCATAACCAGTTTGCCTTAGTTTTATTCCATTTGAAGATCTAATCTGGATCCCTAGAAGCCATAAGCCCATAATCAATAAATAAGGTGAATGTAAGTTTCGTTTTGAAATAAATAAGCAAAAATCAGGATTACTTTAATCCCAGTTTAATTAAGTAATTAATTAATCACCTTGGATGTTGTTTTAATTAATATAAGCTGCTCTTTAATCTACATACTTGTCCAGTTTTGTCACTATATTCGAATGTTGTTCTTGTGTAATCAGATATGACTATCTTGACTATATGTATAAATATCCATTTAAGGAAGTACCTAGGGGAGATATCAAACAGAGTTAACTGTAAGTATAGCAAATGGGGTTGCTTGAACCTTATATATCTCCTTAGAAGGAACTGCCTTCTTATTAGCTTTTCTCGATGCTAATTTATATAGTCGTCCAAAAAGATTTCTGTTGGAATATTCAGCATGAGCAGCTAGAAAAGCGAACTTGATTTAAAAGAAAAAGAATCTATCCAAGAATTCATAAATGAGCAATAATTCAGGAAATTTAAAAAGATTTAAATTTAAATCACTGCAGACATTTTTGAAAGTATAATTGGCCCTCCCCTATTTGTCTTTAGGCAGAAGTCATGATTCACAACAGGCCCCTCAAAATCCTACCCAAACATCAACGAAGTTTGAAAAATTTCTTGCAAATTTTAGCACTTTTAGATATTGGTAGCCACTCGGGTAGCCAGTACTAATTGATACCAGCCGATGAAGTCCGGCTGATGTAGGACCTTTAACCTTAACTCACGAACGCCTGTGATACATTTTTACTTTGTATTTGTAAATACTCCAATTTATTTTACCGTCAAGAAGCTCATTGATTCCATTTCAGCAAAAAACAAATGGAAACAATTTCAGCACAAACGAGAAAGCAAAAAGCTGAACAGAAAAAAGCTTACAAAGATTCAAAACTTTAGAACGACAGCACAATTGGGAGCATTAACTCGACACGTAAATCGGCTGTTAAGGAAAATGGTCCGGAAAACATTTGCAAAGTGAACCGATGGCGGAAAGAGATTACATGCGCGTAATGCTCTTGCCAATAAATGCGAGGCATAGAATCAAAATAACTAGCCTTTTCTCTGTATATAAGGTTCTGTCAATTTTTTTAGCAAATCTTCTTCAAGTTCTATGTTTCAATATCTATATTTTTGCGATAATTTCCGCTTCCATCGAAAGAGTCCAGTTCGTTGTCAGCTACCTTCGAGTTGTATTTCACTCAAAGTTTTCTAATTTTGCTGCACTATCTGCTATTATCAGGTGGATCAAGATCATGATTGGAGATTAAGTTAAAAAGGGGTGATTTTTGTCAATTTCTTCAGCAAAAATGAATAAATTGGCAAAATCACCGCTTTTTAACTTAATTAAGAATAAACAAATGCCGTAGTTCAATCAAAGTAAATATGATTGGAGATGTTCAATTTTTTATGACTTTTGAATGGATTAATTTTCTAATGAAATTAAATATTTGAATCTAAAGCTATTCATATCTCTTTACGGTTAGACATGCGGTAAGAAAAATCTATTTAACAGCATCTGTGTTAAACGTCAGTCTAGTGCCCATAAAACTCACTAAGCAAGGCAAAATTGCTTGAATTTTACAATTAATTGACAAATGTAAGTGTAAACTTGGTACTTACTTGAATTGCAGCAAATTTTGTGCAAGTTTGCATCTTTGTTGCATTTAAATTTCATTTTTGAAGATGACATTTACATTTATGATACAACTAACTTACCTACTCCAAAAGTACAAAAAGTATCGAGCAAGTTAAATATTGTTCACATTAGTAGCTTTTGTAAAGCTTTAATAATCAAGTTTGAAATTTCAGTTTTCGTACCCCTAAATCTAACAATTTTGTTTATTGACGATTTCATCTACTTGGAAATAATCCCTGAAAATTATTTCTTTTCCAAACTGTTAATAATAATTAATAATATACAATAGCGTTCAATTAACTTTTTTCTTATCGCCATAATGTATTTAGACGTTTTCCCATAAATAAACATTTCACAATATTTTGAAATTGCAGAGGATAAACCGCAGATAACGTAGCAAAACCTGAAAAGTTCGTTCTTCCTTCATAGTTTTGTACAGAATCGCGCCAGGTGGTTCATTAAAGCTTCTCTGTTACTATATGGCAATCTAATACCAAGTTCCATCCACCCTCGTCTTAAACTTAGATGCCTTGAGTATTTAGGTTGGATACAGTTAGTACTGCAAATGAAAAAGTGCGCCCTAGATCATCGCCAAGTGCCTGATTTGAGGTGATTTTTTCAGTAACCTAGGGCATGGAAGGGAGTGCTTCTGTCACTGAAAATTCCGATTATTTCGTTGCCTATATTTCCTTGTTTTTCAGTCTGGTATGTGGATGGGAATTGGGGGATATGGTTAAGTTCATATATTTTCCATTGTTTGAAATTTATTCGTAGACATACCAGGTTGGGACCCCACTTGCGTATCAAAGTACATTCGATAGTTCCTCCAAATCAAAAAATGAACAAGGAGAGAATCCGATCTCTCCCTACAGAATAGGCAATTGTTGGACTGCTTCGCCTAGAATACGAGAGTGTTTTAAAATCAGAAGCGATTAGTCCAGTTTTCCTTAAACTCTTAAAGCGTTTAACGTATACGACATTCTGCTTTCGCCATATTCCGCCACTTTACTATCGCATAATAGTCGGGACGTTTCTGTGTTCTCCAATCAGGGTTTTTCACCGACCAAATTTCTGTTCGGCATCTGTATTCTGTATGTATGTAACTTTTTTGTGTTAAGGAATTTTAATATTCTGGCTTCAGATTCTAATAGCACATCGAAAAGTCACCCAAGATTTTCATGTAGTCCGCCGTAACTTTTCAGGAACACCTGCAAAATGGCGTCTGAAATATCAAAATTTTATTCCCCGACATATGACATATTAATTTTATGTGTTTTTACGTGTTTTTACGAGTACGAATATCCAAATAAAATTTTGATACCTCTTTTTGATAAATATGTTTGTTGCCTCCACTACCTATCTCAGATTCCGTGTACCATCCCCACTCTGTAGCTAGGTGTGTCTGGTAACTCCGTACGCCTTCCAGTATTATAAGGAATGCAGATTTAACTTTTATTACAATTTGTTCAGTCCGATGGCAATGCTAAAATTCTTTTTAAATTACTCAGGCCTTAACGTATAGACTTTGAACAGTTCATTCGTCCCAACGTTGCATGAGTACAGTTCGACTTTAATTAGCTTCCAAGTCGAACTATTTAAAATATTCAAAAATCAATAATAAGAGTAGGTACTCTCTTCGGTCTGTGTCGTCACTATCTTCCGTATCCATTACCATATTTATACTACAACCATGTTCCTTGACGAATTAAATCCACGCAACTATTTTTTATCCAAGAACCATTTTAAGGTGAAACCTTTCATTTTATTATTGTAAAATCGCCTCTGAACTAATTGTATTCCCTGCAACATTTGAAATATTCTTCAATATCTGCGCGGTAAATTGATAATTTGGGTTTGAAATTACTGGAATCAAGGGGCGCAACCGATAGTTTGTAAAAACTTTAGTTCAATTTCTAAAAGCAACGTGGTGCATGTGAACATTTTAACTATGATATGCTGGAAATATAATTTCTGCGTTTAATTTGTAGTTAATTTAATATTTTTCAATTCAACTTTGGGGCGTTATTATAATCTCACTATGGTCATAGAATATATTATATGCTCTATCTATGCCATAATGTAATGCCACTACACCTTGTTCAACAGCAAAGTGCATAGTTGGTACTATAATTTCGAAAATTTAACATTCTGGTTAAGAGTTAGTCATCGGTGTGAAGTATCTAAGTCCCCCAGGTTTCAAAATTTACATTTTTTTACTCAGGATTCAATCGAGATTTATGTGGAATATTTGGTCAAGCTCTACAACTTATGCATTTCTGAGGGCATATATCCCGAGGCATAAGCGTCGTAATTCCGTTATTCAAAAAAGGAGAAATCAACGATTTAAATAACTACAGGCCCATCACTATTATTCCATTATTCTCACAGATCTTTGAAACTATTGTAAATTACAGGCTTTTTAGGTTCTTTACCTGCTAAGTCCTGCTCAAAAAACTGTCCTGCCACGCAAGCTGTCAAAATCATATCCTTGAGTAGTGATTTCTTGAAGAAAGGGGAACTTGCAACTCTTTTATTATGCGACTTGTCCAAAGCATTCGACTGCGTATCCTTTGACACTTTAATTAATAAATTAGAGACGTACGGTATTAGAGGTCTTTCTAAATCACTATTCACATCTTACCTATTCAATAGAAAGCAATGTATTGCAGTTGATGGAACCCGTTCCAAATTGCTAACTACAAAACACGGTGTTCCACAAGGCTCGATATGAAGGCCCTTATTCTTCATTATTTATATTAACGACTTAATGATAAAAAATTAAGTTTGCTGTAAAAATTTGTAATTTACCTCGTTAATAGAGAATTTGTCCTACTCACATGCTTAAAGTAGGTACATTTTAAATTATATGGCTATTTATTTTTGCTAAACTGCAACTGAAAAATTTAAAATGGCTTCCTATTCAATGTACGTAAAGTCAACAGAGAATTTTTCATCTTTCACACACCTAAATTTCTAGAATATGTTTTGAAATGTAGTACACGATGTATATTAAATATTTGATTAGACTTTCTGGGCTCATCAAAAATAAAAATTAAGCTCTCATTATTATAGGTTTAGTAAAAACAGTAGCAACCAGTTTCCAAGTTGTATCAAAAATATGTTATCTATATGGTATTAAAATACATACGTAAGTAGTTTCGTTTTTCAGTATGTATTTATTACACGATCACCCGCAAGAACAAACATAAACTTTATCTCGGATCAAACAGTAAACGTCATGCTCAAAGTACAATAAATTTGAAATAATGAATGAAACAGTTTAATGAGAGGAATTTTTATTTTGTTTACGTTAAAGCTTCCGGGAAAAAAAAGTTCATAATCACAAGGATGTGAATCAATAATTGATAATGTGTATTTTCTAAATTTTAATTAATGAGTTTTGCTGTGAACCTTAAACTTCATTCATTATATTTTTCGAAATATTATGTTAACAAAAAAGGAGTTGCTTGACATTTTTGTTACACAGTAATTGTACCTATTGTATGTAATACTGTGGGAACTCGTTTATATGAAAGTTTGCTGAGCAAAATGATGTTTTTGTGAAAATAGCGCAGTGAGATGAAGCGATTGACCGCTGTTAGTGCATAATGGTGTGAAATTGCGTTATTGCTCACATAGAGCTGAATTTTTTTTTTATTCGATTTGCTATCATTAACGATTAACGAAAACCTCTAAAAGTAGAGGTGCATGACACGAACTGCATTCCAGAACCGGCACGGCATGCGTATTTCACTCTTTTCCCCACCGCCCTATCTACGCACAACGCCGACACGTGTACCGGTTGCTGGCTTCCCTGGCACATCATAACCCGTTGATTTTCTTTCTTCTTCACCGAGGTATTCTATTTCGGAGCTATTTGTTGTTCTCAATTTAAAATTACTTGAACGCACCGGAGGCCATATTGTTTTTTTAGCGGACATTCTACGAATTCTTAGATTGCTCATCGACTCGATTTATATCCTGAAATTTGAAGGCCCACATAACCGGACGTTGTTTATAAGACAATTATTTTTTTTTGCAAAACCTTGAGGCTTAATCACCTTCGTACATTACTCACGATCGTCATCGCAATTTTTTATCATTTAGGGATCATGTTGTAATTCTTTTTCTTTACTGTTATACTGATCTCGACCTAATCCTTTCTCTCTCCTCTGAAAAATTAAATTGTAAATACGCACGATGACCTTAATTTGTATAAGTAATTTAAATGAGCTAAATTTTTAAAATTTTTGAAATATGAAATGAAAATATACATTTCTAAGGTGGAAAACGTCAAAATTTGCTATATTGTAGCTTTTAATTTTCACCATGTTTTGTTACCTTTAGAGGCGGGGACGTCGAAATTCGTATTTAGCAACAAAAAAAAACACCATGAAAACTACTATTTTACTGCGTTATGTTGACAGAACTCAGGAATTAAGGGGGGCGTCATCGGCGCAATTTGGCATACCTACTGGTGCTTTATAAATTAAAAATGGGCGCTATGGACTAAGCTATGGGCTTTCAGGTTCCTAGGGCAACAAGTACCAAAGTTAGAGGGATTCGTGTGGATCGAAAATGGTAAAAAATAGACTGACAAGAATTTTCACTAGATCAAAAGTTATGGAACAAAATCGTTACTTATGCACCAATTTCGTGGGAAAAACGTCCAAACGCATTGTATCGTTGCTCAATAAGTGAATTTCATTCATTTTAGGTTACTATGTATCTAAAATGTAGAAAACCATTACATTCGTGTGCAATAAGTGCATTTTATTCTTATCAAAAATCATTATATATGAACCTATTTCGAGGGAAAAATATTCAATCTATAGCTAAACGACTCGCGTGATTATTAATTTAATTATCTAAAAATAAATGAGCTTTTGTTATTAGATGAATGATAGTTGCGTAAAGGTGCATACCAGATGTAGTTACAGGAGCGTATTGGTCTTCATAAGTATCTCCCAACTTGTGCAATGATTTTGAAATACGTGATATTGGAATTTGAATTTTGAGAGATTTGTTCAAAACCAATTGACGTCTATTATGCGGAAACCACAAGTGTTATCGCAACGATAAGGATAAGGAAATAAAATAAAGTAAGTGTGTAATAATGACGTAAATAAAAAAGCAGATAGATAGATAGTGGGCAACACTTCTCAAGGGAAAAATGGTCTGTCTTTATTAAAGGTTTTTCCATTACGCGATGATGCCCCCCTCCCCAACGTAATAAAATCAATACTTTGAAGTGTGCCTACATATAGGGCAAAAATCGTCCTCATTACACCTCATGTAATCCTTACATTTTCACCGTATTTGCTAAAACATAAAAAGTACGTTATTATCAATTACATTTTTGTGCTGCCTACATGAAATTTGAACCCGTTCTGTAATAAATGGGAAAATGATTTAGTGCTGCAAAGTAAAATCTTTAAATGTAGATCTTCTATTTTAAAAATGAGGTTCTACTGCCAACACATGTTACAGTTTGTGTTAAAATCCATCTTCGTGAACTTTTAACTATACCAAGGCATGTAGGCATGCAACTATTGCTTATCAAACCTCTGGATTCTGGATTTCGATGGGAGGGTGGGAAGGTCCACGCGTACGTAGGCCACCCATTCGGCCCTTTGTGCTACCTCCCTGGTTAGAGTCGTTCGACCCCGCAACATCACTGAAGCCATCCCACATGTGAGATAAACCTGAGGATGCTGGACGGGGAAGCGGCTCTAATCTTAACTATGTCCGGCCAGGATTCTTCCAACATGGATCGTCTCAATTCCACAAGTACGAGACACTCGGACAATATGTGCTGTGCCGTCTCGTCGTTTGTGTAGCATCCTCTACAGGATGGTGAATCTACCAAGCACATGCACCGCATGGGCTTGTTAAGTTTACAGTACCCAGAAAGTATACCTACAAGTAGCCGCAGGTTTCCTCTAGATAGTCCTGTACAGAAGCACGCCAGGCTACGAGATGGTCCTCTGAAGGCCTCCTCATATGGGACATTATCCAATGCGATTCATTAAGCGTGTCTTATATGTCAAAAACAGTGGAGGTGGATTACGTTTTAACGGCAGCTTATTTAATATAGGTTTCAATTGTTTAATTAGTTTTTATATAAATTGTCTCTCATATAAAGAAAATGCCATCCATAACATAAAAGTTAATTGTTTACCAAAAACAACATTAAGTTGCCGCTATGTACCCATTACAGAGCGTATAATTACATCTGAAATCTATAGGTGAAATCCACTGCTAACTTCACACGACTGAAGTTGGAATATATAAAATTAATGTAACATACAAAAATGTAAATATACTATTACGGTAACGCATGTCAGTAAGTTTAATTGCTTGTATGTATGTACATACATTTCATATAAATCGTTCTCTAAATATAGTTTTAGCTTATGAATTATTTATATACAGGGTGAATGAGACCACCCGTATCAGTCTTTTATTTAAAAAACGGTGAGTCGTAGAGAGGTGGGGTAAAAAAAGTGATTATAAAAGTCATAATAAAGAATCGAATGGTGATATCAGTATTTCTCGGAAAAGTCAGCATTCCTCCAGAAGGCCTCCAACTCCAAAATTTTAAATGGCACTATAAGTCGAAAAAGGTATTGTTTGAAAGATTGTTAAAAAAGAAGAAAGTTTTATAGGAAAAATTATTTTATTACTGCCACCCCTTTTAAGTAATATTCGACTAAAGTTATTAAATTTGAAATTCACTGTTAACAAGAAACATTGAAAAGTCGACTTTTAAAATCTAGTTACCAATGTTACATGTGTTCTTCCCTTTCAAGAAGTACTTATTAAAGCCACTGATAGTGTACCTAGAAGAGCTCAACAGTGCTTAGCAGTAAATGGAAGATATTTTGAACACATGTAACATTGGTAACTAGATTTTAAAAGTCGACTTTTCAATGTTTCTTGTTAACAATGAATTTCAAATTTAACAACTTTAGTCGAATATAATTTAAAAGGGGTGGCAGTAATAAAATAATTTTTCCCATAAAACTTTCTTTTTTTTTAACAATCTTTCAAAAAATACCTTTTTCGACTTATGGTGCCATTTAAAATTTTGGACTTGCAGGCCTTCTGGAGGAATGCTGACTTTTCCGAGAAATAATGATATCACCATTCGATTCTTTATTATGGCTTTTATAATCACTTTTTTTACCCCACCTCTCTACGACTCACCGTTCTTTACATAAAAGACTGATACGGGTGGTCTCATTCACCCTGTATAGTATAAGACTATATAAATGGTTTAATTATACAATGAATTATTTGTGAAATGGTATCACCACAACTAAATTCGGCTTGAGTACCTATTTTTTAAAAAGACTTATATTTACGCTACTAAAAGCTGTCATCATCAGTGAACAACTGTTTTAACATTTTCCGATAGCTACATCGAACTATCCTTACAGAACGATTAACCGTTATCATTTCCCACTGTACTGTGTATGCCTATAAAACGCCCTACCGAATGTATTACAAAAAACATTTTGTTTCTTTGAATTGGTTTCAGTTACCTATCCCTTAAGTATATGGTATATGCAGATCAAAGATTTTTTGACCATATCGTTACATAGAGCAATATACTCCACACTGCACCCTATCTTACTAAATTTACTAAAATATCACGAAGGGTTACCATCGCAGCAGAGGTCAAAATGGTTCCATCATGTAGGTAACATTTTGCTTTGAGTTAATTATAGTGTGTAGATTAATGATTTGCAATAAAATTTTACGATATCATCGAACTATCCTTGCACAATAAGAAATCGCTTCCATTGCGTTTAATTTACTTTTAGTTTTCATGATTTTCATTGTAGTTTCTCCAAAATCATACATATTAAATTACAAATTAACGTTGTGGATCAATTGTATGCAACAATGTCTCTTGATGGCGTCAAATCGTCCTTAACTACACAATCATAAGGATATAACAATATAATTAATTTTCTTTTATCTCATGTTGTGAATCTCCACTACTTAATAATTAATATTGAATGTAGTTACTTGTTATTAAAACACAACACCTTTTCATTGTTTTAAATTATATTGTAAGGTATTGGGATCAATGATATTCAAATCAATAAAGCCGACATATAATAAGAAATCGTCTTTCACGTACAAGTTATTAAAAAAATCATAAGGGTCTAGCTTTCTGGTTTTTCGATTTCTGAAACGTAACTAATTAACAAAATGTTATAAATAGAACTACCTATACCTGCATATGGAGTAAAATCTTCTTCGCTACACCATATCTTTAGGTAGATATATATTTTATATAAAACTTTCACCGAAGTTACTTGAAAATCATAAGGATTTTATTAGCTTCAGTTATACTTTACGGTGCCACACATGAAACCATCCCTGTTTAGGCAAAAATTATCGCCATTGAACAAAGGATAATCTTAATCATATGTAAATAACAATTTTATGACACCTTCGATTACCTACACCTAAATATACAGGGTGATTCGGGAGGAAATGGAAGTATTTCATGGACATGTCCAGGAAGCTAAAATAAGCTCATGTTCAAATCCGATTTTCATTTGTTTCAGAGATAATTAGGTTTTTCTTTTTATAAAGTTAATCCAGTTTTTCAGAAGCAATACGTGCACTTTGGAACATTAACATTCCAGTTTCACTAGCACGTCTAAAAACATTTTGAAACACTTGCCTATTAGGAATTCTTATATTCGGAAAAGGAGGTCGATACTCTTCTACTGAATGAACAGAATTGCTATTACAAAATCCATAGACAAGCATCATATCTGCATATTCTCTATCACTGAAAGTATGAGGCATTTTTGTAATCTTGTAAAACAACTACAACTGCCACTTTTTATGACATTAACCTAATTAATATTTTGTTTCAAATTGGCAAATAGGACAACGTTGTCAAATTTAACTTGATTAAATTTTTAAAAAGAAAAACCTAATTATCTCTGAAACAAATGAAAATCGGATTTGAACATATGAGCTTATTTTGCTTATTTTAGCTTCCTGGACATGTCTTTGAAATACTTCCATTTCCTCCCGAATCACCCTGTATGTGAACTAAAATAAAATTTTACGATACCTAGATCAAATTATACCGGTATAAGGCTTTATTGCATCACAATTTTCACACCGAAGGTACTCGGCAACTTTTTTATTGCTTTTAATTAATAATATGCACTACATCTAATCATCCCCTCATAATTAGAAATCTTTATATGTATAAGATCGTATTGATAAATAATTATAAGGCTATAACAACTCTCCAGTAAATTAAATTATACTTCGAGATGTACGTATCAATAACATTCTGCAATGATTAAATTAAACCATATCCCTTCGACCCTTCTTAATAATAAATCGTCCATTCTTTACCGTATAGGTATAGGTATCCTTACAGATGTGAGAACCTTTTATTCTCGTAAATTATATCACAAGGTGTGTGGGATCGTTAGTTAATGTGTAACAAATTTTGAAGTATTTAATTTGAACTATCCGTGATGTATAGGACTAAATTTTTTTGTTTAAATTGCACTTTTATGTATGAGAATTAACTATATGCAACAAAATCCAATGTTATTTACTGAATTTACTACAAAATCATAGGGATATGTTAACTTTTTATTGGTTGAAATAAAATGCTGTTCATTGAGCCATTCCCGCACCCACCGTATCGTATCGTTGTTTAAGAGCTTTTTTCGAATTTTTAAAAAAATCAAAAAACGTAACATGCTGTTTATTAAAATTATGCTAGAAGATGTGTATATTAATCGTGTGCAATAACAATAAATATATACGGCCGAACAATTCCTGGATAATAAGAAATCGTCCTTACTGCACCGTGTAATCCTTAAACAAGAACAGTTACTACAAAAAGTGTGTAATAGAATTTTGTTGGATTGAATTACTCTTAAGAATGAAGACATTATTTTTATATGCAATAAAACTTTACGATGTCTACATTAAACCATCCCTGTTTAATAAGGGATCATCCTTACTGCTCTGTATTTCTTTTTTTATAAGACTTTTTAAAAAATTTATTAAAAGCATAAAGTGTGAACCATTTTTTTAGTTCATATTACATTAACAATGTGTGCAGAGGTGTGTAGATGAATGATATGCAATGAAATTTTACGACATCTGTACAGATAGGTAATAAAAAATGTCCCTTACCACCTATAGATACATATTTAATAACTTTGATGAAAATGGTTTTATCAAAGTTATTAAAAAATCAAAGATACGCAAACATTTTTTGGTTTAAATTGTATAATGTGTATAAATTAATGATATCTACAATATCTACATCGAACCACCCCTTTTCATAGGGGAAAAGGGAAAATCGTTGCCACTTCACCGTATCCTCATATAAATTTCCATCAATAGAATTACTAAAAAATATGTTTTGCCTTAAATGTTTTAGTTTGATTAGTTTATCATGCATACCTATTGTTACAGTTTTATTGCTACACATAATTTTTGAAACAACTTTTTTTGGTAATTTTGATTTTTTGAAAAATGCGTAAATTCATATAGGTATGAACATAGTTTTCCAATTAGCAAAAGACAACAAAATTATATCTGAACTCTGAACATCACAAGTTAGTGGCATTAACTTGATTTTTTCTTTTGTCGAACTGCATCGATTAGGTTGCAACTTCATTCTATATATATTTTTGACTGTTTCGGTATATGTATTGAGAAATTTAAGTATCATTTGGAAAATTTGGTACATTAATCGATTAGTATCTAGAAACGCTATCAAAGTCCACGCCAAAGATTTCTAAATAAATTGTTTATTTAGGTACTTATGCATAATCTGAAATGTGTATTGATTGTTTGCCCATATATTGTTCAGTGTTTAGTGAAAGAAATCGATCACACCCAAGGTACATGGACGAGTTGTGTTCAGTGAGTGGACAAATACACATTGTGATTGTAAGCAATTAGTTTGAAGATAATTAAAACGTTGTACTTTGATCGCTAATTTTTAGTACAGCTTGATACCAACGGTTTTCCATGCAATATTGAGGGCTGGCTGAGAGATTTGGTTTCAATAGAAATTTCTTTCAGTACAAATAGTAGATAAAGCTTTATAAAAATAGGAGCGCCTTTATTTATGGTGTATTTTTAGATTACTTTATTAAATAAAATTCATAGAAGTGTGTATTAAACGTGTAGGGGGTTAGTTCGAAATTAGTATTTTTATTTTCATTTCTGATGAAAACAAACAAGAAATAGATAGTATTTTCTCAACTTTTTGTAACACATACACGTGTAATAAATATGCTGAAGGTATAACATCAAAAGGATTATAAAAATATATGAATTATCTGCTCAGGTTCGTAGATTACAAGCAGATTTCCTATATAATCTTCTTCCCTAACTGAATTAATATGTGTGTAATCCTTCTAAAGCTCTCTGGTCTCTCTCTACGGTTTTTCATGAAGAAATTTTCTTAAAATTATACTAAAACGTGTGCTAAAAACGTTGCAATTATTTTGAGATTTTGTAGGCAATTTTAAGAATTAGGAAATCTGCAGCAAGATTTTACAAATTGAACTATTTTAGAAAGAGCTTTTCACCTTATTCTTTTTTGTTGGATAGCTTGGAGAATAATGAGCAAAATGGCGTTTTTTAAAGCACCTTTACGTAATATACCTATCATAATGTCGTGCTAAAGTTTTCTTTTGAAGATGATGATTCAAGAAACCTGCTTAACGCACCTAATGAAACCTTGAATACCTGCGTATAAAAGGTAAAAATATTAAATTTGTCCTTATCACCTTAAAATGCTTTTCTGTTATTTGATAATGAGAAAGTAAGGCAAAAAGACAAAATGCAGTAACATCTTGGGTAACTTCGGAAAATCTCACAAAGGAGTAGAGATAATAATAAAAAAAAAAAGACACGCAGCCTCCCCTTAATGTTTAATTCAAGCATTAAGGGGAGGCTGTGTGCCTTACGATTTTTATCAAAGATGATTTTGTTAAACTCTACTGTTTGCATTTATCTAAAAAAAATAATAAACCTCTTCTTTTCTAAATTTGAAAAATTGAATCGCCGTATGGTGTTGAGTTGAGGTACCTCAAATATAAATATTGAACTCAATAAAATATGAAAGTAATTGAATAGTGGATAATACAAAAGTGAAATTTGTTGTTAATCGTGCGAAATCCAAAATAATTTATTTGATCTACGCTTCTGCAGTAAAACAAGTAACGTTTACAATAATTTGTACGTATAACCCGAACAAAATTCAGCATAAGGACCTTTAATTATTAACATTTAGAACACCTTTGCTATTTATTGCTATTCCATTGTTCCAAAATTGTCAATTTTTTTTAATTGAAATTCTCTGATCTTGTATATGGCCCTTTAGCATAGGAATAGTTCAAGTATTTACTGACAGTACCACATCGATTGTAGCATAAACCTCTACGTCATTGGTTCCACCTAATAACGAATGCTTATCTTTCGGGAAAAAACAAAATTTAAAATATGCATTAAAATCTTTATTTAGCGATTTAACCCCAGTGTATTCCTTAAATCACACTCAGAAATCTAATCATTCCTCTTCTGCTAAGTTTAAAATGGTTTTGCCAACACTAGCTCGAAATTCATCTACCCAGATTTGGCACAATCCTAAATTTCTTTAATTCTTCGGGCAATCTTTTCAAAACACAAAAACAAAAATTGGTCGTATACTGTACACATAGGTACTTAACTTCTTTTTTTTACATTTTCTCTTTGTTCCAAAGTGCTCAATTACAAATACCTCTCTTCTGTCTTGGTTTAGGAATATGATGTAGTTTATTATTTAAATACATAAATACTGCGAGATTTTGTAGTTCAAAAGTACCAAAATCACATAAGACCGAGGGCCGATAAATAACTCTTCGAAACCATGTTAATAAAGAAGGATATACAAATAATAGTTATCCGAATCTTCCTTTTAAACAATCAAACATTTACAAAAAACGGCTCTTATTTCATTTAGATACCAAAATTACATGAATTTTGCCAAAATCTAATTATTTTCGCTACTAAATACCTATACGTTTCTAAAATTTTATTCAAAATTAAAGATTGATAGAATCGATCAATTTATTTTTTTAGATACCAGATATGGAAATCTAGGAATGGCTAAAAGTTTTCTGAACTACTACGAGAATTAACGTAAGTTTGAGAATAATAATAATTATATTATTTTATTTACGTGAAGTGCAAGTAAATCCAAAGAAAGTGTCCAACTAAGAAGCTATATGTATTTCTTGGGAAGGAATTCTCAATTCTTTAACATATACATTTTTGTAATTTTAGAAAATGTAGGGCTAAATTTAGACATTTTTGAAGGTGTGGGTGACACAAAAGTACGTTCTATGCTATAAAGGGACTCAACATTATTTGGCTTCGTGCGACACTAAAACTTTCAAAACGCAAGCAAGAGATGAGATGAGAAGTTTAAATCCTTGCATTTATATAATCTTCATTATTTTGAAAATTCCTTGAAATTGATGTTTCACGCTGCAGAATTGTACCAGATTTTGGTACTTTTACCTAAATTCGGCTATACGCTCAATTTCTTTTAAGTTAAGTTCACAATTAAGAATGATTTTGTTTGCGTCCTCTATTCATAAACTTATTCCAAACTGAATTTAGATGTAAGGATTTCAGCAGCATAATTTTTTCAACTAATTTTCTTATTCATTAATCTTTGAGATGTTAATCCTAGACAATTTATGTTTATTGATCCAATCTGGTCTTTTAGTTTTAAAATGTAACTTATATAAATCTCTCCTAGAAATAAATAGGGACGAGGTATCATTTCAACGGTAAATAATTTAGGTCGATAGGTTGTAGTTTGGCAGCTACTTCATAGCCATTAGGAGTCTATACAATATATTAACCTATGTGGAATTCTTAAAGGTCGTGTTTTTCTTTAGGTCTTATGAATTATATAAGTATAACCGTTGCATTCTACATAGCCATTCTTAATATTAGTTTTTTTATCACTGGTGGTATATAATCATACGGCAATCGTATATGCGGTGTTGATGTGGACTTTACCATAGCCCCAAAGGAAAACATCTTAAATCACACATATGTAAATTATGCGACCACGTCCAACCCAACAATTACAGCTTTGGGAATGGGTAGCCTGTGTTACGAATGTTTCAAAGTTTTTCAACCCTTAAATTTTATGTATTGATGGTACAGGTGGATCAACACATTTAGTGAACGCACAACGTTGTCAATGGTCTGTGGCCTTTAATTCTTATAGCAGGTGGCCTTACAATGACACCTCATATAATATCAATCCAAGCAGTAGTTTGCCTACCTTTCTGACTAATGAACTTGATTTTTTGAAGCGCACTCTTTATCCTATTCAAAGTGTATACAAGGAAAATATGCCCAACAAAGGTTCTTATTAACGATCCACTTTTTCAAAGGATAAAAAATCTTTTCCCGCCCTGACACGTTATCAGTATTGAGGTTTTTGGCGAGTTTTCACAATAGTTGTATGTTACGTGATAGTGTAAGAGTAACAATTTTACCACCGCAGAAGGAAATGGTCCCTATAGTACTTAGATTAAAAAACTTCCACGAATCGTTAGGGTGGTTTCTGGGGGTGATTTAAAACATAATTTGTCTTCAACTCAGTATCTCAAACAAAAAGTTTATCGAAACTGAACAATGACATTTTGAGCTTCGCTTAGAAAATGTGGACAGAACCTTTTTGGTTCATTATAATAATTAAAATGATAAAATTTTAGACTAATTAACAAAGAAGAAGGTCGTGCATACTGTAAAAATTCACAAGTAACAGCTGAGTCTATCACGTTACAACCGTACTCCGTGTGGTATGAAAAACTTCTTGATACAATGTAAAAGTAAGTAAATGGATATCGTTACGGCCAGGGGGGAGTTGATTTGAATTATGTAGCTTTGCAAAATTAAGTTGATCTTCATTCTTCATTTATCAGCTGAAGCAGAGTAGCAAATTGGTGTATCCCAATCCTAATGCCTGGAACAGGATAACAGTCCTTGTATATCGATAATAACCGACCTTCATGAAAGGTGGATATCGATTTATAGTTTATTGGAGGGTTTAATAGTTATTTACATAAAAGTCAAGAAAATCTCACATTACTGAAGAGGAGCTAAATTGAAATACGAGGCACTTTGTGCCGAGTATTTTAAAGCTCCGAGTCAAGTAAGAGATTTTACTGACGTGTTTTGTATCACATTTTTCCTGAAATCGCAAAAAAGACGAAATTTACAAATTTTAGAAAATATTATTACAAATTCCACAAAAATCAAGTTTATCAAATTTGTTGGTAACTATAGTTACAAACTTATTTTGCGTCTTGTACAGTACTAGTCCGGAAAATTCAATTTTTCTGTGCGTAAATAAACAGGAAAATTTTGTTTCCAAGACAATTTCCGAAAATAGTTTTTTACATAAAAGTCAGGAAAATCTTAGATTACTGAAGAGGAGCTAAATTGAGCTCCGAGTCAAGTAAGAGATTTTACTGACGTGTTTTGTATTAAATTTTTTCGGAAATCGCAAAAAAGGCGAAATTTACAAATTTTTTACAAATTCCACAAAAACTAAGTTTGTCAATTTTGTTGGTAACTATAGTTACAAACTATATTTTGCTTCTTGTAATGAATGTATTTACAGTACTAGTCCGGAAATGTCAATTTTCCTGCGCGTAAATAAGCAGGAAAATGTTGTTTCCAAGACGATTTCCGGAAAAACAAATTACCTTCATCAGACTCGCGCAGCCGAAGGATATTGCTAATGGATAAATATTATTTCACCCAAAAGTTGCGTTAATAATACCTACATCTTATTATGGGATGCCATATACATAATTAAGCAACATTACAGTACAATAATAACGTTAACTATTTCACAAATATAATTTTGATCATTTAGGCACAAAAATGTAGCAGTAATTCATGAAATTTTTTCCCACCTAAGATTTAAGTTTTACTTGGAGCAGAATTTCTCATTATTTTTCATAATCAGAGGCGGAAAGAATCTCGAGAAAATATAACTTATTCTCGTATGCAATACTTGAATATGCGCGCACCCCATTTATAAGACTTGAAAACGTACAAACGTCGACTGTACGGGTATTTTGGATGTTCCTCTTTTCCCTCCTTCACCCCCTCCCGAGAACGACTAGGAAAAAATCAATACCAAGTTAGCTGATGCGTGTACTTCCTAAATACAAGCGTAGGAACCAAACAAGGGCTGCGGCCTCAAACTTGGCCGTTTTACTATAAATGCTTGAATTTTAAAAATAGTTTGTTAAACGTAGATACAATTTATCATATGAATGTGACACGAAAATTACATTACGTCCAAATTTAATCAAACTTTCAAATACGTTTGCTTACATAACCTAAATCGATAAATAATAACAACATTTTGCATTTATACTTGTCATTTCCTTCGAATTACTCCATTTAGTTTATACAAACAACCACAATAACATGTAACATTTTCATAATTAATAGTCGATTTAATTTTAATATACCTATCAATAGATAAAAAAGTGGCGAATACCCTTAAGGCTCAACTGTATCCGTGAAATTTTCTTGCGCTGTTAATGCTAATAAGAAGAATAACGTAGGTACGTAGTGGGTGGTCGAGAATACCTTTGATCAAATCTATCTAATTGTATAAGTCGAACACTGACGGCAAGAAACGGTGTTGGAAATATAGTATGTACGAATTACGTTAAGCAATTAATATCTGGCAATTTAATGGCGTTGAAGATGAAAGGTGGTCATTTCAATGACTTACTTAAAAGTAACAAATCTCATCAATGAGATCTCTTGTAGTTCAAGATCAAATTAATAATCGTTGTCGTTAAATTGTATTTCGGTTTGATGTCCCTTTTAGTGCACGATGTAAGGAAAATTGTGAATTATTGTATGAAACTGCTTTATTTATACCTACACTCACACTTTTCACAGATGTTCTTCATTATAATAAAAGAACGTAATTGGAGTCCTTTTCATTTCCCTCCATTTCTTGTCCTAATTATTCATTAATGTCATTTTGGACTATGTCATTAAAAAATCACGTTATAACTGGAAACGTGACAAACTTTTGTTATACACAGTATTACTCATACGGGAATCTGCACTATCAAAATTAGGGATAAGTTAAAGACGAATTCCGGGGTAGGATTGTGTCAATGTTGAAAAAGTCAAGGTTTCGCCCACTTTCGTAAGGGGCTCCATCAGGACAAGAACAAAACACAAAGACTCAGTGTTCCAGAGGTATGCAGTTTTGTGTAGTAGTGTGTGTGTTGTCCCTGTTGGTTTATTTTGTTTTTATATTTTATTTTTTTATTATTGTTGTTTATTTTATTTGTGTTTTTGTCCCGATGAAGCCTCCGCTCTGACAAACTTAGGGATGTTCTGCTTAGTAACTTAAAGAGAATGTTGACATTCATTCCCACGAAAACCTCTAAAGAAGGTTCCAAAAAGTACGCCAAGTTACAGCCCCGGATCTATGATTTTTTCAAACCGGGGCAGAAACTTGATAGTGGCCCAACGTTGAGATAGATTGTTTAAAAAAACTGCCAAATATATAATGGACCGTGGCATTTTTTGTGCCGGGAGAATTTGCACTCTTTATTACCTACTAGCTGCTTACCCGCAGCTTTGCCCGCGGTCTTGGGAAATTCGTATTTTCTTATTTCCCGGTGTGAATACTCGATTAGACTCACTGTTTGTATGAATGCACTCAACAATATGTTTAAAAATATAAATACAATGCAATAATTAACGCCAAAATGGTCCGCTATTTATTGAATTCATTTGTTACAAAAAATGTGATAAATGAAGAACCGCTCGAGCGATTTAGTGCAAACTTCACATAAACCATCTACTAAATAATCCGAACAAAGCCTAACAATTTGGTTTGGATAGTTGAGCCCGTTCTTGAGTTATAAAATTATAACGAAAAGTGGCATTGATTTTTATAGATATAGATAAGATGTTTAAAAAGTAAGAGTATTAGTTTGCCAATTTTTGAACATCAGAAGAAGAAAATTGTAAACGAATACCTTTGGTGGGTGCAAAATATTTTTGTATATTTTGATATATTTTGGAAACCAATCATCAGATATTTCTTACAAATATCAAATTGTCATCCATACGTCATTACATATCTGTCATTATACGTCAATTACATAGCTGTCATGTGAGTTTTATTATTCCAAGTCTGATTCTTTTTTGTTATACCACGTTTTATAGTGACTGACGTTTCATGTCAATTCACACGGGAATGCTGTCGAACGGGATAAAAAGTATCCTATGTCCTTTTCCGGGCTCTAAACTACCTCCCTGCCAATTTTCAGCTAAATCGGTTCAGCCGTTATTGAGTTATAAGTGGAGTAACTAACACGACTTTCTTTTATATATATAGATTAGCTATAATCACTTTTTCCATTGTGCAACATAAAATTAAATATAGGAAACATAACCAGGAAGACAAGACATTTCTTCAATCTTTAGATTCCAGCATTTTTTTTCACTACATCTTACTACAGCTTTACACGACATGCTTTCTTTTCTGCGAAAGAATCTATTTGTTCATCAAAGTCCGTCTCATAGGCAGTTTTTCTTTTAATAGCTAGGATCGCGAAGCCAGGTAAACGTTGAACGCAGGTATGTTTTAATTATTTTCAGTTTGCTGAAACTTCCCTCACGGCTTGCACTCTTTGGTTATACTAACATTAGGAAACGCTTCTTGCAAGTCATGCTTGCAAAGATGTTGTAACAAGTCGAATGCACTTGGGTTACCAGCTTTTTGAATACGGCAAATTCCTGAAAAAAATCAACTATGTTCAAGTATTTTAAATATTTTCGTGCTAGATCGGCTCAATTTTTCTGCAGGTCCTCAGTTACTGAGGAAGGTGAAATTTTCATGTAGATTGTTTGTGATTGTGATCTCCATCCTGGTTTCAATTTCTATTAAAATTTCGTCGTTTTGTCTTTTCTTTTTGGAAATGCCATTGTTTTTAAAGACTGGCTCGATTTCCAACTTTTCTGATACGGATCTAGCTTTGATCCAATGTTCTATTGGTTTTTTTCTCCTTCTTTGAAAGATCTTATTGCATTATCGTCACAGAACGCGAAATGATAATATTATCCTCCTTTAGTTTTTCAACGTTCGAATATTATTCCAATGCATCACTGCATGTAGTAAATGTCCAGCTTCATACTTAGATTCTGCGACTAGAGAGGATTCTTCAATTTCTTCCCGAGCACTGGATGCTAAGGCGCTTTGCGTATAACGTTTCTTTTTCAAACAGGTATTCTATTTATGGTATTGGTGCCCCCTAAAACCGCCGGGCGCCCCTGTTTAGCCCCCCCCCCTCCCAATCCCGGGCTGCCAAGTTCTACAAAATGTTCATGAATTCTTACGCCAAGCCACAAAGCAATTACGTCAAATAGTAGATACTTTTTGACGATTCTACAATGGAAGCATCTGAAGTTGATAGAAGAAAGGTAGGAGATGGCATTATTCCAGTAATTCACCGTTGATTTTTACTTGAAAAGTTTAAAATTGCACCACTTTTTACGATAGGCATTAAATAAAGATAATTTGTGATTAAATACATTTATTTCATACTGACTAGTAATCTGTGTTTTACCAGACTCGTAGGTCTTCAGCAACACTTCTAGCAAATGCCGGAGCTGATGTCAGTGTTCTTAAGAGACACGCTGGATGGAAAAGTTCGACGGTTGCAGAACGTTATGTACAAGATTCTGACAACGAAAAAGAGAACATCGCAAGAATGATACAGGGCGGAGAATCTTTTGTTGAAGTGTTGCAAAATAATGGAAAAAAAACTGTAAAAACCGTTGCAACTACCTCTAATACGCTCAAGATGCCATTAATTAATGTTGAAGAAAATGTAAATTCTACTATTAACATTAATTTCCATTGTAATAATTAAAAATTTTCCTCAAACTGAGTTTATTGCAACCTTTACATAAAATTTGACGTTTCCAAAGTTATGTCACTTTATGTTGCTATGTCTATGTAAATACGATTTACCAGACTCGTATGAGTCTGGTAAAACACAGATTACTAGTCAGTATAAAATAATAGTATATTATTCAACGAGCGTATAATGATGGCTATTATTCACGAGGTAAGTTTATGGCCACGAGCCGCAGGCGAGTGGCATAAATTACCGAGAGAATAATAGCCATTATACGCGAGTAGAATACTATACTTTATCCACGACTATAAATGTTAATTCAATTTAAATATTTATTTGAAAATTCTCTAATTGATATTGTATTGGACGGTTACCATGGAAATACATAAAATAACAGTGAGTAATATTCATTACTCACGTTGCTAATGACAATAACTTATTAATCACTGATAGTCGTGGATAAATGTATTTTCTTGAACATTAATTAATGGCATCTTGAGCGTATTAGAGGTAGTTGCAACGGTTTTTACAGTTTTTTTTCCATTATTTTGCAACACTTCAACAAAAGATTCTCCGCCCTGTATCATTCTTGCGATGTTCTCTTTTTCGTTGTCAGAATCTTGTACATAACGTTCTGCAACCGTCGAACTTTTCCATCCAGCGTGTCTCTTAAGAACACTGACATCAGCTCCGGCATTTGCTAGAAATGTTGCTGAAGACCTACGGTAACAATGTCCAGTAAATTCTTTCGCCTCTTTTTCAGTGTATCCAACAAACTTTGCAGTTGCTTGTACAATTTCAGTAAATTTATGGATTCCAATACGTTTATCGATACACTCTTGATTCCGGTACGACAAGAAAAATGAAGGATCTTTACCATTTTTAGGTCTTAATTTCATGTATTCTCTACATATTTCCAGGTAATTTATGTCATCCACTTGGTTGATGACAGTAAAAATACGCTTTTTGTTCGTTTTTCCATTTTCAATTGGGATTGTCACTACAAGTTGCTTCCCTATGTCTTCAATATGTTCTTGTAGCATCTTATGCATTTCGTCACAACGACAAGCACCTGCGATGCCAATTATTGCAACAACTTTCATTAATAGGTACTGACTGGTTGGTGCATCTTTTAGGAAAGTATGAATTTCAGTTCGCGTAAATATAGATCGGACCGGTTCATACCCAGAGGAAACTTGCTTTAGAAAAGCACACACTTTAAAAAATTCTGGCAAGTTGCCACGAGACTTCCCTCGTATTAACACTTTTTTGAAAAAATAAATACAACTGAATTCAGAAAAAAATACTCTTAAACTACATAAAAAACTGCAATTTTATATTATAAAAAAATGAGTGCCGCCATTTTAGCTTACACCGGAAGTGACGTAATCAAACGTAATATCAGCATTTTCGTTCTTGGCCCGAATGTAATCGATTGGCGAAAACCGCATTTCAATAACTTTAATAGTTTCTGAGTATAGAGCGTTGCAGTCATTTTTTAAAATTGATTTTTGTAACACTTTTTTCGAAAAATAAGTATACCACAATATATATTGCTGAATTCAGAAAAAAATACTCTTTTAAACCATATAAAAAAATTGCAACTTTATCTTATAAAAAAATGAGTGCCGCCATTTTAGCTTACACCGGAAGTGACGTAATTAAAGGTAATATCAGAATTTTCGTCCTTAGCCCGAGTGTAATCGATTGGCGAAAACCGCATTTCGATAACTTTAATAGTTTCTGAGTATCGAGCGTTGCAGTCATTTTTTAATAATTATTTTTTTTAACACTTTTTTCAAAAAATAAGTATAGCACAATATATATTGCTGAATTCAAAAAAAAATTCTCTTTTAAACTACATTAAAAAAACTGCAACTTTATCTTATAAAAAAAATGAGTGTCGCCATTTTAGCTTATACCGGAAGTGACGTCATCAAAGGTAATAACAGCATTTTCGTCCTTGGCCCGAATGTAATCGATTGGCGAAAACCGCATATCGATAACTTTAATAGTTTCTGAGTTTAGAGCGTTGCAAGGAATGTGTACGTACAGACTACAGACTACAGACTACAGACTACAGACTACAGACGACAGACGGAAAATTTTTTTTTGCATATTTTGAATCTACGTATTCGGAAACGCAAAGATATGTAAAAATTTCCATAGGTCAAATTTTTTTTTTTGGAAAACTAATACAATACTTCCCTTTTACTTCGTACTCGGGAAGTAAAAAGCGGAAATATCCAAATTTTCATGTACCATTAGCATCTTTTTTATCATCGAATATTTGGCCCAAAGTGAAGTTGGGACCATTTTATTCGACTAAAATTAGATTTTTCAATTCTTTCACATTACATTTAAAAAAACTTACCAAATCAGACAAATACGCCAAAATCACATTTTCATTACTGTCTACAACACCGTTCGCCCGCCGCCATTCACAAAATTGATCGTATTCCTTGTTATATCTTTCTGCGGATTTAACAGGTACAATTTTTCCAATTGCTTCTGCAGCTTTTTCATTAATAATTTTAGGATTCATCATCACCGAAGTTATTAATTAAATACTGTCAGATTAAACAAATGAAGTGATCGACTTTTGTTAACCGCCTTTATTTGTAAAATATTCAAATATTATATCTAGTTATCGCGAAAAATTTTGCGCAAGTCCTCCCTGGTTAATAGGAAAACTCTTAAGAAATGAATCTATGGCCAGTATGAAATAAAATGTTTTACATTATTTGTACGTTAAATCAGATTACGTTACTCGTTTCGAAATTCTTGCCTCAGCTACGCTTCGGCAATAAACATCTCACTCGTTAACGTAAACCTTGATTTACCGTACTCATATGTAAATAACTATTTGTAATGACTTCACTTATGCCAAACTCACAATCAAAATATTTCTTTTTTCCGTCAGTTTTTACCGCGCATATTTGGGTTTTGCTTCTTCCTCTAGTTTAGATCTGGATACTTGATTATGGTAGGTACCTCATACGAAGAGCTATGTCTTACAATTCTAATTGGTAGCATTAAAGAACTTCCAATTTCTGCTTTTTAAAATTTTTCTTCCATTAATACCTCATAAGTTTAATTACTTAATTACTTAACGTTTACATGTCATGTACTCCCTTCATAATAATTGAGGTTTTCAGTTTTCATGTCATTATTTACTTCTTATGGTACCTATTACTGGACCACATTAATGTTAAATTTTACCACTGTTACGTAATGTCATAAAGTATTTTTTATTATGTGTTAAATAATGGCTTCTCTTATACCAGTTTTACAAAAACTGTCTGGGTAGGCTATTTTGTGGCACACATGCAAGGTAAATAAATTAAGTTCTTCTTTAAAAAAATATACCAAAATGATTTAAAAGACAAAGGCTGTGTAAATTCATAGTCTGAGGCGAACCCTTCTTTAAATTTTTCCATTGATTTTTCTTGCTGTTTAACTTTTTTTTCTTTACCTACATGAATTCATAAATTGACACGCAATTTATGTTGTGTGTGATTTTTCAAATTTTCTGAAAATTTCCAATTTCAGTACAAGTGTCTGGAAATGAAATGAATCTAAATGATAAACTTACCGGCTGCTAACTTTACGTTGCATGAAATAATGATCACTTTTAGCCTCGATACCTTTGACAATACTATGAACTTACGGTTACATACTTTGCGATTATAGTTTCGAAAAGCAATACTTATGTCTTGTTGGTAATGAATTGATGAAATTTTCTGGCTTGTAGAGTTATCGTTGGTAGATCCGTACAGATTAACTTACTTTTGTACCAATGACCTAGGTGATGGAGAAGTTCGCAATCATCTTTGTATCTACCTAAAGTTTGTATTTTTTAAATTTTTGAACAAAAAGTGACTAATTTGAACCGTTTGTTAAAGCTAAAATTGTGCCTCTTAAGTTATC
This sequence comes from Pyrocoelia pectoralis, assembly GCA_036250285.1. Lineage (NCBI taxonomy): Eukaryota > Metazoa > Arthropoda > Insecta > Coleoptera > Lampyridae > Pyrocoelia > Pyrocoelia pectoralis. The sequence goes on along the minus strand of CM070076.1, from coordinate 7,291,236 downwards.
GTAAGATAAATCAGTTTTGTTGAGTTTCATTTCTGAAACATTTAGAAATATATTTTATTTACGTTTGTTTTAGATGTTGAGGACAATTAATTAGTTACAAACAATGGCATTAATTTTTGATTATTAAAATTTGACGCGATTTTTATTTCTGCCACACTTATTAAGTTATTACCTACTTCACTTTCTTTCACAGTAAACTCACTTAGGTATAATTTTTAATTTACGTGCCTCCCTCAATAAAACGTTAAACTTAGTTGACGAAATTATAACTACATTTATTAAATAAAAATGACATATTCACATGCAAAATGAAAATTAAGTATTTCTGGTTAAAAGTTGACCATGACACTATGACAGTTTGAAACCTAGAAAACTAGAATTTAAAAAATTGAATCTGAATTAAATTTTGAGAGTTTTATTCGTGCCGCGTGAGCTGAGTAAGAAATTAAATTGCTGCTACGTAAAGCAGATTAAATTCTTATTTTATTAGCAACATTAAAGAAGTCTTGGAGTAATAAAGTTTTCTTTATGTTTGCCAGTGGGTATAAATATGAACATTACGTTGAGGGGGTAGTGATTCTTGCGAATGCTTTTAATGTCCATATGCCGTGTTATTTTCGTAAAATTTACATAAAATAACCTAAAAACGATAATTTTTTTTTTCAAAAAGTAATGCGACATTTTTTTATACAGTGCTCGCCAAAAAGTCGGCACCAAATGGATTTTTTTTTTATTTTTGATTTTTTTAAAAAACTTTTTACGGCAATAATTTGTGCTTGTTTGGAAACCTATTTAGCCCCTATCAGATATACCGAGTGATTTTCACTTAGCTAGAAAATGGCGTTTTTCGAAATTGTCTAAATTCAAAGTGTGCTATTTTTCGTAAATTAAGCAAGATTTCAATGAAATTTTTTCATCGTCTGTCAGTTTTAGCTTACCGAACAATCTCAAGACCAGAAAAAAAAATTTTTTTCTTTAACTTCCGCTAAAACTAAATTTTTAATTTTTTGGACTATTTTCAAATTTTCACATGCCAAGACAAGATTTCAAAATTCAATTATACTTCGTTAAAATCGTTGAAGATTTATAATTGGAAAAAACATTAGAAATTGCTAATTATCCCTTTAGGTTTGTTATTTATTTACAGAAAAGTAATGTTGTTGCATAATCTTTACGTTTTTGGTGCAACATACTTTATGGAAGAAATATGTTTCAATGAAAATTAATATCTATTTACGTGGCTTTATCCATGCTGATGAATTACTTTCACAAAAATCCTGTAAATGTTCTTTTACAGTTGCATAAACGAGGAGGTTTTTCTTTATTCAGTTTACATGTCAATTAAGTAGGCAGAATATGAGACGGCTGTGGATTGTTTTACTATTGACTGAATCATGTAAACTGAATAAAGAAAAATCTCCTCGTTTAGGCAGTTGTAAAAGAACATTTACCGGATTTTTGTGAAAGTAATTAATCGACAAGGGTAAATTAGAGTGTTTAGAAGCCACGTAAATAGATATTAATTTTCATTGAAAAATATTTCTCCCATAAAGTATGTTGCACCAAAAACGTAAAGATTATGCAACAATATTACTTTTCTGTAAATAAATAACAAATCTAAAGGAATAATTAGCAATTTCTATTGTTTTTCCCAATTATAAACCATTAACTTTTTAACGAAATCAAATTGAATTTTGAAATCTTGTCTTGGTATGTGAAAATTTGAAAATGTTGCAAAAAATTGAAACTTTAGTTTTAGTGGAAGTTAATGAAAGAAAAATGTTTTCTGGTCTTGAGATTGTTCGGTAAGCTAAAACTGACAGACGATAAAAAAATCTCATTGAAATCTTGCTTAATTTACGAAAATTAGCACACTTTGAATTTAGACAATTTCGAAAAACGCCATTTTCTAGCTAAGTGAAAATCACTCGGTATATCTGATAGGGGCTAAATAGGTTTTCAAACAAGCACAAATTATTGCCGTAAAAAGTTTTTTAAAAAAATCAAAAATAAAAAAAAAATCCATTTGGTGCCGACTTTTTGGCGAGCACTGTATATTGGACTTACGTTCATTATCACATAAAGAAAATGGTTATGTATCTACTTAACTAAAGTTGAAACCGAGGTTGAAACCCTACAACGAACCTTTTTAATAGTTCTTAATCATTTTTGGGAATAATTTCAGAAGTTTTATGTTTTACGTATTTCGTAGCACGAGGTTTGCAACAAGAATAACTCACTTTTATATTGTGAATGTTGATGGTCACAGTTGTTACTGCAAGTGAGTGCCTTCAGCTCATCAGACACAGATGCATTTCAATCTCTTAAATATGTTTATGATATTGTCAGTTGTCGCTGGTAACTGGAATACAACGTTACTGGAAAGGTCTGCTTTGACCAATTCGCAAGGGTTACCCGTTTAATGGCATTTTGCGATATTTTAAATCTACCACAACGAACGTGGTCAATATTAAACAGTAAAAGTCTCGTAATCATCACCACTTGTATTAATACTCTCCTAAATCTGGTAGACGTAGGACCGACTGTAAACTGAAAAAGTTTTATTATAAACTTAGCAATAACGTTGTTACCTGTGGTTTTCTTTGCACTTTTTGCTAAGCCTTTGAACAAATGAAACGTGTCTACAACATTTTTTTGGATTAAACTTCATCCTAACATGTATACGTTTAGAATGTATTGAAAGTCTATAGCTGTTTTAAATAAAATGACTGTGAATAATAATAATAATAATATGCCTTTATTTAGTAAGAGGTGCAGTTCAGCCCAAGGCTGCTCTTCCACTTAACCTGCTGCACATATTGCAACAAAATAAATTGATTTTTTTTAAATAAAACATAACGACAATTAAATAAATAAACCAATTATTGATATATTTACAATAAAAAGACCAAGACAGCTATTGGAGTGAAAACAAATGAGTTTTGTATTTAAATTTGAACTTATTCATAGGCAAATATTTTAAATGGGGCGAGATCGAATTATATAACGTCATCATAGATGAATAAATGAAAGACTTTTTAAAGAGCGAAGTGTAGTGCTGCGGCATTGATAACACATTCAGCAGCCTGAGATGGCGATCGTGACATTCTTTTTTGGGAATAAGTAAGTTTTTGATACCCTTGGGAATCGACGCTAACATTACACCATGGACAAAAGACGCTAAATGTAGTTTCCACCTGTTAGTCATATTCAACCAGCGAAGCTCACGTAACCTTTCAGATGAGTGAATGAGTTTTAGTACCTAATAATAGTTTTAAACAAGTGCATGTTTGGGAGTTCAACATGTAAAATAATGATTTCTTCTTTTATTTTGTGCATTGCTTATCCAAGGTGGCATATTTTCGTTATGTTTTTAATTTTTCAATGTTTTGCAGTACAAATTGTCGTCTTTGATTCCAATTATCGCTTTTCTTCTCAATACTTCGTCCAATTTCTTCAATAATGCTGAAATAATACTCTAAAAGGAGCCAGATACATCTACATCGGTTCTCGGTTTTGTTGAATGAATAGTATCGGTTTCACCAGAAGATTGTCTTCGCTGAAATAATTGTGTCAACTTCTGTAATTTATGCCTATTCTTCAACAGTATTAAATTATACAGTACTTTAAAACTAACGTTTCAAAGAAATTAAACAAAAGGTAAAGGCATTTTGTAATAATAATGTGTTGGACCACCCCTAATAGTTTCACACTCCCGTACCCTTATTGACATGTATTCCATCTGGTGGTCGATTTCTTCCTGAGGTATTGCATCCCAGGCAATCTCTAATTCATGCCGGAGAGCTTCTAGTGTCTGTGGGCGATTGGATAATTGCTTGAGTCTTCTACCCATATGTTCGATAGGCGAAAGGTCGGGAGATCTGAATGGCTACGGCAAGATATTGACGTTAGCCTCTTCGAAGCGCTTGCAATGTGGATAGGGGCATTATCCTGTTGGAAAATCGGCTCCTTCAGCTCCTGGACGAATTGGAAGGATATGGGGTGCTACCACCATCATCAACATATCACCTGGTTCCATAAACAATAGCACTTCATACCATAACCCCTATGTGGTTTACATGCCGCTCAACTTGGACCACATTTATCTGTCTTGGCTGTCCAGTTCCTCGTCTACGACGTTCTTGACCTTCTCTAGACCATGATACGATACGATACGATGTATTATTTGTGTTAGTGCATTGATCAATGCGTACACGCGTCTTGAATAATTGAATAGGTACATCAATACAAAAAAAATATTAATATCTAAAAATATTTTACGTCTATAAATACATATAAAATTCATATAAATACAAATAAATACAAGAGACAAACACCGTAAAAAAAAGGTGAACAGAAAAAATAAAATGACACACATAACGGATCTGCCTGTAAAAAAATTACAAAGGTCAACTCAAGGTATTAACGTTTTGAGATCATGATTTAAAAATTCTTCAAAGCTGTACATGGGGGTTTCGCACAGGAAAGTTTTCAGTTTTTTTGAGAAAGTTTGCACTGTTAACGAATGAAAGCAAGATGGTAGATGCTTGATAACATCGTACTACAGAGGATTGGCTACGGTTAAGACGATTAGTAATTTCTCTAAACAAAAAACCACCTTCACTTAAGCCAAGAATGCGACCTCTATCGAATTCATTCAGTTGTCGATCATTTTCACGTTGCCGTACTCTAGGCATAATCGCAGCCTCGAAGAAGAACACAAAAACAAAAGAATTGCAAAAAAAACAATACCGAAATTCTCAAGAAATATACCCGATAATTTCGATTGTAACAACTTTGCTGAAATGATTTTCTCACTCCTATACCTATTTGGGACGAAACAGTTTCTTTAGTTAGGAGTGTACAGAATGTCACTGCGGCACGTAACACCATGAATAACAAGGAAACAGTGTTTTCGTGAAAAATCATGAAAATAAGCACGTTACTTCAAATTTTGACATAAAACCATCTTTTTCCTTCTCCCTTTCGCGTACAGCAGTTACAAGTTATAAATATGGATTACTCAGTTTGTAATAATAAAACAGCCCTTTATTTAACGTTAGTGTGAACTTTATGAATACAAAATACCTTATTATTGATTTATTATTTTCAAATTTCCTTAAGAATGACTGACAAGTCTAAGGACTCTCCTGTGAAATGGTTACATAACTTAGTAAACCCTTAAGATGTATAGTATGTATCTCACCACATAACAGCATTATTTAAATATTTTCCTTTCACATACTTTCATGAATAATTTACTGTTTGGCGTTTCATCTTTAGGAAATGGAAATTCGTGTTGCAAGCACTCCCTTTGCCACTGCTATAATAATTGGATCTACACTTTAGGAACACAATAATTGTACCCAACTATAATGCTAGATAACACATTACGAAAATGTCAGTGTACGCTATCGCCTTGAAGTCATCATGTCACCACCTAACTAAATGAATATTGCAAGAGAAAATTATACTATTTTCATATCAAGTTTTTTAAATTGAAATATTTACACACCCTTATTATTAAATGAAGCGATATGTACCATGCAAGACGTTGTACACATACTCGAGGTGTCTTAACATTACAAAGAATGGCTTCAATTATTTGACTCCGATACGTTGACTTCATTTACAATATAAGTAGCAAACTAATATTGTAAATGAAGTATGTATATACATTTTATAAAAGTCAAAGGCAGTCGGTATTATTTACTAAATGGCAGTCTTTTTTTACTCACAAAGTGTTTATTTATTCTGCAATTAACATTCAACGTACATCAGTATCTGGTATTATATTTAGTAAGTTTAGGGTAATTTTAGGATGAAGACATTCCTTGCGTCATTATTTTTTTTTAAAGGAGGAATGGCGGAAGAGCTGAAAACCACCGCATTTTTTGACACATTGATCGTGAAATTTACGTAAGCACTTTGGTGGAAAATTCGGGAATGAGCAAAGTTTGAATCACCTCGCTCTTCCTACACATCCATTAGCTTTAGGGCCTTTAGGCATCAACCTCCACATCAGTTTTGGGCCCACTTACCCTTTTCATTTGTCACAATTTTATACCCCTGAGAGGTATCAATAAAATTCCAATAATAATAACTTTACATATTTAATGTGAAGTTAGTAATAACTTTTCAGCAATAATTATGCAACTCATATTGCAGTAATCGTGAATTACAAAATATACTTACCCTTTAATTTTCTTTTTAAAAATTAAAAGACTGCTTTCTTTATATTAACAAAAATACACTTGATGGTGAATTAATTAAAATTAAGGACATTTTGACACAAATATTCATAAATATTATACACATAAATATACTTGAGAGCCCTTAACCAAAAATTTAGGGTGTTTTGGCAAAAATATTATCACTCTCTACATATCAATTTGTTACATAGGTACCTTTTATTTTCTTGTAAAAAAAATTAATTTTAAGTCAACATCCCATAATACATAAATACACTTGAAAGCCATTGGTGTTTTGACACAAATATTGAATAATATTATCACTCTATACATATACCTACATCCTTAAAGAAAGCCAATAAAATTTCCTCAGATGCTCTTCATTTCTTGTAAAAAAAACATGAAAGACCAACATCTCATATGTACACTTGGGAAACCTTAACTAAAAATGAAGGGTGTTTAATATTCAAAAATATTATTACAGATATCCATTCTACATATGTCAGTTCTTTAAATTAAGGACGTTTCGATACACATATTGAAAAATATAATCACGTGCAACGATTAAATACATATCAATCCTTAATGAAAGGCAATAAACATTTAACAATAAACAAATTCAACATAACTAAATGAACTTGGGAGCTCTTATCCAAAAATTAAGGATGTTTCGACAAAAATATCATCACGTATATGGATTCTACATTTATATTGTCCCTTAATTAAAGCCTATAAATATTTGTCACATGCCTTGACTCATTGTTTAATTTTACGTGAATCAGTGCCGTCAGGTCACTTCAGGTCGACATTCTTGTTAAAATGCGAAAGGAACTAGTTTTTATAAACTAACTTGATAACGATAAATGACGTCCTGTAAATTTTCGATGATGTTACCGATCAGTACGTTGGCGACTTTTATGGTGGTCGGTAGTGTAATTAAATTTAATTTCGAAATTTCTCGTCGGTGGTGTCGCGTTCGCGTTTTTCAATTTAAAGATCTGTGCCTGTGCAATTACTAATTAAATCATAAACGTTGTTAAATGAAAATGAGAAAAAGCAGATAATGGCGCCAATAAGGGTAAGTTAGTGCAAAAAAAATTTTTGTAAATTCCCTAATTTTGTGCCGCTTTTCATTGGGGCGAAACAGCGGCGCAAGGTAAATCATTTTGATGTTATTCCCTCTGTATTTTTTTTATTGCTTGTTATGTTTGGTTCATGACAATGAATCCAAAATTATGGGTGCATTAAAAGGGATATAGTATCCAGTTTAAAATTACCTACTTGTAAATATTGACATAAAGTTGCTTAATGGAGGAAAATCACCCTTTTTTTACGCTTATGGCTTATGATTATCGATCTTTACATTTTTTAAAATCACTCCCAAATATGAAAATTAAAATAATGTCTAATTATTATTCATTTGTTATTTGAAATAATTTACGTACAATTTACTCGTCCAGTTTCTTGTACAAAATATAATGTCAGCATCGTATTTTTTGTAGAATTTATTTAATAGCTGATATACAGGGTGTTCGGGAAAATGTCGGAAATCTCTCGGATTCAGATAGAGCATGGAAAAATAAGATGACAAAATTTTTCCCTACATGCCTTCTCTTCGGAGAATTACCCTATTACTGAAAGGTTATTGCTAATTTCACGAGAGTAAATTTGATTCCCAATCGAACAAATCCCAAAAATCCTCCTCATAGACAACATCAGGACTCTTTTGTTGCCTGTCGGCTTGTCGACTTCCTAAATTGTAATAATATTTTATCCAATAACCAACATGGTTTTAGGAGCGGTAGATCTGCTCAGACAGTAATAACAATGGATCTCTTACAAATTCTAACTATAACTGTCTGGAAGTTACTGCAGGTGTACCACAAGGTTCCATACTTGGCCCTCTCTTATTCATTCTTTATTTTAATACCCTCGACGCTGCTGTAACGGATACTCCATTTATGTAGATGATATATCTGCAGTCGTCTCCAATAATTAGACAGCTGATTTGCAATTTAAATGCAACGAGACGCTATCAAATATTAGTACTTGGTTCAGTTACAAATCTATCCATCTTAATCCTAAGAAAACGGTCTATTTAAGGTGCCACTGCCAATAACTTACCAATAAACTATATTCTTTAAATTTTTTATTTAGAAATTTGCGTTCATTACTAAATAAAAACCAGTAATATGTATTATAATATGCTTATGTTGAGTCTCGAATGAGATATGGTATCTGTTTCTGGGGCTGGTCTACTGCACAAAAAATTTATAGCTCAGAAAAGAGTTATTAGATCAGATGCATAGAAGGGATTATTTCGTTGGGTTGAAATCTTAAAAAAAAAAAATTTGACATTTTAACACTACCTAGCTTATATATTTATGAATTGTGCTTGTATGTGTTTCTAAACAAAGAAGGTTTTAAAAAAAGGAAAATATACATGGATTTAATACCAGGGCAAAAGAAGATTTACATGTTTCATACGCACATTCCTCAATTGGCCTGAAAACCTCAAAATCCATGGAACCTAGACTCCCTCCTTCAGTTAAAAACTGTCAATCAGTTCCTTCGATCAACCCTTCTCTTCGTTAATATTTTTAGTGCGTCTATTAGTCTCGCAAGGTTAAAGGCTTGTGGTAGGTTTTTTATGCATGTTACTTTTTCAAGACAGTTTAGTACACTTTTTCCCTAAAATCTCACATCGTACTAAAGCAATCGACAGATCAAAAAGTCTCCTGGGAGAATGTCGTATAACGTTTTGTCTCGTATGTAGCGTCGTAAACAGTAGTATCTTATTTCGTAAACAAGACGAGATGAGCAATATTTCGCTTCACCAACTTTACCAATTCTGACAAAAATAGAGAAATCGTAACTCAAAGAAGAATTTATTTTATTTGACGTAGCCAGCAATTATTTTTACTTAGATCATTCTGTTCTTATTTCGGGATTTCACCTTTTATTCCATTTTTCACATTTGGAACTAGACTAGTAGTAGAAAGTAGAAAGCATTCATATTGTAAAAAATAGCTGAACGTGAAAGAAATATTTCTTACAGTGTGCTATTGCAGAATTCCGAAAGCAATTTTTAAGCTTAAAACTTTTCCGGTGAAAACACTGAAGTTCTGCGCGCAAATTAGATTTTCCTCTTTCGTTTCATTTGCTTCTCAGTTCCCGAGTTTTCCTATCAATTGTTTTAGTAGGTTATTGTTGAATGAGATAATTTCAAACCGTCATGGTCAACCTATAAACAGAAATAATGTTCAGTTTGCATGCGATTACGTCATTTTTTGTAATTATAACATTTTATTGAGTGAGGCACGGAAATTATAAATTGTAAGTGAGTTTAACGTTATACCGTGAAAGAAAGGGAAATAATAAGTGTGACAGAAATCAAAAGACTTAGCGTCAAATTTGTGTCAAATAAACTATATTATTTGTAAAGGTTTCAGAAATGAATTAAACAAAATGGGATGGAAAATTATTTTTTAACTTTGGAAAAATTTGATTTTAAAATGTTCCGAGAGAAAATTGTTGCTTTTACGTCTATTTACCAAATTTCAATGGTCTACGATTTGGAATGTTTGTAGCATTTTTCGAAAACTACGACTGTTGCATTTTCCGTTATTTTTTTTATTCGAGTAACTAAAATAAGCGTATTTGCTCATGAAAATCCGTAGAATTTAGTTACTTCTCAAAACAAAATTACTTAATTTATTTCTTATGGACAATGTTGAAAATTATAACTTCTGATTAAATTAAATTAAATGTCATTACACAGTACCTACTATCCTATGGTGCAATATTTCTATGTCCATGACTCTGCCAAATACCAATTTTAAATAATTTTTCTAATTAAATTATAAAAATCTAAATTTGCTGCCTCATTTTACTTAAATTGTTGTGCTTACACATGTTTAATTGCTGTGACTAATTCTTAATTCACCTCCTACTTTAATTAAAACGGTATTATGTATAAAGTTAGTTGCATTCGCTGTAGGTACTATTAATATTACCCGAGACAATCATGCATCACTCGATTAAAAAAAAAAATAAGAAAAATTAAGGCGCTCGTTGCGAAACTACAAAATACTAAATATTTCAGAAATCGAAGCCAAAACGTACATTATAAAGCGAATTTTCTATCCTGGATCCATAAATAAATTTATTTAAAGCACAACAAGGTTCAGATCAAAAGGCAAAAGCTCTTTTGTAGAGGAACTTTTAAATTCCGCTAAAATAGACTAAAAAATGCTGAGTTGGGGAACTATTAAAAACGACTACGGCATCCAACTCATTTTATAACGTAGGTTGTATTAAAACTTAAGGGAAATAGGTATAATCCAACAAGACATCCTTTCTTTTCGAATATTTTCAAAAAGCCAACTCAGACAGAGTGGCGAAACGTCGTCATATGTATAATAAATAATCTGATTTATATGGCATTTAATTTAAACCCTTTAATCAACAAATCATTTTATAACGTTTTTGTTTCCATTGAATTTTTCATTTTTGATAAATCTCGATATCTTTCCGTCGAAGTCATTCTCTTCATAGACTTTAGAACTTCGAGTTCGAAAAAAGCTTTCCGTTTTTTTTACGAGATCGAATCGTCACCGAGCAATTGATCCATTCTAATTTGAAAATAAGTTGCTCCTACTGTCATTGATAGATTAGCTTTTTCCCAATAAGTACCCTCTTTTGTACAAAAATAGCCTAAAAAACCTTATATTTTATACTATACTGTAGTAATATATAAATAGCATGTCAACATATAAAAATTATGTGTAAATAGATTATATATAACTTTGCCCTTATATTTTATTCGCCCGCATCAAATCGATTTTCTTTACAAACCGAATACATTTTTTGGAACGCTCATTAAATACATAGGAAAATCCCTAATGGAATAGATCCATTTCAATCTCTTTCGAATAAGAAAAAATTACAACTGAAAAACCGCCAATTTTTATTTTAAGTAGAGTTATAAGAATGAAATTCCAAACTTCGTACCTAACAATTACGTTCATTATAAAAATTCTCGTTCTTTTCAACGCCCCCCTTGCTGTCCTAATTTATAATTCACGCATTCTTACGTTAAATGTAAAAGGGATTCGCCCAAATGGTCGGCGTTCTTAATATATTCGTATGGGATTAAATGTTTGAATCGCAAATTAAGAGATGTTTATCGGCCTTTCGTACTTTAAATATTAGAGGCGAATCGTGATAAGTGGATATATCATTTCAAATGACTCTCGTAATTAGCCGCCGGTATGGGCGATTACGTTTTTTTACTTAAATGGGGTTGTTTTATTTTGGCGTAGCCCGTGCCAAGCGGCAGGTGACTGGTGGCGTGTGTCTTCCAGGGAGCGCTGTGCTACGCCTGATGAATGTGCGGCCACCTCGCAGCTGCTCTTAGTTTGAGTTATAATACTTCTTGATTCCAGTCAAAGTGCAGCAATTAACTTGGCAGCCGTCTTTTACACAAAACCATTATAAGAATAAGAGATAGAAAAGGAAAGGTGTACGGTTTGTAGGGGTGGTGCGACCTTGAACCGAGTCCCTCGTTAAAAAAAAAGGAGCGGCGAGAGGGACGAAAGGAGAAAACTACACATCGTTCAAGTTTAGGGGCGATTTGACAACCGGATTCAGAATTTCGGCAGTTATATGGTTCCAGGAATTCCACCCCTATTTTATGCTCCGCGATGTTTTACTGTAGTTTTGCTTCGGTGAATTCGATTTAAATTTGGTTGATATTACTTTTTTTTTTGTATACGTTGCGCCAATTTGCAACACAAATTTTACACAACCGAATTTAGGGCTGAAAGTGCACCATCCATTTCACTAAGTATGTAGTCTTATGTTTTTCGTTAAAGTTTTATACCATTTTTTATAGTGGCAATTACTACTTGATTCAAACCTGTTTTATTTATTAAGTTAAGTGTAAAGCAAATACTGAAAGAGTAATTTTTGTATGGCGACAGCTTTTAAACACGTAAAAGTTCATCTACTGAATATATCTTCATATAACTTCATTAAAACTTGTAAATTTACTTAATATTGCTTACCGATAGAGTTCTGTAACATTAAGTCTATGTACAATTAACTAGATTTGTTTAATTTCGTTTATTATATAACGATGTCTTACAGTTACCAAAGGTGAACGACAGCATGTAGGTAATAAAACACTCCAAATTAATTGGCAAAATTCGATTTTAGTCCACCAAAAATAATGTGTAGAAAAACGGCCATTAAAAAGTAATTTTATAATCTGAAGGTGAACTTTTGCGTTTTAATTTTGTTCCAAATTTGTATCCGATTTAAAAAATCTAACTTTTTACTACCACAATCTCACATCTGTATAAGTAAGATGCAATAGTTAAAGTGCACATTGTTAACTGTTATACGTTGATTGCTCGCGTCCTAAAAAATAACATAGAATAAAGGGGGGAGAAATGGATCATCTTTTCAAAAAGTCACATAACGTACGAAAACTAGATCTTTTATATAACCCTTCCAACAAACCAAAAATCCATTTCCCCTGTAGAATCTGTAATGGTCATTCTTCGTTTTTGTAGTCACGGAAATGTTAATTTTCACTGGAAGAATATGTCATCTGGTTCTGAACTGGAAGATTTATACCTAAATTTCCTTGAATGCTTCTTTACACAATTTCTTTTTTGGTGTTTTTTCGTTCCCCTCACATCTATTCAGGCGCAGTTATAACATCAGTTATCTTCTTACGAGCTTTTTTCACATTAGCGTAGCGTATATTATCGGTAAGTATAAGGTGAGACTCCTTCTGGAGATTCGGGTATATTCGGCGTTTGTTCCTCAAGTAGATTCTGCAGGTTTCATAGTAACGTCACTTTAAAGATATACAAGTATGGAAAAATATTATCGGTGGATTGACTTATAATGAGCTAGAAGGAGACCCAATAAGCATTATATGAATGTGAGAGAGACATAACGTTACCGATGTTGCCATTTGTAGATACATATTTGCATGTAGTCACAAAATTGGAACTACTCAAGGCTCCTTCAATCAAGAAGATGATGTTGAAAAATCGGGTGTTCTTTGAGACTATTAAGTAAATACCTACTTTACCTACACTTCAACATTAAACGATAATACCTCAAACATCGATGGTTATTGTAATTGCGAATTTATGGCATGGTTCAATTACTACTGGTAAGAAGAACCAAGAAGAAACTTACGAGAGCTAAGACAAGAACATTAACATTTACATTGATAGTATAACTTAAGTTTAATGTTGAACTTAAGCATTCTAATTCTCATTGAAAACCAACTATTTGTAAAATGAACAGAAAACACTTTTTCAAAACTCTATACTTTATAAGATTTTCGAAAAGACCTCCACCTTGCGTAAGGTAGTAACCCAATCTGTGATAAAATTCAGTTCGGGTGTTTTCTAACATTTCTTGTGTGATGCTGTTTAAAGAATTTGTAATTTTGACACGAAGTTCGTCCAAATTGTTAGCACGTTCATGCCTATGGCCATAAATTTGCTGGGATAAGTAACAGTTCTAAATGTTTGTTCGCATTCAGATTTCCACTGATAAAAAATGGACCAACTATGGAATTGCCAAAAATTCCTGTCCACACATGAACGTTTTGGGAATATTGTGTCCGGTAAGGAATACTAATATGTTTTCAATATATATTTTCAATAAATCTTTCGTTTTCATTACCCCGATTCATTATATCTTCACAAAATTCCAATAATTCCATACGCTTTTGATGATCTTCTGGAAAAATTTCTCGCTCTTCGTTTACGTTACGACCAGGATGCTCACCGTCATTAGCATCAATGCTATTCCATGTCCTACAATTATTTAAACATCCACATCTTTCAAATTAACCAACAATACGCCTAATCGTAGTTTCTGATGGAATTGGCCTGTTTTCAAAGAAAAAAGCAAACCTGCCCACTATTCCTTGTGGAGTGTTTCCTGAATAATACCACTTAATAACCTGTACTTTTTCCTCAGTGGAATACATTGTCTCGAACAAAAAGAGAGCAAGTGTTTTCTTCAAAGAAAAAAAATATCTCAAACTCATGCTGACTATTGTGACATTTCTATTCGGGATCCTGCGATCGGATTCTGTTGGATAAATCCTTTTTTTGTGCTTTGTTCTCTTAAAAATGCAGTAGGTAGGCAAAAAGGCTCCCTCTGCATTGCAACATGCCGCATACGGTACTGTATCTCCGTTTCATCTACATCCTAATATATTTGCAGGTTTATTAACCAAGTCATTTTCTGTAAGTACAAATTGTATGAAGTGCTTTAGGCAAATTGCTTATAACCCCTTTTGATATTCCTCGGCTTGTGCAAAAATTTGTCGAGCATTTTTCGTACGTGATGGCCTATTGAATTTGTACCAAAAATCGACGAAACTCGTAAATTTAAAATTAAAACTAGCCCTCATCGACAGATTTGCCCTTTGAAGGAACTCCTTAATGCCATTGGTTTTGGTATTATAGGCGCTTCAGCTAAATTCCAGATTTTCCTGGAATTCTCAGGTATTTATCCTGGGGGATTTTACTATGTTCATCTTTAAGTGTCCCCAAACGCATATTTTCATGCCCGCTCTTCTGATTCTAAATTTCGGGGTTAAACATTGATTGCATTGGACTATCAAGCGGAAGAAGAAACTTTATATAACTAACAAACAAGGGTTAATTGAAATTTAACTATAGTTTTCTTTTGAGGTGGATTGCTAAATTGTATACCATTACACTACCTAGAAACTGGTCCACATCTTCAAACCGGATGATATATGGACCAAGCAAAAAGCTGTCCTCCGCACATTTTAACATAAAGTTATGATTACGTATTATTTTAATATGCAAAACCTCATTTGTTTAAACCTTATGTGCCAATAACGTGAAACAAACTTGACACATTGTTTGAAACATTTGTTGTTCAAAACTCAGCCATAAACATGTAAACAAATATGATGTACCTTTATTTGTAAGAAAAATTTTAAAATGTTAGTGAAAACAACACGAAAATAGTTGAAATCAATGGAACGTACAAAAAATCCTTTTTTGTGGGATTTACATGTAAACACCTTGCAATCACTGTAGCTAACAGGTCGTTTATTATCGGTTTTCCTTGAACATTTACATTTTCTATATTTCCCTCGGGAAAGCGCATATATATTTTAGTGCAGACCCAATGTACTCTCGTAAGTTTCTTGTAATAAACTTGGAAGGACTACGAGTTATTTAGTCTTCTTTGCATTATTGTTTGTATTCGATTTATACACTGTGTTCATTTGAAAGGACCCACACTTAACATTTCAGAAATGCCGAAACACGTAAACTTTTAACTTGAGGAGGGGGGGGGGGTACACTTTTTGACGGTAATGTCATAAACGTCAGATTCATCCCTTCCACACTGGAGATACCCTTTAAATTTTATGAGATGGTTTTAGGTATCCCAAGTCATACCTACCTCATTTAAAAGGTCTGGTAAAATCTCTATTCAATCATATGTTTTTTCATAATTAAATAACATTTATTTTTTGTCTTTTTAATTTATTTGTAACTTTTTTATCATATCCTTTAAAGATTCTTTGTCATAACATAATACGGGGGCATCTGAAAAGTTTAAGAGATTCATTTTAAACAACGATTAAATAACAAATAAATTATAGGTAATCACCGGAAGCGCTAATCACAAAGTAATTAAGATAACGATTTGCCGCAAAATCCTCAAATTGCAAAGAATGTTAATGGACAATTAGGACAAAATCGAGAATTGTACACTATACAGTAATTAGCCAATTAAAGCTAATGATGCATTCGAACGATGTGTTAATAAATAAATCATTATCAAAGTAATCCGAGGAATTCAACATCCAAAAGACATCAAAACTTTGATCAAAATTAATGGTCATGTATAATTGTCGGGTGGAATGCGAGCACTTTTGCTTCAATTTTTGAAAACACGTGACTTTGCAATTGCAATTTCCAATTTTTCCTTTTTACATCTTGTACCAAATATTCAAGTACTAAGCCACATCAGCAGCAAATGGGGATAAGCTCAGATTCATTGATAGGTCCCGTTCGCCTAGGAAGACGAAACATTTTCTGAAAAAGTCGTATTACTGCAAGATTATTTGTTTGTGCCCTATCTTTTGGAGTTGCCAGATCGTC
Source organism: Pyrocoelia pectoralis (assembly GCA_036250285.1). NCBI lineage: Eukaryota > Metazoa > Arthropoda > Insecta > Coleoptera > Lampyridae > Pyrocoelia > Pyrocoelia pectoralis. Next base: position 7,274,858 of record CM070076.1, on the reverse strand, counting down.
AAACCTTATTTACATGAGAAACATTTCACAACCCATTTACTCTTCAAAATTCACATGAACGAATTTTAAAAACCTAGTTGGTCGTGGTGCTTTTCGTTTTGGTATTTGTAAAAGGAAAACTATGTCGAATTTCCTTGTTCACTAACATTTTTAATTGTTTTTGAGAGTTTACTCTACTGACAACCGCCATCACCTTAATTTTTATTGTCGTGTCACATGTATTTCCATTTCTTCGTCCGTCAAACAAACAATAAAATATGAAGTCTTGCTTGTACACCCTAGTAATATTCCTAGAATATTAACGTATAAAGTATTGTTTGGTGTACAGATAATGGCGTATAAAACTTTTTTAATGGCATTATTGTGTTCCTGACTATATACAGAGTGTTATTGAAGCAGCAGCGCATAAAACTGAGTCTTCGCCCTTACTCCATATAGATTTAATGGGCTCGATTTAATTCATTCCTTTTGTATTGTAAGATACACGTCATCAAGACGTTGCCGTTTGCCGAATCCGCACAGGCTTTGTCCTAGTGCCTACTTCATGTATAGGCTCTCTATTCTTTTTGGAAAATAAAGCAAATATCTTGAATCTCTTCCTTCTCTTTATCACTTTCACAGACTAATTGAAACTTTTTAACGCGAAGAAAAAACAATTCAGAACGTAGAGATGGAAACATTCAAGGATTTAAAGTTATGATAGGATGCAAAATACGCTCCAGAACAAAAATAAAAAAAATCAAACCAAAGGGTTCTACCCCTCATTTTACATACCTCCTTTGTGCCATACCACACCTCCTTAGCATGAGTTCCAGGGTTGTTGATTTGCCTTGATTAGTATGAAGAAGGATCGTTGATTCCGGTGAGTGCGATTGGATTGGAAACTCCTTTTCGTTCTCTGCGTAACCCTCTTCTTTTCCGTAAAATGTTGCTCCAAATGTATCAATGTTCATTTATACGTTAAGGTTTGTTTGAAGTATTTATACACCAGATTCTTCATACTGTTGCTTTTAGAAGAACACCTTACCTTCTTAAACTTTTTTAGTTCCTGCTCCATGAATATGGGGAGATGTTGCAATGTGTTCTCTCTACACCAAAAGAGATACGAACGGTTGAATGCAACAGCATGGAAGCCTTTATCTCATCTTACTGTTTTTTTAATTTAATTAACTAATTTCAAATCTGATTTTCTTACTAAGTACCTAATGCCTCCAATCCGTTTCTTCCTTTTCTCCTAAACTAAAAATATTAAACCTTATGTCTTTGAAAAGAGGAAAAATCACCAATTTAATCATATTAACATCAAATATGGTTGCCGCCATGTCTGAAGAATGATGCTACCTATAAAAGAAATATTTTTATAAAACTTGTTACAGAAAGTAAAATTATCCACCACTTTTTGATGCAACAAATAGCATTTGAAGAAAATAATGATTTCCTAAATCTTCAGCATAAACACTACAGTCTTCTGTTATCGTTTTTTTATGTAAATTGGTTCTAAACGAGCATAATAATTAACTAATTAGTGTTTATGATAGTTGCTGCTTTAGTTTTACATTAAAATAAGAGTTAATTGTAGAATTCGTAACTCAAATATGGGAGATGAAATTAAGGTTCTGTATAGATAAATTAAATCCATCTCCTTTACATTATTTGTTGGTAGCACAAAAATGCCAAATTTAATTTATTCAAATTAAGTGTTAGGGTAGTTCTTTTTATATGAAGCACACTTCTCCCAATAAAATATCGATTTAACTTTACACAAGTATTAGCTTTTAAATTATTTATTATTATTAAATCGTACAGATTATAATCACATTTGCTTTATTGCAATAAAAATGGAATCTTCTTCCTTATAGAATTTTCAAATTATAATCCTATTAACAGAAAACTATCAATAAGTAGGTCTAATGAGATACTAATTCAACGTTCGCTTAGTTATAGTTAATCATTTGGAGGTCGCATTCGTTTTAGCCCCATTATGCTTTCTAAGATGGAATTAAGTTCTAGCTTGCGTTATCCTACTCAATTGCAATCGAAAATCAAATCTTTGCACCGCAGTCTACGTTACCTTCGATGGTAGAGAGTTGTTGCTCCCCAAATTTAACTGGAAAATTTGAAATTTGCGTGGTCGATCGTTCTCTTAATAAAAACCGTAAGGGTTGCTCAACTCTCTATCGTTTTGTGTGCACTTTCACACGCCTAAAGTTCCTTAGATGATATCGATGGCAGCACGTTCATCTTGTCGTCAACTGCTAAGCGTTGACCATCAAACCGTTTTTCAAACATTTCTACTTCGTTTAGTCCAGATTCTTATTTGCATTCTGATGTGGTAAAAGAAGTGTATTTAAATAAAAGTAACAATTCAAACATTAACAAAAACTTAACAGCGTTTTTGTCTAAAACATAATCTGAACGTGCACACTAATCGTTAAGAACTGACATAAGATCAGTAGTCACTAACTTGAGCGGTAGGTGGCGTTTTTGTAGTATAATATCCGGTTTAGTTTAAATATCTCTAACACTACCCCCTAAACTAAACTTTCATAAATAAATTTCATTTATACACAAAGACCGATCTTGGCACACATAATCTTAAACATGTTCTGGTTCAACGGTTTAGTAAACATGTCTCCAAGCTGATCTTCTGAACGTATGTATTGTATTTCTAATACACCATTTTGGTAAAGTTCACGAGTAAAATAATACCGCACTTCAATGTGCTTTGAACGTTTGTGAAATTCGGGGTTTTTAACTAACTTAATAGCACTCGCGTTATGACAAACAACACGGGCACATTTCTTTTCTCACTAATCTCGGATAACAACCGTTTTAACCACACTTCTTTTGCACCTTCGCTAGCAGCGACGAATTCTGCTTCGGTGGTGGATAATGCGATTGACTTTTGTAGCTGAGAGGTCCATGATACAGCTGTACCGCCAATTAATGTCACAAATCCATTTGTTGAACGTCAAGTTTTCGCATCTCCAGCGAAATCTGCGTCTGAATACGCGCACAGTTCACCTCCTAATGAACTATAATACAGACCAACTTCTGAGGTACCACGAAGATACCTGAAGATACGCTTGACAGCAGCCCAATCGTAAGATGTGGGTGCGGCCATTGATCGAGCGACTTTCGAAACTGCGTAGGCGATGTCTGGGCGAGTATCACAAGCCAAGTACATCAGTGATCCCACTGCGGAGCGAAACGGAATGGAACTGTCGAGAGCATTGTTAGACATATTGTCTGGTTGTCCATTTTCAGCAGGAGTCTTTGTTGATTTGGAGTCGGCCATGCTATAACGTTGCAGTATTTTCTTAACGTATGTTCGCTGAGAAACAAACAGGCCATATTCTCGTTGCTCAATTTGCATGCCTAAAAATGAGTCTAAAGAACCTATTCTTATCTTGAATTCTCCCTTGAGTAATTTCAAAAACATGACAACTGCGTTTTGTGTTGAACCCGCGATGAGACCATCATCGACGTAAATTGCGACCAACAACTTCTCTGTTTGGTTCTGTCGAATGTAAATGCATGGGTCTGCTGTCGAACGAACGAAACCATTCCTTTCCATAAACGAGTGAAACTTGTTGTTTCAACATCGAGGAGATTGCTTCAATCCGTACAAAGACTTCTTTAACCGGCAAACACGACCTGATCCATCATCGAAACCTTCCGGTTGTGTCATGTAAATCTCAGTATCTATGTTCCCATACAAGAACGCTGTTTTTACGTCGAATTGGCTAAGTACTAATTTTTCTTCCGCTGCGACTGCGATTAATGTACGGATCGCGTCGTATCGAGCAACCGGACTAAAAGTCTCATCATAATCGAGTCCTGCACGTTGAAATACACCACGAATGACTAAGCGAGCACGATAGCGATCTATCGAGCCATCAGGCTTGTATTTTACACGAAGCACCCAACGGTTATCGATAACTCGTTTACCTGTCGGCAATGCTACTAAATCCCAAGTTTCGTTTTCTTCGAAAGCTTCCATTTCTTCGTTCATCGCACACAACCATTTGTCTGAATCACTGAAATTGGTTGGAGCAAGCTCTTCGTGAACAGCTTCTGCTAAACTTGCCATTGCACTATTTGATTGGGAACGTCGAGTTTGATAGCCTACTTCATAGTCTTCAAATTTAGTTGGGGGATGAATTTCACGAATTGGGCGTTTGTTCTGGACTTCACTTGAAACACTTTGATGTTCTGAAATACTTTCATCGTTAGGTGTTAACTCATTTTCTTTTTCTATCTCTTCATGTATGTGATCAAATTCAAGTTCAATCGAATTGTTCGTCGTGCATAATTTTTCCGGACGAAAATCTACATTGCGCGATTTAATTACGCGATGTTGAGACGGTACCCATATTTTATAACCATCTTTGTCGTTTACATAACCGACGAAATGTCCGAAAACTGCTTTGTTGTCGAACTTGGATCGAAATTTCTTCGGTACGTTCACGTAACATTCTGAACCGAAAATGCGCAAGTAATCTAAACTATTAAACACTTTGCCGTGCCATAGCTCGAACGGAGTTTTACCTGGAAAACTTGATTTTCCTGTACGATTAATTAAAAACGTAGCAGTGTCAGATGCATGTGCCCAAAACGATTTTGGTAATTTACTAGTCGAAAGCATTGATCGCGCTAGTTCAACTACGTGTCGATTTGATTGTTCAGCGACGCCGTTCTGTTCTGGCGTATCCGGACACGTCAAACGAAATTCGATTCCACGATCACGTAACTCTTTTAACACTTCTTTGCAGTCAAATTCACGACCACCGTCTGAACGAAAAACTTTTACTTTGTGACCAGCGGTGTCACATTCATTAAGAAATGTTTTCAAATTTTCAAATACTTCGGATTTACGTTTCATAAAATATATACGAACGAGACGCGAATAATCATCTTTAAAAACTACATAATAACGAAAACCATGTATGGAGTCAATGGACATAGGACTGTTCACGTCCGCGTTAATTAACTCACCTACTTCTTGTGAACGATTTTCACGAGCGCGAAAAGATTTTCGGTGTGATTTTCCAAGAATACATCCATCGCAAAACGAAGAGGTGCCCGAACATTTGAAGTTTATGCCGTAACGAGAAAGCACATTACGCACGTGCCGTTTATCTGATGTCCAAGTCGTTCGTGCCATCCTTGGAGCAATTCTTCAGAAGTTGCTAAATTAACTTCTACATTTGAATTCGAATGCCGAACTCGCATATTCATAATGTACACTGCACCGACGAGTTGACCACTTGCAACGATTTTACCATCGCGTCGAATGTCAACGCCTTCACCATTGAAAATAACATTACCGTGCTCAGCGGCTTGACGAACAGAGAAAAGTTGGTGACGGGCATCTGGAATGTACCAGACGTCATTTAACGAAGCGGGCGACCATTTATTGTTTAACCAAACGTCAACATTAACACTACCAGATCCATACGCGAGTAGAAATTCATTTCCAGCTGTCTGAACATGTTGCGGAATAGGAAATTTTTCGAATGTAGCAAAATGTTGTTTGTTTGCAGATATGTGATATATTCTCTATATACACGGTATTTTCCTTGGTCAATTATTTCCAATTTCCATCAACGATATTCTTCTTCAATTTCTCCAGGTACATTGGTTTCATCGTCAGGACTATTCTCTGTATATCGTTGTTCTTCGTCAATATTATCTCTTTCTGCTCCCAAATGTTTATATATTTTCGTATACTTATTTATAAAAGGCAAATACACTGATGGGCCACGGGTTGATTACAGATTATTTACAGAAAACAATAATTGAAACAACCAATTCAATAAATAATTTTAGGTAAAGTGTCACGCTAATAGAATAAAAAACTTGTAAATAGCAACCCCTAACCAGAAACCACAGTAAATGATGCACTGTTATGTATCAAATTTCGCGTAACTTAAACAAGTTGTAAATTCATCATTAAAAAATTATGTAATATTTTCATACGTGTATGTTTTGTAAAATATAAAAAATGCACTAATTTTTATTTTGATTATTACAGCTTTCAAAGATTTTAATGTGGTTATTGTTAGTTCCTAGTTCATGATGGCCGCAAATTAATCTCCTCATAATCGATATATCTGTAAATTAAGCATGGCGGCCATAACTTTGATTAGCCGCATGTATATCATAGACAGTTATCATTTGAAACGTAGATGTTAATTATAGTTATTTCCGTTTCGATCGATCAATACAAATTCTAAACATAAATAAAACGGTAACCAAAAATGGTTTTCATTCCAGCAGCCAAACACAAACAAGGACCTTAGCATGCCCCGTTCCATTTCAATTCAAACCAACCCACCCACCACTTTCCTATAAAATGCCTAGATTGATACCTGAACCATAGAAATTCAAAAAAATGCAACTCTGTTCAAATTTTGAATTAAACACAAAAGTATTTACTTATCGTATTAATTGTTGTCAAGATGTCATAGGCGTTCCATTATTTTTAGTTAGCATTTCTTACTTTAGTTTCATTTTTTAGTTACTTTTATAGTTTTACATTAAAACAACAATTATGTGTGTAGCAGAAATACCTAAAATTAAATTCATCCCCTTTATCTTACTTGTCGAGAACCAAAAATACCAAATTTAGTTTTTTTTGTGTAGTCTATAGAGCGTTGAAGGGATTTAACCGTATATATATATGTAAATGCAGAGGAAGGGTGTCTAAACAAGAGTAAACGGTGAAGTTTTTTGAAAAAATTAAAAAATACTAATAAGAAAAATTTTCATTGCAAAATATGCGTTGTACTCTCACACATTATTAAAGTAAGTATCTTATTTTACTTTTGTCATCTATTAAACTGAAATGTTAAGTTATAAGAAATCTGAGGATATTCACTGTAAATCAACCCCTCTAAAGGTCAAAATGGTCACCAAATTTACTAGATACAAGAAATTACACTACAAATATATGTAAATATTAACAGAATTTAATAAAATGTTTCGATATCTACTGCAAAGCATCACTTCATACAACATGCAGGCTCTTCACCAATTATATGCGAGTGAGTTTCTTTCTTATTGGTTTTTTAGTAACTTCACATGTTCATAGTAATGTTCGTGCTTATTTTTTAATTTTCTCGCTAGTTTTTTCTTTAGTAACCTCACTGTTTTTTTCTTCTGATTTTCCTCGGAGAGTGAACGCTAAAATTTTCAAAATATAGGTAGCTTCCATATAAATTATATTGTGCAAACGAAAGATATAAATAAAATTGGTTCGATATAAAGTAAACATAAAAAATAAGGCTTCCTATTAACTTTACAAGCAAGTACAATTAACAAAACATTCGGTTTTATTTAATTGATTTCCACTCAACAAAGTAAACAAAAACACAAGTATAATACCCTACAGTGCTACGCGCCGTTTGTTAACGTTTCCTTAAATACCTACATATAGTTACAGCAGGATAAGAATTTTGATTTTAGTTTTAAATTTAAATTATATTTAAATGTGTCAGGTGGGCGTAGATAGTATAGTACTCATTTAATTCTAATGAGATTAATTAAAAATTAAAATAAAAACATAAATTCGTTAAATTACACCTACCTACTTACCTTTAATGATTTAGCCTTCTTTCCAGTGGCGGATTTAGGGGGGGGGGCGTTAAGGGCTCGTGTCCAGGGCGGCAAAAATTAGGGAGCGGCAAAATTACGGGGCACCAAAATCAATTGAAGGAATCTTTTTGAAAATAATTGCTAAACAATGGAAAATAAAATTGAAGTAGAAATACGTCAATACGAGCTACAATTTAGATAAAAATCCCAAACATCGTTTACGCTGCACTTTCAATTTATTCAGTCGGGCTTATTTAAATATGGTCCTAATGAGATGGATTATCCTATGTGGCCACTGGCCACAGGCTTTCTAATCCTTTGCATGACCATTTGCCGCTTCTCGTCGTCCAGATGTAGTATGTTTTATTGTTTTATTAATGAAATAAATTCTATTTATTTTTAATAAAAAATGTATTCTGAACTTCAGACTTGCATAAATACTTAAGGTCTATTCCTGTGGCGAGGGATGTGATGGGGCGGCACTTTTCTTGTGCCCCTAGGCGGCAGAAGCATAAATACGCCTCTGCTTCTTTCATTTTAAACATTAACTTTACTAATTCAGATTCTTATAATTATATTAGAAATAGCAATATAGACCGTCACCATTACAGCTTCTACTGGCCGCCATTTTGACGGTTTTTACCTAATCTAGTTTATTAAGGATCTTTAGATCCTTTATTGCTTTGTATCCACTGTTGTCCGTCCGTCCGTCTGACCGTGTGCGCAATAACTCTTTTTACAAGCGGCCAATCGTTTCGAAATTTGTTATAGGAATTATTTTTGGTTTAAGATTGGACGTTATTCCCTAGGGCCCTAGGCCAACAGCGACAAAAGTTACAGGGATGCGTGTGGATCGGGAACGGTAAAAATAGACTGACAAAATTGTAGAATTTGATATAATTAACCAATTCTCTAGAGTCTTGATCACGTATCAACTTCAGACTTGTACTGGATTATAACTTACGATCCTTAGATGTAATTCTCATCCGTGGCTTATGTCAAAAGTTATGGAGCATAATGTACACAAAATCGTGGGAAAAATGTCCAAACGTATTCTCAATAAGCAAATTTCATTCATTTTCGGTTACCACATGGTTTTTGATTGAGACAAGTCAAAATTGCCAACCAGTCTGGTTAATAAAATGTCCAAACCCATTAGATCGGTGCGTAATAAGCGAATTTCATGCATTTTCGCCAACGACATGGTTTTTGACCAAGGCATGTGAAAATTGTTATTTGTTATTAAAATGTAGAAATTCATTACATCTGTGCCTAATAAGTGATCACATGGATGTTGACAAACTTGTCAAACATCGTTATTTATGCACCAATTTTGAAATTAAAGTGGGCATTCTTTTGGTTTCCTTCTTCCTTCAATAACAAGAAAAACAATACAATGCTATTAACAGAATCGCGAAAAATTAGTAACAAACCTTAATTCATTAATTTTTATTTCAGCGTGCCATTCGTTTCACCTCAATATGCCAACCCTTTATGTTCAGTTGTTATTGCATGAATTTTTCGAAAATGGAACCTGTTTACTTCAGCACCTTACGTATTGTTTCTGATTTCCTCATAGATTTCCAATATTCGAAAGTCTAAACGAAGACTTTGTCTTCCTAACTTAACCAGGTCTTCCTAAGGGATCTTCCTAAAGTTGTTTTCTACTTGTAAACAGCACTCTTCCAAAAGCTTGCAGCAGTTTTCCAAAATTTTGGACACGTGTTCCACTAATGTCACATGGAACGCACTGAACCTTACATGACATATGACTATTCAGCTGAAATTAAAACTATTCTCGACTTGGAAATGTAGCAGTTTTTCAGTTTTGGAAGCCGCCCTAGTAAAGCAGATTTTTATTCTAAACTTTCCACTTTTATTGCCAAATTTTGTTTCTATTGTTGTACCTATTTAAAATTTCCATAAATTTTTCAGTTCGAATCCAGCCCATTTAGTTTGCAAGTTGTTAGACTACACATTAAACTCGCACGCTTTAAACGTTGTGTAATTGAAAGGGAAATGAACATGTGCGTATGTGTATGTAGTAAGTTTCCACGTGGAAATAGTACGTATAACGTTTATTTATCAATGATTCCGTTGCAAATTCCTGTGGCACATCCAGTTGCAGTTTGCGTGCAATAAACTTTTGAAGCCTGCGCTATAAAGACTTACGGTTCGCTAACTTCATATAATCCGCAACTCGTTTTGTATTCTCAGTGACTTTCGCGTCATTTCGTTGTTTGTTTCTCTTCGAATTTAATTTTGCTTTTATGAATTCTCGTTTGCTTATGTCAAAGTAAGTAACTTTCATAATGTTATTTTCACAGGGCGCTCTTAACTTATTTACCAGTAAATTCCTTAGACGGTACGTGCGTGGAATACCGTTTCGTTTTCATCTCATTATTTTTCATTTTCATAAACCTCCCAGCCTTGATTTTTGATCTAATAATTAAGTCTCATTAACGCTTGATATAATGCATTTAATCGTTGGAATTCGTCGCTGATTTGATGTGAATGCAAAGCTTGCAAGGTAAACAACTGGACCGCCACCACCATTTTTGTGAAATATACCTCACGGAGTGAATGCATGAATGAACTACGATTTTTAATTCATTATCGCACTAATTAAAAATACAAAATTTGCAAATCAGCGTAATTCGTTCGCATTTAACCCCAATTACTCTGCAACATGCCATCTAGTGGACACTCCTCTTCCCTTTAAATCCTCCAGTGCCATCTTGTACTGGATTATAACACTGGGAAGGAATTAGTTTTTAAATAATTTAAAGGCTTAATCTAACCACATCCCGAACGTCAAACGATTTTCCAAATAAAACCATAGTTTTAAATTATTGCATTTACTTACTTATCGCAGTCTACTCACTTCCTACTTGATAATACTTAATAAGGATTAAGGAAACTCTATCTGTGTTCAATTGTGCCATAAATTTGATTGTGAAAGTTTTAACAGTTAGAAAGCGTCAGTTTTCACAATTAAACCCTAAAGTATGTTGTTTAAAGCAAGAACAATGATAGCGATCTCAATCATTATCATTTGTTGCGATTGATGGCTATCAACACATTACCGCGTTTTTATTGTTTAAATTTAAGCAATAATCTACACGAAGCGATCGTTTTCAACTGTGGTAATAACCCCATCCAAGGTTGTATGCACAACTGTAATCTTGTACCGGAAATTTACATAGATAGAGTAACTAAATGTTGACTTAATAAAGAGCAGTTTTCTTTTATAACTTTTACATTTAAATATAATCTCCATTTTAAATGTTGGCCTTATATGGAGTGCGTTGCAAAAAAAATAATGTTTTTGTGTACTAGAAAAGTACAACAGTAACATATGCTGATCATATTTAAAACAGGAAATCAAAACAAATACTTTTTATTATGCCTTTCCTTTTCATTGTACTCGCTTATTTTTACACGGAATGAAATTGTTTCATGTTACAAAATGTATGCGTATTCGTCATTTTAGTTTCTCTAATTTCAGGTTGTTATTCTCGAATTTAATCGCCATTGCAAATTACGGAAACTTATAATACTGAAAGAACATTTCAAATAGACTTTTTAATTAATTGACGTGGAAAAAAATATAGGTCACAGAATTTTTTTTGGAGTTTTTCGGTTTTGAGCTACCATTTGCCAATCAATGTAAGCTATTGAGAATTTAACCTATTAGATTCCACATAGGTATGAAACATATATTTTTAGGTAATCGTACGTTCGATTCCATTGAATTTTTGTTTATTTTATTTATTTATTATTATTGTCCAACAGAATTCATAATTTCAATTACAGGACACAGCTTATACTATTTCTGGATTATTCTTTTCAAGATCTGCAGTTACATACGAGGTGTGTAAATTTAGTAATGAGACTGGCAACGTAACGTTCGATCTGGTGACACTTGGGACGCGGGATTTGGAAGAGGGGTAGTACGAGTTTCAACTCGTTAAAGTTTCTTCAAACTTGTTCGACTTTTGCAAAACTTCAGCAGGTCTACGGAAACAGTGTTTTATCAAGGGTCCGGGTTTTTCGGTGGTTTAATCACCAAGCGGGAAACCTTTATCTTTAAGAACCGATGGAAATGTCAAGTCAAAGCTCAAATGCATGCTGATTTATTTTTCTATAGTCAAAGAGTTTGTTCCTCAAGGCCCAACGCTCAATCAACACTTTTACCGAGAGGTTCGTGGAAAACTTCGAAAAAGGGTCACTCGTGTGAGACCAAACATCAAGAACAACTGGGTGTTTACAATAATGCACCCTATCACACAGCACTGTCGACAAACGAGTTTTTAGCCTGTGAAATCATTCCTGTGACTCCTCAACCTCGTTATTCGCCTGACTTGAATCCTTGTGACTTTTTCCTCTTCCCTAGATTGAAAAATCACCTCAAGGGAACTCATTTTGGGACACTCAAAAACATTCAAACGGCTGTAACCGATCAGCTGAAGTATCCAGTATCCGAGTTTCAGAACTGCTATGGAATTCTATTCGATAAAAAAATTGAAAAAATCTGTCCCATTACTTAATTTACACAGATCGTAAACGTAGCGTCGACCGAATGGGTATCTTTTCATGCATAAATGTATGCGCCGCGTTGTAAAAATATGAACTAAAAAATCAGCTAAACATTGAATTTTAATCCCATGTTGTAAGGTTTTTTTGGCATCTACTGTCACGTTTTCGCTGCGACAACGCATTTCTTGTGAATTCCGTACAAAGCAATTGAAGATTGCAGATATAGCAACAGTGCGGTCAGTTTTTTTTGCTTTCTTTTTACAAGTTGTTGAATCATGGAATCGAAGAGCGGTTGTCAGTAATTCAAATCGTTTCATGGACATGGTTTCTCGAAATAGATCCGATAAATGCTGCATTTATTTCAACTAAGTCTGTATTTCGGTAATTTGACTGAATTGTTGTATCTTTTATATAATTGTTCTATAATTATTAGCAAATATATGTTTAGATAAGAAGATATCCAGTTTACTGTGAATTTATTTTTTATGGTCACTTCGTATATTTATTTGTCAGTCTATCCTCGCTCATACTCATGATATTGTTTAACGGACTCTGTAGCCGCCGAATAACTGCATCAGAAGAAGAGATTTTTATATAACAAAATTTTCAAAATTTTACTTTACATAAACTTCTCTTTTCTGCAACGGATACATCTTAATTATTATTTTTATTTTCCTTTGTTATCCTTATTAAATAACACTTTTATATTTAATATCTATTGCGTTTTTTAGGAATAATAAGCATCTTAAGAATAGTACTTGGCAGTAACGGAAGTCCTTAATAATAATAATTAACGTTACTTCGTATTTACCAACAATCCTGAGAAGTTTCTAAAAAATTTGGAATTTATTGGCAGTCAATGAAATTTCGCGGCATTCCTTGAAAGTCCTTAAAATTGTTCAGCATTCCCTAGTGATAGGAACAGCGACATTTTTTGTCTATTTTGTAAAGAACTGATTGGATAATATTATTACTGTAGTAACTGTAGCTGTTGTTGACAAGAGAAAAAATATGTAACGGTTTTGTTAAGGTCTTATTATAAAGGTGAAAAGGAATTATTATATTCAAGACACAGCTTTTTAAGTAAAGTGTAAGGGTAAGGCTTCTGTTCTATTTGGTATCCATCACCTAGCAGTATTTTCTCGATAGAGAGCGGTGCCAGAAAATAAGTAGGTACATACGAGCATAATGAAACCTATTTGCAAGTAACAGTTTTTCAAATGAGTGATAAAAGTGGCGAGGTCGGTGCTGTTATGAAAGGTGGACATGAACTCAAAAAATTGAAGAGAATCGAATCCAAAAATGCAATTTATTTTTTCATCGAAAAAATTGGAGCAAATAATGGAACGTCTTTTCAGCCATTAACAAAACTTATAATTCAACACTTATCAGGTGTAAAATTGAAACTTGGCAAGAGTACAGTTTTGGCCACACATACAGAGTGGTCCAAATAGGACACTTTCTTTTAAGAAAGAGATATTTAACATAAATGTAATAAGTGATACATCAAAATTTAAGAAATTTTACTCTATGTGCTCTTAAGCAAGATTTCGCCAAAATCAATTATCTTTAATAATAATAAAGTTATGGAGCATTAAAGAAATCGATCAAATTCGACGCCCCCTAGCGACCAACCGATTAGACAAAATTCTATTTGCGCCAATGATTTTCTCATTCAAATTGAGCTCCAGGCACCTAGGTCAATTTTTTTAATCTATTAAAATAAAGGGCGTTTCCATAAGAAAGTGTCCAATTTGGACCACCCCGTACATTAGAATCAAAGGACGAATTTAGCTATAGTGAAACTAAAATTTTAGAGATCGAACGCTAATATAAAATAAAGTTCGGTTTTAGTTAGGGTTGCCATCCGTCCGGATTTCCCCGGATTTGCCCTAGTTTTGAGGGCGTCCGAGGAGCGTCCGGGCGCGGTTTCATTTGTAGTCCGGGTTTAAAAAGTTTTTTAAGAGTGTTTTTTTTTATTCAAAGAAATTAAAAATGAGGGATTAGAATAGTTTTTTATAACTTCACGATTTTATTTTGTTGAGTTTTTTTTTTATTTAAAGAAATGAAAAATGTGAGACCAAAAAGACTTTTTTTGTATAATTTTTGTTTCATATAAAAAATAAGAAATTTGAGGCTATCAATCCTTATAATATCTTCTTAAGATTTTGTTTTGATAACAGAGTATAATTATTTTATATTTTAAGAAATAAAAAATGTAAGACTGCTAACAGTTTCTCAAAACTTTGAAAAGATTTTGTGTTCTTTCTTAGAAGAGAAAGAAAATTTAGTTTAAAATTGAATGAAAATACATAAAAAGTTATTTATAACAATTAAAACAACTTTTTATTTTACTGAGTAACTTTAAAAAAATCCTGTTGACATGTCCGGGTTTTAAGCTACAAAATCCGGGGTTTTCACGCTTCTTCTCTTGGTTACCAGATTTTAGAGATGGCAACCCTAGTTTTAGTAATGTTGTAGGTACATACGTATCCATATAAAAATTAACGATAAAATACTCGTAGTATGGTGGTTTACGAAATTTATGGTAAATTAACATTAACAAAATTTCATATTGACTTAAGATGATTCTTATTTTCAACTCATTTTCTATAATTCACTTTGTTTAAATTGTTATACTGACGAAATCCTCGAGCTAAAACAAGGTATACATTTTAAAAGAAAAAAAGGTATTAATTGACGTAGAATACAAGGAATTTACTAAAATACATATATCCCTATAATTTTTGGTACAACAATTTTATCCATCAACCTTACTGTGCTGGAAACAACAGCTTAAAAAATCCTTCGTACTTTGCGCTACCTAAGTAATGACCATTTGCTTAAATTCAAACATTACACGCCTAAAAAGAGAAGCATTACTTTCAAACATTCAAAAATTTGGTGAAAATTACGGTTATTTCAGTGCGCTAAGTAATGTGAATAAAAGTATGCTAGTTATTGAAAATTGTCTATCTCTAAAGATTATTAGTTCTCACTTTCCATACGTCGAAGCTTTGTCATAATTAAGTTTCATGTTTTAACTACATTTACCGTGTTAATCGATGTTTCATTACATTATGTTATTATCTATGTACCTACTTGAACATTATTAGATCGCCCCGGCTTTACTATATATTTATAGTTGATTGCCCCTTTCGCGATTTTCCTGTTCAGTTAGTAGTTTATTGTGCTAGAGAGGAAATTGATTTTTATTCTAATCAACATAATTAATTATTGTTAACAAAGTTAGACAACGAAACTGATTATTTTAATAATTATAATGCAGCTGAATGCATTAAAATGTTCTACAAATCTAAACCAACTTGTTTTTCCGATTAGTTTATATTTTTACTTTGCAAACGGTATAATTCTGCCAAAAACTCACACGTCAGTTATTGTAGATCAAATGATAATGATTTTGCCCAAACATTAATTGTGGCGTTTGTTGTTTAAATGATGCGAAGCGTAATGTTCTTACAAATTAGATGAGCCCAATTCTGCAGTTCTTCGTTTAAGAGCGCACTATTGAATTAGGTATAAACTATATTGCGAGGGTAGATACGAAAACTGATAAAATTCATTAACACTGGGGCAATTCCAAAGTTTTTCAAATAACGCTACGCTTTCGAAAAATAATAATGGGTTTGGAAATTCTGCAAAATCATTCGATAAAAATCGATGCACTCTCAAGGGCCTTTTTAACTTATCCAATGAGATACTTCCCGGAGGTGAAGTCGAGACTGTAATTGTGGGAGGTTGTTTTTCGCGAATTGCTTCTTAATTCGTAAGTGTGCCTTAGTGGGCAATTCGCATTATTGTGGTCCTTTGCGGCTCTTTACTCCAGAAAACTGTGACCTCCCAGAAAATTTCGTCTTCGTCTTGTTGGGTGGTGGAGAGTAATATGATGAATTCACTAGATTGACGCTTCTTTCCGTGAAGGGCTCCAGTTAGAATTCTATAGAAGGAGTCTTTACCTTGGAATAAAGCAGTCAAATTCTTTTTACAAATGTGTCGTCTACACAGTTTTCATTCGACACTGAGAACTTCGTTCATTTCCAAATCTTCGTGAAGAATTTTCTTTTCTGACATTCCTATTCCTCTAGTGATAGCTGAGACTTTTTACTCGGCAGTTAGTTAACACCAAATCTTCAAACATCTTGACGGTTTCTTCAGTTCGTGATTCCCCCGGATATACTTCACATTTCGGAGTTGTAACTTCGAACGTCGAATTATAAACTATGGGAAAATGTAATTTACGCTAATGATCAAGTGATTCTGCTAACTATACCGCACATCCGGATGTTGGGCCTTGGTTCAAGACCTCCTCCCCTTCCTCTCTTTCTGCCAGCGATTGCGGGTGACCTCGTTCTTATTGAAGGCAAATACTCACAACCACCTTTGTGTTCGTGTTTAGCTGCAATTTATCAACACATCACTCTGAGGGAGGGAAGGGGTGGGGGGGGGGGGGGGTGATTTCTACGGCGAGCTGTGATGGTCAACGTAGCGCCTACCAAGCTTAATTTATTTTGAACAGTCTAATTACTTATATACGATATATGTTACGACTGACCATTCTAATTACTTTTTCCATGATCTTTCCATGATTTTTTTGCATGCAATGTTGGGAGTTCGCAGGAACAATGGTCTCCTCCCAGTTGTAAGTTACTTGGTATACAGTACCTACTATAGGCTTAAATAGTATGGTAAGCAAAAATTATGCATGGTACTGTCTGTAATGCAACACTATTATTAATTTATTATAATAATTCAAACTTTCGCCTTTTCACATCCGTAGCATAAACTCGATTTTAAGGAGCAACTACTCTATGTGGTCAAATTCATATCAATTAGTTATGTTTCGACTTATTTTAGCTACTCTGAAAGATAAAAAGGCGTATTTCAAATTTCAGTGAGAGCAAATTTCAGTAATACTGAACCTTTATGAACGCTAGGACGAAGTGCTGAAAATGAGCACGATGGATAACTAACCTGGCCATTTATTTTTTGACTCAAAACGGGACATCGGTTTGCATTTGCAAAATGTACGGGAACGTATTACTGCATCGAAGCCGAAGGCAGGTACTTACTTCGATTATGTATTAAACTAAGGTTGAATTTACATAAACTAGTTTTATTAATTAGCACAAGGAAACGTTAACCATTGATTTTATTTAAAAAATTAAGGATTGTTTACCCTGTACCTAAAGAGTGAAACAATGTTGTCAAAGGGCAGTAAAAGTACCTAGCCTCTCTAAAGAAAAAACAATTGACCTGTCCGCGCTTTTTTCGTTTTTAAATGCCTCAAACTCATTTTCCATGTTTGCAACTCCCATTTTTTTGTTAAAGTTAAAAAAAAAATAATAATAAACTAGTGTACTGAATTGAGAAAAGAAGGACCTTTCAAATGACGTACCACTTGCTCAATTATCCCTATTTAAATTATAGGCGTTGTTCTCATAGCGCTAAGGGATGAAATCATGTCAGGTTGAAAATCATGTCAAAACTTTTCCCCTCTGATTTAATTGTTTTTGCATTTCTAAAAAAAATGTTCTAGTCAGAAATCCGTCTGTTATCTTTTCGTTGGGCCACCCTGTATATAAATTGCTCAAAATGTCCACCGCTATGTTCACGACACAATTCCACTTTGTTCCAATGTCGAACTCTTTTTTCAGAATTGCGGGTGTAATTCTTTCAAGTTTCCGCAGTAATTGCTACTTGTAGTTCGCCCAATGTATGGAGACGGTTTCGAAAAACGTTGAACAGAAAAAGATATCCCGGTATTATACATATATTACCTACATATAAAATTATATTATGGGGTATAATGTAGATTTCCGGTACTTTGTATATTTTTAGTAGATTCAGGCAAAAATATTAGCACCCAGTCCGCCAATTTTCGCGGGGTTTGTGAAAACTGGACAATTTTGCGTCCCGGGGTTATTCTCGGGGACACCGGGACGGAGTACCGGAAAAAGGGACGGTCCCGTTCAAAACGGGACGTATGGTCACGTTATGGATAACTCAACTCTGAAAGAATATCGAAAAGAGCAAGTTATTTCAGTAGTACAGTAGAGCGTCGATAATCCGGATTAATTGGGACCGAACCTCATCCGGATTATTAAAAAATCCGTATTTTCGAAAATAGGCTATTTTATGCTTTAAAATTATAGAAACGTAACTCAAACCTTGAGAATTCACTTCCATATGTGTGTAAGCAATTACATATGTATGTACATATGTATATGTAGTAGGTAAATACAGTTAAAGCTGTTGTATATTACGTAGTATACTTCACTTTAATGAAACTGAAATACAAAACAGGAGAAAAACGTGAATCCGGAATATCGACGGTCCGGATTTTTGACGTCCGGATTATCGACGCTCTACTGTATTGTAATTTTCAAACCTGTGCTATAATTAGATACGTAAAATTTTATTTTCTTAGTAATTGGTGCTCAACTAGGCTTTGTGTTCAAGAGGGTCTAATTCTCTAGTCCATGACATCTAACTCCCCAAACATGAAATGAATGCAAATTTTAACAGCGAAATGAAAGACCGTAAAGTGCATAGGAAACATAAATATTAATTTTTGCATAATTCCCTTACTTAATAATTATGAAATTAGTTTGTCTTATTTCACTTTAGATTAAAGTTTACTATTATACCTACGAATAATGTTGTAAGATAAACAATATTTAATTTTCATGAGAATGTTATGCAAATTACACTAAGATACAAAATAATTTAATTTTTAAACAACAATAAAAAAAAAGGTTTTAATTAATAAAACTCGTTCGCATTACTTTTGGAAAAATAATTAGTATTACGAAAAGGGATCGGATGACGTTACATTTCCTTTAATAAACAAAGATGAAAATAACTTTCTCACATTATGTACTATAATGAGCAAATTAACGTAAATGTACACATGTCTGAGCGCTTCGCAAAAAAAGAAAACAAAACCCCGAATGGATAGTACATCGACCCGAACGTAATTATAGTATATCATTCGTTTCGCATAAAATACTTCCACGTCATAAATCCATTACGGCGCCACTCTCGTCATATCCGCGACGCGTTTACATGCTGTATTGTATACTATAATAATAATCTAAAACATTGTCATGTATCTACCGATTGAGGAATACGAAATACATTTCTTTAGTTATTTAGTTATCGTAGGACACGCTCCTTTTTTGTAGATTACGTCAATGGTACAAGTGGGCGTAATGTACGTAACGTAAAAATAATTATGTAAAGAGTAAATTGAAACAATTTTCATTGATAAAAAGATGTGGGTTTTTTACACTTTTCTTTAAATTAGTTCCGCACTTTTTTGCATTTCCTTGTGCGATTTCGTTATGTAAAAACCGAAAGTTCCTCGTCCCCCCTGACAAAGGAAATTTCGCCGCCAAATTGAGAAAATTCCAATTAATTATTTACACCATACACTTTCTATATGTTTGGTACTAGTATACAGTCGACGTTTCCAAGAACTGTACGATTTTTACATTTTTTCTCATGGGAATCGGTCGAAATTTCTAATTCCGTACTAGATTGTATTATGAAGTTTCTAAAAATTAGAGAGTGTTTGGGGTTTTCCACGATTGTATAACATTAGAAGTTTATTAAGTTTTTGTGCTGATGTCATTTATTCCTATGGGAATCGACGACTACAAAGAATTCACTAATTAATAATATCGATCCTGTAGAATTTCTTTAATTTAATATTAGTTATTAGCTGATTTCCTATAACAAATAGAAAAATTGGTGGATCATGTGGCAGATGACTCTCCTCATGGAAAGGCACTATTTTTCTTATTTTCATTTAAACTTTGATGAAAAGATGAGAACCATTAATCACTTTTTAAACTTTCTTTACTCGCATTTGGAGTTTTATTGACATTTTGTCGTTATAAATACTTCATTGAAGGTCGTTGGAGTTCAAGTTTCTGAAAGTTGTTTCCATCTTATTCGAGCTTTGGTCTGGAGCTTTTATGGCCTATGAATTGCCACTATTTCTCTATATGAATGACCGAGTTAAAATTTGACTGACATGAAATGTTCTGTTCGCACTATGCATTCTTTCCACTGACCACCATTTGGGTTGTCCTTTTTCTTTACCGGAGTCATCTGAAGTACGAGGAAAATCTGTGTAAAAACGTTTACCAAATACCATCTAAGCAAAAGGAAGAAATGTGAGTTGTTTCTGCATTTTTCTCTCTACGTTATGAGTGCTTTGAAAGAGCTTTTCTTCACGGTGAAGACTACCTATTTGAACAATAAAACTAACCTTATTATCCTAATTTCTTCTCGAACTTTATTCGCTCTCGATACTTGGTCATCCTACTCAAGAAAATCTGCAAACCTGGATAGCAGATTCTAACAGGATCCATTCTTATTTATTTAGAGGACAGACTAATAATTCTTTTCCTCTACTCCTTTGGGAATCAACGAATACAGAAAATTCGCTGATTAGTAATTATCAGTGCTGTAGAATTTCATTGGTTCGCTTCAATTCAATTATATAATTGTAACTTCTAAGTTTAGAGATTTTGTGCCATTTACGTCAATGGCACAAAATCTCTAAACTTAGAAGTTACAATTATAATTGAATTTAGGTGCTTTTATTATCTGTTCAGTTTTCGTAGCGGATATACCCACGATAGAAAGTTCCACTTTTATGTCACGATAGTTTTGTGGGCGCTAAAGTTAAAGTTTCAGACCAAAAAGAAGAAAACTTTTTCAGAAATTTAATTTGGACTTTCTAGTAAAATATTTACGTTTACCAAATACCTACACTGTCTATGCAAAAGAAAGAAGTGCAAGTTGTTCATCGGTTTCTGGATTTCTGGATTTCTTTCTCGACGGTATAAATTATTTGAGGCTTGGAATGAAGTTTCTCACGGTTAAGAGCAGGTCAAGCTTTTTGAACACTAAATTGAAGAAATTTAGGGTTTGCGGGGCTGTGTGCAAATATAAATGCGGGGTCAAGAAGAATAACTTTTATTTACTCATTACATTATAAATATACAGATGTGCCACCCATTTAATAAAAGAATAACTATAAAAATAAAATCACAGAAAATTTAAAAATTACGAAACTATGTTAAGAGAAACAAAAAAAACAAACCTTCATATTTTAATATAATTTAATGTTGCGTACTTTTTTTGCAGAAAATAATCTATACGATATTTATCTTCTTCATCATACCCTCATCCATGCTTTCATATTCAAATTGTCTTTTTACTTTCAAGGATCTTTTTTCTGGAAATAAAGGTTCAATTCCATTTTCAGCAGCAATCTTTTTCGCCAATTTTAAGCTAGATTCATATCCAGTATTTCTAAAATTCTTTACATTTTATTTTAGTTTCTGCGTAGGCACGCGTCTGTAAGCTAATTATTTCCTTATCGTGAAAGTCACGCTAGCGCGGGGCTGGCCTAATCGCGGGGTCGTGTGCAGTGCACACTCCCCCCGCCCCCCATATATTCGGCTCTGATGATAACTTGCCCAAAATAAGAAATTTGTTTACCTTTTCTCTATTTTAACTAAGAGACGACATGATTGCTTTGGCAAGTGTGATTGGATAACTATTTAATGGATCAAGCCACGAAAACTGATGCTATATGGTAAATGTAGGTAGAAAATTGATAAAGCATGAAAAATTCGTCAAATTAAGTAAATAAATAGTACTTTAACTTGATGTAATACATAGACGAGGGTGCATCTTTGACCCTATCATTGAGCCCGAGATACAGGTTATCGTTGAGCTAATAATCACTATGAAGCTAAAGTCTCTAAATAACGATCTTTTTGTGTTTGTGTCTAAAATCTTGGGAAGAGCGATGTCCAAAATTTTTATTTATATTCCAGTTTCTATGGGAAAATCTGGTGGTTGAAATTAGAGTATTGCTTGCGTATCTAACTGTCTGTGATTTTGTTTATTCAGACGCTTTCTGCAGAGATGAAATTTTTTACTTCTGTGCCATAATACTTATGCGCTTAGTGTACTTGTTGATTTTACATGACGGTTTAGATTCTTGTATAGTGCCAGTTTAAATGAAAATGCAAAAGATCTGTAAGTTCAGCACACATGTTGATACAATTTTAATAACAAATACCAAACGAAAAAGGTCGTATTCCAATTGAATTCCAAAGATGTCTATACGTCAAATTACGTAATGGTTTTTGAACATTTGCCAATGTAGCTAGTCAGCGATACAAAATTTAGTATCTGAATCATATTTGTGTTCTGTTTCATGTGGGAGAATGTGAAGGTAGCTTTTAAAGTATTTTTAATTACGTAGGTGGGTGAATAAACAACAGTGACCATGGTCAGTTTAATCACGGAAAATAATACTATGGATACATTATTTACGATCAACCCACGGTTTTCATAAAATCGAATTTCATTGTCGACTTAAATGAAATGCAATTTCGTTGCAATTCTACTGTGAAAATTCTTTTTTTTTTCGTAGGGCGCATTTTTCATCCTGCATTAGATTTACAATCGGCCGAAAAAATTGCTTTGTGTGGTTTATAGGTTTTCCCGATTCTATATTGTATTTCAGAAATTAGTTTTAGGATAACTTTATTGTGTTTGCTTCGCTCTCTAAGGGTATAATAGGTCCAGTCAGAAGAGTTATCGTCTATATTTTTATGTACGTTTAAGTCTCCATAGAGTAGTTAGTTACTCTTGTTTATTCTTGATTCCACTTGAATAATAGAAACGTCAATTTGTTATGTTCTTAAATGAAAGAGGAATGGTTGGTAAGCACAAATACATTTTCCTGCAATTTTTCAAATAACCATGAAGCCTTTTTTTTCTTTGATACAGCATCTTTTTATTGTAGATATCCCTTAATAAATAAAATTACATTTCGGTCAAATAAGTAATTAATTGTGTTTTGTATGTTTATCAAATAAAGTTTCGCAATGTATTGAAATGTATCTGTAAATTGTGGTGTATCGTACTCACCCTTAAATTCAAAACAACACAGTGTACAAAATGTTCATAAAATGGTCAAAGAACTTCAAAATACAGACTTTCTAAATGTTTAGAAGTGGCATAAAGTTCTCGGTCTTTACTTTTTTACGGTGTTGGGCAACATTTTTTTACAGAGCGCGAGTTAAGATGATACAACGCTTCGAATTTTCTTATTGACTGTATTCAGAATTTTTTGCTGAGCGTTTACACTTATTTTTTATGAAACACTTACTGCAAGAACCGAAATTAACTGATCAAAATTTCTTATCGTGCTCTAGAAATAAATATCAAGCAACTCTTCATCTTACTATGTATTTGTGAATTCCTTTACATAAGTGGGTGCCTTGTTAGGTTTAACTCCACCATCCATCTGGACTATCAATGTGAGGCATTGTGGAATATGCTGCCAGGAGAAGCGGATCTAATCGTGGCAGTGAACGGATAGAATGTTTCAGTTCGATGAGTGGAGAGCACTCACTTTATACTGACGACACTACTATGATTTTTGATGACCAGCATAATAACGAAGCAACTGACTAATTTGGTGCACTGCTAATCTGTTAAGTATTAATTAAGTGAAAAGGGGAAATTTGTGATTAAGATGTCATAACTTAGCAACTTTGGCACATTTCACGTTCAAGAATTGTAATTATTTGTAGCATACAAGTGATTTTGGAGGGGGTGGGGGGGCAAAAGTATAGAAAAATGGCAAGTGTGCATTATCTATACCTCGAAAATAGCTCGTAATTCTGATTTTGTGTTGCTTTATGAAGGGGAGGAGAAGCAAGGATAGGTCAGACAGGGTTAGGATGGTTAGCATGTTGGGAGGATTCATTGGAAAATTGTCTATTCTTCATAGTCCAAAATTAGTCTTAATTTTATAGGGAGTCGCTAAAAATCTACCCGTTTCATATTATTATTGCAAATTCTCGGGCAATTTTGTGGTGGTGGCGACACTGAGTCAAATTCCGTGCGTATGTTCCCTCTAAGTAAGGAAAAATGGAGATCAAATTTTATCATTCTATGGTAAAAAAGTTAGTAAAACCTCCACTATTTGTGATGCTCAAGCAATTATTAGTTTCCATACGAACAAAAACCATTTTCAGACCTGTGCCACAAGTTTGGACATTTTTTTAAAGAACGACAGTGTAAATGTTATTATTTATGTTACGAGTAGTCTGTTGAAATGTCGCCGAAGAATAAATTTGGTCTACGGTTGTTCCTGTATTCCAACTGTACCTAACATCCAAGCAGTGAATTTTGCGAAAGATGAACTGTTAAAACGGATGGAGACTTCAGTTATCTGTTTATCTCATTAACTGTAAACGTCGTTTTGTCTTAAGCTCGATCTCAGAATTCTGAGAATTTCGACAGCAATCTTTGAATTTTTTCCGCAACTTTTTGTTCGAATTTTCAACTGGTAGAACACAAGAAATCCAGTTGTTTTTCTACACGTTTAGATTACTTCCTCCAAAATACGAGTAAAAAATGTTAACGTCTATGTAGGCAACGCTTGAAATTGTAATAATGTGTTTTGATAAGATTTATTCCCCTATAGTAATTGTTCTAAAAATAAATACCCTTCCTAAATTATAGTTTCATATAAAATTTTAATGCCAAAAATTTAAGATTAACAAATTGCTAAGCTGCAAGGTTAAATAGTAAGTATTTACTTGAAAACATCATAAATTCGTACCTACCTAAATTTAATTATTACGAGAATGAGAGAAAGTGTATTAAACTGAAGGTTTATTTTTCCTATTTACAGTTTTTTGATATTTCGCTTGTACTGTTAAAGTATTAATACATACGAAGTAATAAATTAATGAGCGTATAGACATAGAAATGATTAAACTTTCGGAGAAATTCACAAATATTAACCTCCTTTAAGCAAAACTAGATAAATATGGACTAACTTCCGAGTGCCTCCCCTTCAAAGTGTAACTATCATTTTTTTTGCTATTTTCAATCTCGTTCGATGTAATTTTCGATGATTCGATGAATATCCTTGATTTCTTTGGTTAATTCAAAAATAAGGAAGAAGTCTGAAGGTGTATTAAATACACGATCTTGGGATCTAATAATAATTTTGCACGCCTTGAAATTGTGTTGGTAATAATCGTTGTTGTTGCGGCTATAAAAAGTTATTTTCAAACAGAAATAGACCGATGACACCATTCACTCAAAAACTACACCAAAAATTAAGTTGTGAGTTGGCTGATGAGCTTTCCAAATACATCAGTTTTGAAGTTACGGCCTACCACCAAATATATCTTTAAATGTAAGCAGTGGATCAACCTCCAATTAACCACACTCGATGAAATGGTTTTCCAAACATTTTCAGACCAACTTCCCGTTTCTTGAAAATGGTGCGAAATTAATGTTGATGATTTGGACAGTCTGTCTGCGAGACTTACAACCTTTTTACTATATTTGTTTAAGGTTTAACCAATGCCAATACCAAAAAATGACGGAATGGAATTGTAGAAGTAATGTTTATTTTAAAGGTTACGGTAACATATCGCTCGTTCCTATTTTTTTAAAAATTTGTTTAGAGAATATAATTATGAGAAATAGTAATCTGTAAATAAATTAATAAATACAAAGAAAATTCTTATAGTAATATTCTGTCTTGTACTATGGAGTAACAGGCTAGGTACACTAATTCTACTGATTATCATACCAGCTGGACGCCCTTTCTTCCCTTCTGGCTCTGGTAAATTTAACCACCTCCACCTCAGTATGCACACCGCCTCCATCCTCCCTAATCCGTTATTGAAGTTTCAATTTAAATTTAATTGTTCTTCATGTATATCACTGAAATCTTTGCAAAAATCATTTGTTCAATCCAACCTGCCCAATATCTAGGTACCCTCTATTTCTCCCTTACATTCCTCCAGTTTTTGTACTTCCACTCACTTATCTCTCTGTGTAGAATATATTCACAATATCAAATTAATTATATTATCTACGGTTCTATGCCTAAACCTGCACTCTGTCTGGATTTTCAGGAAAATCTACTTAAATCTGCAGGAAATTCTGTTAGAACCCAGTTGTTTAGTTTAAGGAATTCATCCTTATTTATTGAATTTGAATTTATTTAATTCCCAAAATCAGTTAATAATATGAAAGACATTTGTTTTATAATTTACACTCTTTCTTGCGTATATTGTGACATTTAGTTTATTCATTTAAATGCATTTTCATAATAACATCCGAATTAAAGCGGTAGTGTCTACTAATTTATTGGTATAATTCCAAATTTTAAGAAATATCATACACATGGGTGTTTTTTTGAAAATTTTTATTTTTAAACTTAATCACTGATTGCAATTAGCATAAATACCAACTAGCTATTTAAACTGTTCCCAAAACAATTATAATAATCTTAATAGATCTTGTTTTATAGCAGTTCTCAACAAGCTAGTTTTATGATAATGTTTCAAATTTAGTTTTCTGCGACATTATTATTTTTAATTTAAGGATCAGTTATGAATGAAACACAATAATGACGCTACAAGTATTAACAACTATGAGACTATTGGTCGTATTAGTTTAAATGAAAATCTATTAAAACTACTTTCAAAACGGAAACTAAAGTTAAGTTAAGTCAACTTTTTTACAGTGACCATCAAACAACTCAAATAATGTTTCTTAATTCTTAATGTAATAATCTTTTGACAACCCCTTTTTTTATGTATTTTTCTGGTAGCCCCGAGTTTCGGTTTAGTCCAATTTTTTTCTTCGGCAGTGTATTGATTGATCAACATTTGAAAAGTTTCACTTACTTCTTGATTACTACGAGATATTACACGTGTGCCGTTTCTTCAAAAGAATAAAGCTGGTGAGGTGGTTGAATATTGGAGAACGAATCACCTTGAGATGGAAAAAATGCCGGAAATGTCTTGAAAAATACGGGACGAAATATTCTAGCGGGGAAAGTCCATGAGAAAATACCTCCTTTGCGCTTTGTACCTCTTGAATTAAGCTAAGTCCTTTAAGTCAGAGTTTTATAGTATTTTTTAAAGTATTTTTAAAGTATTTTTTATTATCGAGATTTTAATTAAAAATACAAAAAGGAGAAGAAAATAATATGTTCTCATTATACACCAAGCACTAGAGCAAGTGACAAACAGCAATACCCTTCAGCTCGTATGGGTCAAAGGGCATGCTGAAACAATAGGCAACGAAAAGGCCGATAAGTTAGCCCGACTGGCCTCAAAACAACTGTTTTATGGTCCAGAGCCGGCTCTCCCACTTACAGTATCAACTGTAAACAACTTGATTACTCAAGATACCCAAGTCCAACACAAGACTAGGTGGAACTTGATGTCAGACAGCCGTCACGCGAGAGAGGCCTTTAGAGGACCATCCCGTAGCCTGGCGCGCTTTTGCACAGGGCTATCCAGAAGGAACCTGCGACTACTTGTGGGCATACTATCTGGGCACTGTAAACTCAACAAGCACATGCACCGCATGGGCTTGGTCGAATCACCATCCTGTAGAGGATGCTACACAGACGATGAGACGGCGCAACACATACTCTGTGGGTGTCCCGTACTCGTCGAAACAAGACGATCCATGTTGGGGGAATCCTGGCCGGACATGGCTATGATCAGAGCCGCCCCCCCCCCGTCCAGCATCCTCAGGTTCATCTCACGCGTGGGGTGGCTTGAGTGATGTTGCGGGGCTGAGTGACTCTAGTCAGGGAGGCAGCACAAAGGGCCCGAATAGGAGGCCTACGTGCGCGTGGACTCTTGACCACCCTCCCATCGTAATCCAGAATCCAGAATCCAGAATATGTTCTCATGGACTTTTCCCCGTTAGAGTATTTCGTCCCGGATTTTTCAAGACATTTCCGGAGAATTTTTGCGACTTTTTGAGACTTGCGCCCAGGATTCATGAAAAACGGAGCGATGTTAGTTCTAAAAATTGTCTATCACGCTCTCAATTTGAGAGTAAGGAAGGAAGGAGTGGAGGGGGGGGGATTTAATGAAATACTTCCACGAGATATGCCCTGGTAACATTTAACATTGCTTCATCGTAACATTGAATATATCTTCCACTCGACGATCGTAAGCAATTTTGAACGGCTAACATCTAAAAGCGTAGTGAAGGAGAAAGTGTGACGACATAAATGACGAGTTGCGTATATCACGTCGAGTTTACATAAGAGTGCAAGAGAGGAATTAGGGAACAGAGATAGCGAAGGAATGCCTAGACTACGAAGAGGAAAGTCGAGAAGAAGAGGATTTGGTTAAAGACGGGGCGGAAAGAGGATTTGGAATGAAAAGAAGACGAAATATATGAAAAGTAACAGAAACAAATCGCGTATAACACAAAACCTGATCATTGAAGATAAAACTTTCGAAGAGGTGGACAGCTTTGTTTACCTAGGCGTACAGCTAGACAATAACGGTAACAGGGGAGAAGAAATAAAAAGAAGAGTACAGATAGGCAGCAAGACATATTACGCAAACAAAGCTACGTTAAGGGATAAGAAGCTGTCAAGGCAAACAAAGTTAAAGATATACAGGACCTTGATAAGGCCTGCTTTGACTTACGCTGCGGAGACACTGTGCTTATCACAGTGTGAGGCCGACAAAATGAGAGTTTTCGAGAGAAAAGTATTGCGAACCATTTTTGGCCCAAGATCTGAAAACGGAGAAACAAGGACAAGAACGAATCACGATCAAATATCGCAAATGTGTAGAGGAGACGATGTGGTGAAATTTGTGAAATCACAGCGAATAAGCTCGTTGGGCCATATCATGCGAGGCGGAGAAGATATGGTGAAGAGACTAACGGGTGACAGAGCTAGCTGGGATCAGGTTACTGGGGATCTGGAAAGACTGGGAGCTAGTGATTGGAGATCCAAAGTTCACGACAGACAAGATTGGAAGGAGATTGTTAGAAACGCGGCGAGACACACAGGGTGGTGAGAAAACTGGATAAGAAACAAGAGGGGAAATGAGTAGGGGGGATGAATCACTGCATCAGTAACATGTGAAATGTATTATGTGGGGACTAATCCGTAATCCACCCCGGCAAACGGATTTGTAAATCCCGGAAAAGGGTAGCTATATTCTTAACGAATGTTAAGCTGTACAAAAATAAAAAACATCTCGTTTTTAACTTAAAAATTTCCATGAATTCCAAAAAACAAATAAACTTTTCGTGATTCGATGCCGATAAGGCAAGGTTTTTTCAAAAAACCAATTTTAAAAATTAAAAATCGATTCGTTGGTGATAATCAAATTAACGCATTGCGATGAATTTATAATCACATTTTTCGAATAAACTATGTGGGTGGGAATAATGAATGTGTGAAATCGTCACCAGCAGAACAAGTACGAATGAAACGTCATTAAGCTGATGGTGCCTTGTCACTTATCACATGTATAGTGATAAAATTTCGATAAAATTTACATTCCAGTGTGTATAATAAGTTGCCTATTTAACGCAAAAATTCACTAAATAAGTAGTTGTCCTTTGATGTGAATTGCTTTTGAAATCATTGTGGAAAGCCTGCTTCTTTAACCCTTAAGTACGGTCGTACCAGTTTCAGTACGTTGTCACGGCCGTGTCGTCTGTGGGACTACCTGATGATTTGTTTGTTTTTTTTTTCAAAAAACTTAAAAATACTATATCTAATGTTGCTACATACGCTCAATACATATCTTGCAATAGTTGAAATTATTTAGAAAACCCAAAATAACAGAATACCATTTTAGTAACACCATTTATTATACGACGGTAGTAAAAAAATAGGAAAGTCATATTTTTTAACTTATTAAGTTAAAACAAAACTAAATAAAGTAATGCTATTATTTCAACTCTGGGGGGTTACATAAGCACTTATAGATAAAATAAAATTCAAAAAACAAAATAAATAAAACAAAAATTTTTGGTAAAATAGGTATTACAATCAGAGGCGGATTTACGAATTTGCCGCCCCTAGGCTGAAAATATTTTGCCGCCCCTCTTCTACGATTATTTTCGCTTTTTGTTTCTACTGTTGTTAAACAATATTTGATATACCTACTCACAAACTAAAATATTGTATTTTCAACTAACTTCAAAAAGTTGGTTACTAAATTCGTCCGATGCCTGTGCCTTGCGCGATGTTACAGGGTTTAGAAAGCTGGAAGTGGTGTCATCTTATAGGGAATTCTTTACCGATTCCAAATCTTTGGTAAATTTTTTGATCGGATCACCCGTTCACCGACGGGACGCCATTAAAGTCAAAATATATACGCTTGAATATCTCGAGAACGACACATCCAATTACAAAAGGAAAAAACACGTTTCCTTTATTTTTTGAAACCTATTGAGTGATACGTAAACATCACCCTCGCCCCCCTGTGGAGTAAAGCGGGGGTGAGTTTTGAAAACTTAAATGGGAACACCTATTTTTTTATTGCACTTTTGGATTCTCCATAAAAAACTATTCTCAAATTGTAAATTTCACCCCCAACTGCAAATCCTTTCTTAAGAGTGGAAAGGGGGAAAATTGCACATGTCCTCAGAAGAACGATCTATTTTTACATTTTTTTTCTTCCAAGATTTTTTTGTGATTTACTAATTGTCCGCCACCCTCTCCGCTCCCATCTCCCTTAAGGGTGGAAAGAAAAACAATGACTCATTTGGTACTTGTGTCTGGGGGGGTTAGTATAGATATATATTTTATATCGTATATGCCATAATTAATTACAGATTTGAAGTTGCTTGAAATTAGAATTCTATAAGAATTCGCGCCTTTTGATACTTGTTTCATATGATTTGAATTTGTCTAGATGTCATTTTATTATTTAATTTTACTTAATTAACTCCAACATTTGCCGCCCCCTAAAATGTACCGCCCTAGGCTATAGCCTTTCTAGCCTTATGGTAAATCCGACCCTGATTACAATAGCTAAAAGTAAAACATTCGTACTGACGTGTAGTCTGGCAGACGACGGACGATTTTCTAACTACAGTAACACTAGTACTATTCGACCCAAATCAGTTTTACTTCGGCAGTGTAATTTAGACGTCTTCGATTGAGAGTATACCGAGTAACAAGTTTCTAAAAAAATTAGTAATGAAAATATCTGTATTTAAATATTACGAGTAGTCTGAGAGACGACACGTCCGTACTTAAGGGTTAACAATCATATTCGAGTCTCCTGGAGTAGGTAGATTTGGAAAGTGAACAAATCCATTTTTTCTTTGCCATTGCGTGTAAAGAGTGGGCACTATAATTTCTTCCCTAGTATCCTAATTCCCGTTTTGAATCAGACACGTTTAACTTTTCTTTAGCACTGGCTCATCATTTTGCTTTTGAAAATAGATTGTTGATGACGCCATTATTAAGAAGAATTCAGAATTTTTAAAACAACTTTTGATCACAAAGGTACTGTTTTTCTGGTCCCCGTGATATTGTAACCATATATTTGCAACACGTTATGAACTAACACCTTCAACCTTTTGAGATTTCTTATGAAAAACGCCAAATTTTTTCAAATTTTAAATTTAGTTGATCCGCCAGTAGTCTCGATTAATTATTTTATCATTTCAGTTTATTTGTCAGTTATCGGACAAACGTGAATATTTTGAAATCGGTTCCTTGACATACATGGCCAATGGTGGCACTGTTCTGACAATTTTTTGTGCCCACTCAAAAGATCATGGCAATAAATACGTTCATGTTGACTTTAGGTACTGAATTTAAGTATCCGGTTATTGCTTTACATAACATGCATGTTTGTCTAATGTCTATTCTATAATTATTATCCTAATAGTCCCATTGTCGATCAATCTGTCTGCAACTTTATTTTGAATTTGGACCTTTACATAGTTCAGATGATCCATATCTAACACAAATCGGCTCCTTGTAAGCTGATTCTACTCTATAATGAGTCTATTTAGTGTCTCTTCAACCTGTAATCAAACAAAGGTTCTAATTTATAAACATAATTTGTTTAATATTTACTTCTGCAGTACATAAACATTGTATTATAAAAAAATTATGAAACACTTTTTGCTGTGGATTAAATTTTTCAGGAAATAACAACTTTATGAATTATCTTTGTATTTTTCTCCCTCGGCTAGTTCCTGTCTATAAATTGCATTTGTTTTTCTACTTTATCCTTTTTCGCATTTTATATTTTATGGTAAGCAACTCTCCCATTTTATTATCTACGTAATGCGTGGGGCTCATAAAAATTCAAAGACTTCCTGGATTCATAACTAGTTTTAAAATAATCATACAGTATACTTACAAAATATCAGTATTTTATTATGAATGACAAAGGTTGATATTAGTAAAAAATTCTTGGGGGTTGTAACAGTCCTTTCAAAGAGGTATTAAACTTGTACGTGTTTCATTCATAAATTATCAGGATGCGGAGAATTTGTTAGATTTCGAAGTCAACATAAAATATTGAAATGAATAAGACAGTTAATATTGGATGGTGTAGTTTAATGAATGGCCGTTGTGTACATCAAGTGTAGCACTTATCCTTTATAAGTTATGCATGGACAAACAAGTGCGGAATGTATTCCTTGTTGACTGTTTATTTCAATAACAAAAGCGTCTTTGGCTTACTTTAGACTTTGGAGCACGATGGCACTATCTTGCTCATTCGATAACATCCAAGTTATCTAACTGGATTTGGTAAAATTTATATTGTTAGTATGGTAATCGTTTTGACCGGATTATGATTTATCCCGATCTACTACATCCATCCATTTATCTCCGAACTGGTTTTTATTATGAACAATTGTAAGTTTACCGATGTAAACGTAACACTTCAGAGTTATGCGTACGGTATTGTGAAAAAAAAATGCGTTTCATTGTAGTTCAGTTTGGACGTTATTTTGGTTGCAGGTGGGAGATGGTTTCAGCATGCTCAAAATTAATGGTACGTTATAGCCATTCTCTTGATTTCTTTTTTATGATCGCCAGACTCAAGCAAGTTAAGAATTGGAGCGTAATTAGAATTCTCGGGCTTTCCTGTGTTATGGTACCATTCAATTTTCATAAGTAGTAAGTAGTAAGAAATAAAGGAATACAACGAAATAAGCTGAACATAATAATCGTCAAGTTTCATTACATCACATTTTCAGGATTATGCAACTACCATGTTTTTTTCCGGTACACAAGGAAATTTTCACTTATAATTGCACAAGAGGTTTGTACATATTTTACCGAGTAAATTTGGGTTGTTTAATAAGTATCTGTTGCCTAGCAATTAGACGAGAACAACTCGTCTAATTGCTAAAGGAAACAGATTAAAATTTAAACAACACAAATTTATTCGGCATAAATACAAACCTCGAGTGTAATTCGGCAGAAAATTATAAAATTAGAGATATACATGCATACACCGGCGCTTAGAGAGAGAATCGTAACATTATAATGAACTGGAACGCCACACGCTCGCTGTTTGTAGTCGAAGCGGTTGTGTAAAAACTTCAATTAATTAAAAATTGATTTCCACGTGACACAATTTTGGTTTCTAAATGAGTCTCATTTTATTATTCATATTCCCGAGAATGCAGTGTGCTACAATATCGTCTGTAGCGTCTATAAAAATCAAATGTTGATAAAACCATTTTACAATCATATTAACAAAGGTTGAATCTACAACATAACTAAAATTTTGTTCCATTTGAGCGAGTAGTTTTGTTTTTATGTAACTCTAAACTTAGCTAGTGGGTCGCAAACCCTGAAAACGGGCACTTTGCATTGTTCGACCGTAGAAGTGGCCCTTAAAGTGCATTTTTAAAAAAAGTTGTTACTTCTAAATAACGTAGAAATAAATAGGCTTTAATTTGATACCAAGCTCATTCTAATCAGCCC
Organism: Pyrocoelia pectoralis; assembly: GCA_036250285.1. Taxonomy (NCBI): domain Eukaryota; kingdom Metazoa; phylum Arthropoda; class Insecta; order Coleoptera; family Lampyridae; genus Pyrocoelia; species Pyrocoelia pectoralis. Next base: position 7,240,882 of record CM070076.1, on the reverse strand, counting down.
AATGGTTATTTTTTTATTCAGCTTCAAACTCGAGTATATATACTTTTTGCGCCGACAGTAGTGCATTAAGGAGGCGTTCAATTGTCCTAAGTAACCAAAATTTCATAACCACACTCCCATATAAACGCCATGTTAAAATTGGACTTTGGCATGCATTTCTGGACAACTCGCTCTGACCATAGTTTTGCTCCGATCATGGAGTTTTATGTCTTAAAATGACCATAAGAACATGATACAGCTGATATGCCTAGTTTTAGCAAAAAGTATAATGTTTCAAGCTGTCTAGGATGTGTCAAAGTGTCAGATACTGTTTTCTTGCGATATTTTCCGATTCTTTCAAAATTACAATAGAAATAGCATACCCCAATGCGATATCGATAGGCATAACTACCGTGAGGGTTCATTGGGGTCATTTTCAGATATAAAAGTCAAAAATCCGACCAATACAGCGAATTGTCCAAAAAATCAAGTCCGAGTCTTTTCCGATGGCGAGAAAACTTTTGGCGTACTCGCAGGAAAAATTGTCGTTCCATCACAACTCTTTACTTCAGGCTAACTTTCCTCGTATATTGCTCTCATTATTCGAAAATTTCGGAATTCATCAAACAAATTCGTAGAGATTTCTTCAGTGGAATGGGCCAACGTAAACCAGGTGAAAGAAAGGTGCCTAGGAAGAATACCAAACTGTGCAGACGTTAGAGAGTTTTGGAGGCCTTCCACGCGATAGAAATCAGGGTCAATATTGGATCGAAAAAAGTTCTTGAACCCCCCCTTAAGTCCCTGTAAAAGTAACAATTTCACTGCGGCTAATGCATTGAACTAGCGTACAGTTCAATGGATTTTTTATACATGAGTTAAAATTGTCAATGTAATAATCTGAGTACGCGAATTGTGATCTGATCGTTAGTCTTATAATCGAATTATTATTAATCACATTATGTGATCGGAATTAGTGAACAAATAAGTAACCCACTCGCAAAATTGATGGAAGCATGAAAGCGCCTTTTGAATATTTTTAAAGAATATTATAATAAATACAACAAATGAACACTATTATTATTTAAAATTAACAGAATGCCGTCACTCAGGGGCACCGCTACTGAAGGACAAGCCCCCCCTTCCCCCCCATCCCAATCCATTTTATAAAATGTTAAAAGCTCACAATAAAACCACTTTTGGAATATAATGTTCTATCCCATCGATCGGTGAAATAGGTAAACATTTTCAAGTATTTTAATTTTTAGTTGGAAAAAATGTAAGCCCCTCTCCCCCTCCTAACAAATTTTGTTCCGGGCTTCTGTCTTCACTTGCTCTTCTAATAAGAAGTGCTTGATTTTCTCCAATTCGTCTTACTGGCCGGTTCACTTTGCGATGTCCATCAGGTGGCAAAGGTTTACCCTGAATTCCCATAATTATGACAGTGTAGTCATGATGTGCCATATACTAAGGGCTGCATAACTTGCAGTGCATTTTTCAGTTGTCTGGTTATCTGTGTCAAACGTAATGCGATCGTCTATTCTTTCTAGGGATTCACGGGCTTGGCTTGCATTTTTAAAGCTTGACATAAAATCAAGTTAAGCCTACAAAAAACCAAGTCCAGCTTAAGTATTATCCAAGCCAAGCTTATTTGTGGAAAAGCATGAGTTATCAAGGCAAGCTTTCAAGCTTATACTTCTAAGGATTTTTTTACTATTCCATGGAACATAATTCTTAGAAGATCCAGCTGATGATTTTGCATTCTACCATAAAATATATTCATTCGGTATAAAAGAAGGACCTACGTGTAATTCAGGATGTATTTGAGATAGTCTGTGCTCTACTTAACAAAATATAGGTACCGTTAGTAGGTATGTTGATTCGATTTAGTAAGAAAAGAATATTTTACTTAAAATCATTGTAAAAAAAATTACAGTGTGTCTCACTTTACATGAAGACACCTAAATAACTTTTCAGTGATAAACGCCATTAAGATGAGTCTTTTTGTAGAGTCCAAATCTAGCCAACTACGCTGAGAATAAAAACTGAGTTTACACAAAAATGCAGAAAAAAAAATTAAAATTTTTCAGCGAAACTTCGTATTTGGATTATTTTAGTGATTTGCGACAACTTTGTTGAATACTTTTTTGGTCTATCTTCATCGAAGTACTTGAAACGCTAGTTTTTATTTTCTTCATGGTTGGCTAGATTTGCATTCTAAAAAAATATCATTCCTACAAAAAGACTCATCTGAATGGCCTTTATCACTAGTAAAATTTGTATACTAATTGCACTATTAATAAAAGAGTTATTTAGGTGTCTTCATATAAAGTGAGACACACGGTATATATTTCTGAAAATCGCAACGGTACCTTGTACAAAGTGTTTTGCACGTCACACTGTAACACGAGTTTGTAATTGTAAAATGATACGGCTATCAGGTGATGTCCTGCAACGGCTTTTGATTTGTACGAAGTCAGAAATGATAAAAATTATAAATTAGAAAATGTGAATGCCTAGATATTCCGGAAAATATACGGTCTACATAACGGTTCTACGGAATTTTCACAAGACGTTTGAAAAAGCTTGAGAAAGCTTGATAACCAAGCCAAACCTGCATTCGAAAACATCAAGCCAAACCAAGCTTTTCTTCTTAAAAAGCTTGACTTTTAAGCTATTATATTTCAAGTTAAGGTAATTGGCTTGGTGAATCACTGATTCTTTCGTGTAACGAAGAGAATCTTGACACAATTTATTTTAGTGGAAGGGTTAGTCATAATCGACAAAAATTAGTCTTGGGCTTTTTGGAACAGTCGAGCATGGTATTTTAATAACTAAATGAAGCTTTTAAAATAAAACGGAAATTTACATTTTTAAGGGTTTCTCTAATATTTCCATAATTTGGACACCCTTTCATTTTAGTTGCTGGTCTAGAGAAATATGTTTGGTTTGTCAGAAAATAGAATTAGGCTATTAAAGCTTGATATAGTTACATATTTTCTAATTTTTTGAGTCCCGCGTTTTATAGGTTGACAAGTTTCTGTTTACCAATTCAGGAATCATATAAAAATGGTAAAATATGAGTATAATTTATTAAAACTATTGCTTAATAGGAACATGATTGATTTTTATCGTAATAACTTTGTTTTTCTTGTTTCAGACCTTGCATTTCAGAAAACATGTATTTACCTATTTTATTAATATACATATATTTGGGAAACTTTCGATAGCTGTTCTAATAGAAATCACAATGCCTAGTTTTTGAAAACAGTCTACGCTAATCGCGTAGTGGTCTGTCCAGTTCATGAAGTAAAAGTGTTTTAGGGGTTGTTTTGATTCGATACAAATACATATGCCAAGGGCACTTTTCATATATTTATTTTCACATTCTACACCTTTTTGGTAATTTTAACTCCAATGGAAATATTTAGAAAGTTGAATCTGCGAGATTTGCACATAGCAATTTCTGTTTGGTTTTTGTTATGGTTGATCTCCTTTCCACACAACAACTAATTTTGCCATTTTTCCCGCGTCCAGGAAACCATTTTCAACCAACTTCAAAAAGTTGGTTACTAAATTCGTCCGGATGTCTGTGTGTCTGTGCGTTGGTCAATGTTACAGGGTTTAGAAAGCTGGAAGTGGTGTCATCTTATAGGAAATTCTTCACTGATTCCAAATCGCTGGTAAATTTTTTGATCGGATCACCCGTTCGCCGTCGGGACGCCATTAAAGTCAAAATATACACCCTTTAATATCTCGAGAACGACACGTCCAATTACAAAAAGAAAAAAATACGTTTCCTTTATTTGTTGAAACCTATTGAGTCATGATACGTAAACATCACCCTCACCCCTCCTGTGGGGTGGAGCGGGGGTGAGTTTTCAAAACTTAAATGGGAACACCTATTTTTTATAACTTTTGGATTCTCCATAAAAAACGATACTCAAATTGCAAATTTCACCCCCAACTGCAACCCCTTTTTTGGGGGTGGAAAGGGGGAAAATTGCACGTCCGCAGAAAAACGATCTTTTTTACTTTTTTTTCCTCTAACATTTCTTCGTGATTTACAAATTGTCCGTCACCCTCTCCACTCCCATCCCCTTAAGGGTGGTCAGATAAACAATGACTCATTTGTGCAGAATCCGGCGTAGTTATGTCTGAGGTGGGAAGGGGGGGTAGTTATATACATATATATTGTATATAGTATATGCCATAATTAGTTACAGATTTGAAGTTGGTTGAAATTAAAATTCTATAAGAATTTGCGCCTTTTGATACTTGTTTGTACTATTATAGTGACTTAATTTTTAGTGAGTGATTTGAATTGTTCTGTATTTGCGACAAGATTAATGAATGCTCACTATCTGCAACTGAAGATGAAAATATACGACCTCCTAATCGCAATGACCAAGATTATTATTATTTCAGATCTTTCGTTGGGCAGATATTGCTTCACTCTGCTTTCTCCCTTTTCCATATGATTTCGCTTCCTCACATCATTCTTCAGCATCACAAATTCGTTCCGTTCCTTTCCACACTTGAATCTTCTGTCTTTGTATTCAATGAATCATGCCCATAAACTGTTCAAGTATCTTTCTTTATCTTTTGTGTGCTAATCAAGCAACGATTCATTTTTTTCGGTGTATTTCAGCTTCTTTGTGTATTGAATTGGATGAGAACTTGGTGGTAATTACTAAATTACCTTTGTATCTATCTTTATGGACCAAAACACTCACTATGCTAAACTTAGTTTAGTTCATAACTAATTAAAATAATAGAATCACGAGTATGTTCACAAAAGATTTTAACACTAATTGTTATTTAACCGTTTTCTTTTCAAAATGAAGTTGTAAAATGAAACTTAATATGTCATTTTTAATAAGACACTATTTTTGAAGAAACGAGTGAAACATAGAAAAACAATAAATAAATCTAACGCATCCAAAAGCATTAATGTTCGATAATATTAGTAGATAATAATTTGGATAATTTACCGGACTAAAATTCTTCCAATATACATTTGCTGCTTTCGTCAGCTGATTATGGTTAGAAGAACACACAAATCTTTAACAATTTGGGGAAAATTCTATGCGAATGTCGAGAGGCAAATAGACCGACATCCAAAATAGTGTTTTTGGAAAATAATGCAGCCTGCTAATCTTTCTTCCACCTGTTCGCCAAACACACTTCGTCAATGGGTTAAAATTGATTCTTACTTCCTCCTCCAGTCATTAATAGTCTAATTTTGATGATTTCTGGAAAAACATAAACTTGTGTTTTCCACAGATTTTCTGCTACTCAATCGAACTTTATTTAAACATCTTCTGATTCTTCGATCAGATATCACACGGTTATAGGCACGAACAGTTTCCAATTCGTTCTGCACTGGGGTACGGATCATTTTCTCATTTTTAAGAGCAGTCGCCATCAGAAAATGGTTTTGTCATGTAACCGTCATTTTTATTATGACAACAATGCGACCAGGACATGGTTATGTACGATCATTGAATAAAGATATATCTTTCACTCAATTTAATGATTAACAGCCTTCAGCTGTTGATCTGCTTGTTAAAAAAACTATATTGTTCACATTCATCTTGATAAATTTTTTTTGTTGCATCTTTCATATTAGCAGAGCGGAAAATTAGTATTTAGCTGAACCTTGCCCATTTGTATCATACTTTCTTCTTCAAAAAAATATGATATTGCAAACTCAGCGTTCAGTCTTCACAACAAGTGTTGAAATTGGCAACCAACCAGCTCCAAAACCAATAAAAATTCGAATTTCATCTGACAATAAGCCAGTAATGAAAAAACGAAAATGTTTTAATTATAAATTATAGTCATGCCATCCATTTTACGTATATAGTTGGAAGTACCTATATTGACAGAAAACAGAAAACTTACAGAAAAAATAAGACGTACTGACAAGAATAAAGCAATAAAAAACTTCTTAAGGCGTTGTTTCTCGATTCAATGATTCTCTTCAGTATATGACAAACAAATGTTTTTTATAAAAATGATTGTTCGATGAGAAACCTAAAAGACAGCAATAGAAATAGTGGATGTAGTGGATTCCATTGTCCTATTATGAGAGAAATGAAATACATACTTCATTTTCCATCTAAAATGGCTCTATAAACTTGTTATTTTATTTAGATTCACGTTTTTAGTGTTTCAGGAATTGTTTTTGTTTAAATTTGCGGTGTTGCAAACTGAATCTTTATGTTTATATTATCACGTTTTTGTTAATTAATAAAAACATAACTTGATCTTTAAATTACAAACGCGAGATTATTTCATTATAAATTCAAGAAGGGGAGCTATTTCTCGCTTACGTTCTCATTCATTTTGTTAGTATCTTGGCGCCATCCTTTATAAGGACAGCATCAAAACTACTTTTTTATATTGATTGAAGTCCCTTTGCGGCATAAAAATGGTTTATTGAATTTTATGTACACGTAAACATGAGTACGTGTATCTATACGAAAGTTGATTGAAAACCATTTACGTTTCGTTTAATAATTATCTTAATAAATATTATAAGTTAATATCGGCTAAAGTTCAAGGATGTTGTAATTCTCGTCAATCGTCTATATTTCCGAACCATAACCTAAGTCAAAATCTAAACAGATGAGTCACACAGAACAGCAGGTTGCATTAAAAACAAGTTTTCCGTTTTGCAAATCAAAATAGGATCTTTTCTAAATTAAAAGATTTGCAGATGACGGCGGGCGCATACAGGTCGTTCGTCTCTCGTATAGTAAATAAAATTTTAGAAAAAAAAAGTGCACCAGACAGTGTCTGGTTTATTCCCGCTGCTGCACTAAGTTTTATCGCTCCGAATGTTAAAATAGATTTTAGTTTTGAGCCGTTTTCGTCTCCACGATCTATTATTAATGCCTAAATGAGATATTAAGGAACAGCGCCGTCGGTGCTGTTTGTTATATTTTTACCATTCAAATTCTCAGACTATTTTCTTTAATAAAATTATTTTTGGAACACGTGCGTACGACTTTTTTTTGTTGCACTTTCCAAATTTCATTCTTTTTCTGTGACGACAGTTAATTTTGATAGCGTTTCAAGATGTTTTTAAACTCTTCCGTGTTAGAAATATATCCAATTTTTATTTTTTTTCCTGTTTTGCAGTCTGGCTTAAAGTATTTAGGACGTAGAGGTAATGCGGTCAAAGTTTGCTGTTTCAATTTTGTTTATTTTTTCATTTAATTTACGACTTTAACAAAACAGTGTCATCGGCTAATTTCCGCATGCAAATTGCACTGAGCCATTTTGGAAGAATTTTTAATTGTAGAAGAGCCTTTTTAGAAAAACGAATCAATCAAAATGATTCTTGTTACTACATTGAATGAAATGTATAACTTTATCACAAAAATCCTAACTCGGTCGATGACCTTTTTAAAAACGTTATTTATCAACATTCCATTTGTTAACGACTAGTAAGACTAGTTTCATTTTCCCTCCGGTAAAATACTTTTCATTCATTCTTTTTGTCCTTTAACAGTAGAAATTTGTTATCACATACAATATTAATACTGTAACGATTTTTTTTCGCTCTTAATTGCTTTTGTAGTATTTTTTTGTTTCCACTCGACCATTTTCATGTGCACAAAGGGTAGCTCGAATAATTAGCAGTACTTAGGTTAACAGTTCGTTATTACAAAGGGTTTGTCGGCAACTTAAAACAAATTTAAGACAATAGTTGGTATAGGGAAAAGTATTTTAGCCACAGCATTTTCAATCACACTTATCCCTATTTTCGTTGACGTCTCAATTGTTAGAAATTATTAATATAAATTATATAGATTATTGTGTATTATTCCTGTAAATCCTGTGTTAGGCGTAAATGGGTTTGGGAAGCATTACGTATATCCTTTTGGATATTGTCAATGTTTCTAACCATTCGAACAGGCAAAACTAAAATAATAAAGATGAGAATCGCTTTTGTGAACAAATTGTGCCACTTAGACCAACAATCGTTTGATATTTTCAAAATTCATCTTTGATCCCTTTTTCTCTTCAGGTCAGATTTTCAATTTTTTACAAATCAAGCATCAGATTGTGTCCTTTTTTGGTAATTTTGTCAATTTTAAAGTGGATATAATTAGATGGAATATGGAAATGCTTCTCGACGTAAAAAATTAATTTTTTTGATACAGAGTGTTCAGGGAAGGGAAAACATCACAAATTTCAGATTGAAAAATCTCTATTGTTTTAAATGGAATGCGTAGTGTTTTTTTTATGTTATGTTATACTCCTAAAGTACTTTATTTTACTTAACTGTATCATATACTGGGTGTCCCATTTTTAATCTTACCAGGAGAATTTCTCGAAATGAGTACCTACATCTGACAAAAAAAATTGCGGAACAAATGTTTGATAGTTGGAGGGGGTCGTCCGACTCTGCCCCCCCCCCCCCCCCCCCCCCCGACACCTGGGGGCTTTAAAATCCCTATTTTTATTACAGATTAAAGACTATGAAGGTTTTATTTGGGAACTTTTTCTTTATTTGCAACAGAAACATAAAATGTCACCAACATATGAAATAAATAATAAAATACCGATTTAAACGATTGCAGCGCCACCTGTTGCACCTCATGGTGCAATTATACATTACGGATGTACCACTGCAATTCGCAGTACTTTATTCTGGATTCTGGATGTTCCAATTTTGGAGCCATTTAGTGAACTTATCTATCGTGTTCTGTAACTGCTGGGTTGCTATGTCCAGGTTAGAGTTTTGTGTTACTATGGCGGTGGCTTCGGCAAATGTTGCTATTGTCGTAGTGTGTGTATATTAGGGATGTCTGCAGTGTAAATATTGAAGATGCTGCCTTGTGGGACTCCCACCCGAATTGGTTTAGATGGTGTAATAGAAACTTGAAATTTTGTTCTTCTCTTCTTTCTTTCTTTTCCCTTTCAATAATGAAATGACCGTATCTACTTCAAGATGAGTATAACCTCTTTAGGGTATATCTGTGGTTATGAGATGATTCACTTCGTCATTTTGTGAAGGAATATTGATGACCAAATTGTTACTTTTTCTATATTTGAAACACGTGCATTTTCAGACCATTTCAAAAGACCTGAAGCCTTTTCGTTTGCTCCCCGTTTTGGCTTTGGTGTCATTAATTGCGTACTTTAAGTCCACAATTTAAGTGAATCGCAATTATGAGCATTGATCAAAAAAGGAAGAAGTAAGTCTAAAAGGTATTTGAAATATGTACTGAACAGGGCTTGCTGTCTTGTTCCTTTGATCTCGGAACAAAACTATATTACATACCTTCACGCAGTTTTGTATTAGAGGGAGAAGGGTGTTAATACTTTTTTTGCATTTCATTGCAAAATGTCAACTTTTTGAATGTCATTGTAGTTTTGAAAAGTCAATCTTTTTGTAACAAGTGATAAATTGCTTTTACTTTTTGTAACAAGTGATAAAATGCTTTTATTTTCGTTGCTATAGAAATAAATTGCAATACCAACGGATATTCTGGATGTCTAGATTGCTATTGAAATAAATTACCATAGCAACGGATCTTCTAAATGTCTACATACGACACATCAGCAATTTACACGGGAAAAATGTTGTTCATTCATTCATTTTGCAACAAAATGCGAGAAAATCTTGTATAAAACACGAGATAAAAGTGCCTTTTTATCACACGACGTGTTGTTCGCCTCGATGAACAATTTTCACGTCTGGTGATAAAAAGTATCGCTTTTACCTCTAGTTGTATAAATAGCTATTTTACTACCTAATGGTTAAAATTGAAAAGGTTTAAATGGTTATAGTTAGGTATGATATTGCATTAGAGAGGGTAGAAAAAAATCTATAGACTTCTGTAATATTTTTTGCAAATTTACAGTTTTTCCTGCGTTAGAAATATTCTTGAAGTTCGTCTGCAGTACGAACAACATTGTGTGAATGATAAGCCCGAGTAGGTCAAAACATACATTATAGCACACGAATTGGGTAGGGAATTCGACAACACAATAAATGTAAGGATGTTAGGGTTTCTTGACTTCTGTTCCGGTCTGCGGAAAACCCCAACCCATTAACACTCTTCCCAGATTCAAAACCTTGTTCAAATTATTTTAGGACTCCCGATGCATTAATAATGAAGAGAATTGTTCTCCTTGAAGGAATATTCATTTAACCCTTACAACCCAACACTATGGCGGATAAGTGTGTTTTCCACAGCGTACATATAATACCTAATAGCCGATTACGCAATCTCAACGTCTGTTATCTACGTGCTTGTAACTTGATAATATAGGGATTTACTCATTTTGGCGGAATTGCAGTAAACATCGATGTACAATGAATTAATACACTTTTAAACTGTTTCCAAAAAAATCGTATACATACATCGTAGTTCACACTAAAAAATTTCAAAATTGACTACTTTTGCTAACAATGAAAAGGTGAACCTGCCAAGCTAAACATTATTTGAGCCAATACTTAAGTTTTCACGAAATAATAATCCATGGTTGTTTACCTTTACAATTAACATAATTTGTTAGAGCGAAAACATGGTTCTCTATTCTATTTGATTGTATTCTCTACAATCACTAATTGTAGTTTAATTAATTTATTAATTAATCCACATAAAAGTACTGAAGGGGTATCTACTTCTACTTGGATATGAATATGGAAAACAATTTTAAAAAAATTCATACACAAAATGTGAGCTAAATTAAAGGACAGAATGATGTTACTGCATTACAGTGCACCAAACGTCATACTTTTGTATTGTAGTTGCAACCTGAAAACAAAAACTTATCTTTCCATTAAGTCAATCAACAAGATGGACTTCAGATCTGATTCGGCCATTTGCCATTATGCTAAAAGAAATCGTGAAACCATTTGGAGAACAAATGCAGCTTATTCAAAAAGTAACGCTTGCAATGTCCAAAAATTCTGACAGTTTTCGTTTTTTGAATAGCGGTTTTTGCATTTTTGACGCTGTAGTTTATTGTTAGTAGGTATGTTGTGTCCCCTTCTTAAATTCTATTCAGGAAAAAATTATGGAAATTGGAAACCTGTCAGTTTCGTGCTGAAAATGTATATTGTTATAAGTTTTCCTACATTTTTCTTAGTCTCGTCCAGTGTTAGTTCACCTCAGCGGATGTATCACTTTAATACTCAAAAAAATGGTGGCTGGACAAAGATTTGTTTGAGATACACTAACGATACATCAGCTGAATATTCCGATGGACTAGCTACAGTAATTTAAGCTTAAAATATACTTACAAGAATGAGAGAAAACAAAGGTAAGGCTTCGTGCATGCCGACCGTTTCGAACGTTAAACGTGAAATGAGGAGGTGCTCCGTCCTGTAAGACTAAGAACCACACGTAATATCTAAGTAGTAAAACATTTCACTTTTTAACTTTTTAGCAAGCTGTTTCTCTTCTTCTACGTTCTTTAACCTTTACTCTTCCTTTTCTTTTCAAGTTCTTTCGTAACGAACGTGAATCAAGAGATCTATCTCTGATAATCTCGAACGAGTTGTAAACTTTCAGCTTCTTTATTCTCATTTCAAAAAAGTGTATCATATCTTCAATGTTTGGGCTTAATTGTGCAATTGGTGAACAAGTTGGTTTAATAGTAAACTTATATAGGGAATGGTGAACGGGATTTCGCTTCAACATTTTTTCTTGGGGATCCGTAAGCGACCTTTGGCATTCTTTAACGCATATTTATTCGCACTTGCTATAGCTTGACCCGTTCGTTATAAAATTTTTACTTCGTTCCCCTTGTCATAATTTCTCACAGTCACGTCGAATATAATACAATACGAATACCTATTAATCCCTAAAAAACCGACAAAATGTCACAGGATTGTTGTAAAACATGTACTCCGCACGCTGTACATGAGCGGTCAGTGTAAATACATACAACATACTGTAATGTATTTTTGTTGTGATAGCTCAAGAAAAACAAAAAAGTACAGCGTTTTGTAATTATATTTTTCGAAGAATAGTTGTGAAGAGAAGAAAACTATCGAGATTCCAAGTATTAATGAAATACTTACGAATTTCAGACACTCCCGACAACATTCGTTTGAAGACGCTGAGCTCTCCAAAATTTTTCTCGTTGGTACCAACTAAGCTTTTATGTATATAAATTTTCCAAATATTAAAATGTCATACAGTAAGTATGTTTTACTTTTTGGATACTTGGATCAAAATGTCATTTTCTTTAATATTGAAAATGAAAAAAAAATAGTAAACACCTACATCAAACTATTTAAAGTAACAACAATAATGGATACAAAATCATTACAATGCAATACTTTTTATTTAATTTTCTATTACAAGCGCGAAATTTATGGAATCGCACGTGATCAAAAATTATTCTTTCTAAATTGAATATCACGTTATAAAAATCATCGAAAGATCTTATTTCTAATTTAATTGGGTGTAATCTCACCTAAGTGTCTTCTTAGCATTTTCTTACAAACTAATTGTTGAGGCCTAAGGGACCCTTCCAAAATCCTGGAAGAAACATGAGACAGCTGTACGGTGTATTAAAACAATTAATCCGCACACCATTTTCACTATTATTGAAATTGATCTTAAATTGTATCATTAATCAATTTATTAGTGAAAGTGAGAGATAAATTTTGATTTATCGTTGTTGCAATTACTGGCCTCGCTAGTTTATCGTAGGAGTACTTACACTTAAAAACTAAGTAAACAACAGTGAGTCACGATACTATAAATATTACTCCTATTATACAATTATTATTATTATAGTACGTTACAGTCATAAATATATAAAGTGGAGGACCTTCTTGACTCGAATACGTTAATTACCACATCTGTCTTAAACTACATACCTACTTAAAGTTTTCATTCGTTTGGATCGAAATTGTAACGTTTTTTTTTATATGCCTTACTGACGCAAAGGGACATCTTGTACTTTTAAGATATTCATATGAGCAAGACCCAACTATTTGTTTATAAATTCTTTATGTTCTCCTATAACATTCTATGGAGGGTGGTTAAGTTTCTTCCACTTCTTCCACTCGTGAAAAGAAGGTCGATCTCCATTGGATCGCGACAAATGCCAGTCTTATACTTAAGCAGAAATTGTGAGTCTGATTTGTGCCAAAAAAGGTGGTGTCTATGAGAGAAGCTCCTTCCTTGATCAAAAACTTGATCATTTTTTTCGCTCACTCTATCATCTTGGTTAGAACAGCTTGGTCGGCCTTCTCTCCCTCTTTGAACATCATCCATAAGCTCCACAAGAAAGCACCCCACTATTTCAACAGATCTGGCTTCCAGATTGAAATTCTCGTTCATTTTTTTTGTCAAACAAATTTTATCCAACCTGACGTTGCCAGTTCCCACGACCTTCCTACTCCTTGCCGCTTGTACCTTCTTAATTACGTTTCACATTTTCAATTATTGAAAAGTTAAACGATCCTATTAGTGACTTTCTGGTGGATAATAATAATAATTGTCTGCATTTCCCGTCTTTGTTCGCAATAAAATTTTTCCCAGACCTGTGTACTGGACTCATGTGGTTTCATTATTGATCATACATGTATACATACATAAATTAATAAATGAACATAACGACTATACTATGTCGTCACAGATGCAAAATCTGAACGTGCTAAGTGCTTGATCTTTTGCTCATACACTTGTCAAAATCCCAACAAGTCAAGATCATATGTGGTGGACTTGAGCACGTGCAACATCCTATGTGGACGCGAATTCAGGTACGGTTATGTGGTTTTTTGGCTAACGCACACCCATTAATTGCACGTATTTGGGTATTCCATCTGTGCCCACTTTTCTTTACTTTCTTACTTTCTTTTATCATATTGGTTTACAATCCACTGAGTTCTTGCACGTTGGTCTGCTGCTTAATGCTATATTCTTCGGCACACTACGCATGCTTTCTTGTTTCTCTGCTCTCGCTGTCCCCCTTAAGAAATAGTAGAAAACTTGCAGTAAATTCAATGCTATATCAGTTCGTTTCTTTGTGAAAAAAATAACAAAACGTACTTTCGAAATATCCATAACTAAAGGACTTAATGAATAAGAAATAACAGTTTTATCTTTACGAAATAACAAGTAACGCTTGATGTACCAGGAGACTAATACAAAATCGGTTGAAAGAAAATTACAAAGTTATAAAACGGTTTAGAAATGCAACATTCGAGTGTAAAAGCATAGCTAGGGCTAAGTTAATCGATAGAACCCTTCAAATAACGAACAAGTGACGTAAATGAAGGAAGCTATAAAGTATTTCAGGGCGAAAGATTAGGGTAGCTCGTAAAAAATTTGAGATAATGTAATAATAACTTTGGAAGAGAATTTAAAAACAGAATATATCTCCTTTTGAATTTTTTCCCATAGAGTTCTCATAGAGAAGGTACACAGAATCAATTTGAAAATGTTTTAAAAAAAGATGGATCATAAAGCCATATTTCACTAATAGAGAATGTTACCCCAAATCTCTTTAAATGCTTTAAATGCACACCTTCACATCATTTCACAACTTACGAACAATGCACGTAAAGGTGCAGTGCTTTGCAATTTAATAAACACTCCTTAAATTTATGTTTTCATAGTAGCAATATATGGAAAAGTACATTTATCGAGAATATTATTGACGGAATATTTTGAATTCGCTCGCAGATATTCTTTTATTAAAAGCGGCGTCGGTGTTCAAATCTGTAATGTGTAAATTTTCTAAGGGTTTTGACCACGAAAGCTAATTATGTCAATTTGTTCTCCACTTGTTATCAATACTAATTGGATGAATTACATTTGTCATGGAGAAATTGTTATCTCTACATAACAATTAGTTGCCACGTGTCTTCAGGTAATTAGAGTGACGCGTTAGTTTAATTTATTTTTTATTCTCTTAATACAAGGCGACGCATACCACCCTTATAATGTTTGTGTCCATTTTGTTTCGACCTACTGTCCTTCGTTGTTTAAAGTAGAATAGAGAGGCTCTAACTTTTGTACATCGATGTTATGTAAAACTACACCATTTTGATCACACCTTATCAAGGCGAGTGTTTTCATTATTTTGTGGTGGTTCCTTAGAGGTCTTCATTCTATTGGCAAGTTTACCGAACTGAATACGTTTTAGAGCAAATATACGATGTCTATTAAAATATCAATTGAAATTCATAAAAAAATACTCTAGATTTTCCTTTTATACTTATCTCTTACAAATTGATGGAATCGATACGCGCACTGAACACATAATATCAAGGAACTAGATGAGATAGATGACAAAATTCAGGGAGGAGATTTCTTAAGAACTTTTGATTTGAAAGGGAAATTTGACAAACAGCAACAGTATGCTTCTTTGGCAATCTCTATATTAATCTCTGACTCACTCTTCTTTCTTTGCTTTATTTCTTTGTCGAGATGTTCCACAATATGCTGGATAAGTCTAGCGAGGTCCACTATGAAGCTGTCATCTTAAAATTAACGTAACGTAACATTCTGCAGCCAAAGCTCTATCGCAAATGGACTTGAAGTTCCGTGCGAACTTTCGAAGAAACAAACCCCCCAACTGTTACCCTTCGTTCCTTTTGCTACGACTTCATAGCTGTAAGATTCACCCCTACAGATTATTGATGATTTCGTGTAAGAGGCTCGGTATCCCGGAAATGGTGGTCTTAGGGATAAATGAACATAAGCTAACCTCTTTAAGCCTGTTGCATTTTCAACGAGTCTAGTATGAATTCTTTAACTGCATTTGGGTATGATTTGGACATTTTTTCGTTTCAATTTGGCGAAACGAGACTTAACTCAACAATGAACTGATTGACAGTTGTTGTCGACTTTACTTTACAGTTGGTAAAATACTAGCTGTAAGCTAGGTATTCTTCCTATGCAACTGCTTGGTTTATAGTGAGCTATCTGCAGATATGTTAATCAAGTTTTCTTGCTTCATTTGGTGAAAATATTAGATGAATTTATAAATGTCTGGACTACCAAGGGAAATTATTCAGATTCAGTTGTGTTCAATTTAAAATTGACATTCTGTAAGTCAGCAGCTTCAATAGTGGACTAAGTATTTAAATGTAGTAGTGACGAACCAGAATCCATCAAAAGGTGGCCTCGAATCGAATATCTGTACTTCTTACCTCCTTTGGGGGAGGGAGGGGGGTAAGAGTTTCTTACATTTTCTATGGGGTTTAAATCAGGGGACTGCGCTGGCCACGTCATAGCGATCACCCGATTATCTTCGGACCATCGTTGCACAGTACTCGACGAGTGCTTAGGATCATTGTCCTTCAAACGAGACGTGCCCCACATATCATAATGTCACCTCCGCTGTGCTTGACAGCCTTTTTAGTGTATCTGGAGTCAGACTCGGTGTTAACGGGACTTCTGGCAAACGTTTTCTCGTCACATCCAAATACATTTATTTTAAATTCGTCGCTTTGGCCATTGTTCCCCTTTTTCTGGACCCATGACCCCGAAGTGTTTAGCTGCGAACACTTTACGAGATTTGATATTCTTCTTGGTAAGCAGTGTTCTCTCATGCAGTTTAGACTTATGTGATCTATCTCTTGCTCGCCTAGCACTTATAGTCGCGTCGGTTCTTTTTTGTAGTTCAACAGAACCCTCAAAAGGGTCCTTTTTGCTCTCATGGACCTATTTACGGTCAAATGCCGTCATTGTTTTTCGCTCCTTACCTCTATTTTCAGACGCCGGACCTGTTTGTAGAGCTGTACGTACCATACATTTAATCCGATTAAGCAATTTGCCAATCTATCTGATGGTTTTACCCTCATTTCGAAGATTTTTAATTAGCCTTCTTTTTCCTTTACTGCAGTGTACTGATCTACCCATTTTAGTAGACCGTCTGTAAACAAAATAAACAAATGACCGTGTTTGGAAAAGGCAGAGGCTTGATTTTATATTAGAAACTGTTTCAAATTTTAAAATTCATATTATGCTTTTTTTATTTTTTGTTACCATTTTCACCAGTGGCTTGAATTTTTGAAATTTTCGGCAAAAATAATAGAATTATTCCTTTACTTAGCAGCTTATCATATTAGTCGTTCAACTATGATAACTGATCATGAGTGATACTGATACTGACTTGTAGTACGATAGATTAGGGCAAGGATCGCGCTATTAATGATAAAAGCACCAAAATTTGAGGAAACGTTCATTTTGATATAAGGAACAAAATAAAACCGGGCGCATTCTCAAAAACCCCCCTGACGGATTCGGCAGTGGCGGAAAGGGTCGGAGGGGGTGAAGCATGGTCAAATGCGTATTGCAAGCAAACGGTAAGAGCTGGAGCTTTCTAATAAAAACCAGTAGATGCGTAATTAAAATGTCTATGTATTATGTTTCTAGTATATTTTTCGTATATGTACAGGATGTCCTAAAAATCACGAATATTCCAAAATTCGGCATTATCGCAGCGTTAAAACGGTCCAATATTTCGCGATAGAATTAACGGCCAGTTAAGTAGTTTTTAAAAGCATAATTGCATTATACAGTTATAGAGTAGCCTTTCTCATAAGTGTACTGTACAGGGTAGCTCAAAAATCCAATGCAATATAACTTTTCAAGACAGTTATGAACAAGTGAATTAGGCCCTAAAACAAAAAAAATGCTGAAGAAACAAAGAGTATTCACTAAGCAATTTTGTACACTGACCTGTAATGGTCTTATTAGAGTTGTTGTTGCTAGAGTAAATTGAGGTCATCACCACATTTCCCTTGGCAGACAGAGAGTTGTGCATAGGATGTTGGCCTTAGCACATTTACAGTTGAAGGCGCAGTTGGTCTTGCAGCCACATTTTATTAACTCTGCACAGCTTTTGGCAACAGGTTGAAGTTCGGTCCAGAAGGGCTTCCACAAGCTGGTTTCTTTGTCCTTGGTCCAGCCCCAATGCTCTAGGTGACGGTACCTGAGGATCACTAGCCAACTGCTGACCCCATATGTGAACGCCCTGTAGAACGGCACGCTTCAAGTGTTGCATAAGTGCTGAACGTGTGGGCGGAAGAGATTCAAACAGTTTGTTTCCTTTGGTTGTGCAGATGTGCTTTCTGCAACTGTCGATGTCGGTCTCTGCGCTGGTTCCGTCGTAGATTAGGATGACAAATCTCATTACTGTATTGAATACGTGAGTTGGAATCGTATCAGGTTGGTCATACAGCTCCATGAATGTGCTTGTGAGTTCTGGAATGGTTTTCCACAAGGCAAATGCTGTTTTCTTTCCATGTCCAACGAATGCTGAAACGGTGTCACAACCTGTGAAGGCATGAAATAATGGCAGAACTTTCCACATCTCTGGCTGAAGTCGATGAGTGATTTCATGAATCGATAAGTACTTTATGTGATCTCCCATGCCAAAACAAACGTACAGCCTCTGGATTTTGAGTTCTTGATATGCAGCTATTGCAAGCACAACAACATCAGTATTAACTGTTCCGATCATGATAGACTTGTACCCATTATTTTCAGCATGAAGAGCATGAAGCAGCATACGGGTATCAGCTTCCTCGTGAGTACATGGATATAGACTTTGTATTGGCTCGTTCGATTTGCAAAAAACGGCTTCATCAGATGTCACTATCAAAGTCTTATCTTCCACTTTCATGTTTCGCAAGTGATTGGTGAGTAATTGAATTAGCTTTTGCTTATTCTCTGCATTTTGCAGAAATTTCTGCCAGTCACGAGGAGCAACATTACTGCCATTAACCGTACTGCGAACACCAGTTCCTCGTTTTGGCCTGGTTTGTCATTTCAAACTGTCTGGAATGTACGTGTCCCATACAATGTCCAAACGGCTTGTGGTGTTCAGTTGTTAACTGCATATTCACTTATTGTTATTTTTTATTTTTTGTTATTGTGTTATTGTTATTATGTTATTAGATATATATAGTTATTGTCAGTAACTATCAAATCGGGTTTCATTAGCTGAACCAATGCCGTTTATTCTATTACGATACATAGGACCGTTTTTAATCGCAACAAAGGCGATTTTATTGGGTTTTTCGTGATTTTCGTGACATCCTGTACATATACGAAAAATATACTAGAAACATATTACATAGACACTTTAATTACGCATCTACTGGTTTTTATTAGAAAGCTCCAGCTCTTACCGTTTGCTTGCAATACGCATTTGACCATGCTTCACCCCCTCTGCCCCTTTCCGCCCCTGCCGAATCCGTCAGGGGGGTTTTTGAGAATGCCGCCCGGTTTTATTTTGTTCCTTATATCAAAATGAACGTTTTATCATTAATAGCGCGATTCCAGCAAAAAATGTCCTTAATCTACCGTACTATTGAGATCATCCACAGCCACATTAATAGTGCCCCTTTAAAAAGCTGAATCCATTTAATTCAATACCTTCGTGTGAGTAGCATGAGTATTGAATGCTTTATTCCTTTGGATTCGTAAACATCTTGCGGAATTTATTTATTTATTACTAATAACGGGAAACCCCAATTTACATAAGTGAACAAACATCAAATCCATCCCACATGCGAATCATCAGATTGATTCCATTAAACCACTCACTTTTCGATCTTTGATCTTTGATTCAGTGGGTAGTAGACAAAATTACCGTTTTATTAATCCTATTTACTTACAATTTTTAACCCTTGATTGTGACGAATCCACGAATCGCGTTGTGTTCAGATTGTTCAATTATAATTTGTGCAGAAATTTAGGAACACCTGAACCCGAATTTCTATATTATTGGACCATTTCAAGATGATACAAGTCAGAAACATTTTTAAAATCACCTTCATCTCGTACAGTTATGTTATGATTATTGCTAACAAACCCCTTTTAGCAAGTATTGAAAATACCGCTGAAAACGCCGACGTGATGATTCAAATGCAAGAAAACGTACTTCTTACAGTAATTATTAAACGTGTCATAGTGTGATTAATTTACGGTTAATTAGCAAGGCGGTGTGTAATGATGAGTGTAGTTTAATGTGATATGAACTAAGGCAATGTCCACTTTCTAGACGAATAATTAAAACTTAAAAGGAAATGGAACAATAAATGTTTTAAAGTTACTTTTAAGGCTTATATTATGAACATTAATCTTTTTGGACAAGTACATTCATAATATTTGCCCCTAGTGGCGTTGTCTTGTTTTCTCACAAAAACGCGATATAAAAACCGCATTCATAATTAAGACATAATCGTTCACGCTCTGTTGACGATGCGACAATTGGCAACGAGGAATTCCCTTGTAAAACTGGTTATGAGAAGGGGGGCAGTTTACGTTTCTTCTTTATGCGGCATCTAATATGGGACATATCGGATATTTGGTTTTTAACGAGCTTTCAGCTTCCGGATCCTATTTTTTTTGTGTTAATTCGGGAATAGTTTGTTTTTGAAAACAACATTTTTTCTGAGGGGGAACAATCAATTTACTACGATTAATGTTGTGTTACATTACCGTTTTTGCCATAATTGGAGTTTGAATCGAGGGGCGCTTTGTAAAGAAATGTTCCACACTTGCTTTCATACTCTCATATTTTTAATTTATTGTTAATTTAAAGTTTTGTTACAGATCAACGTCAAAAATCATATTGTCAAATCTTCCGCCTAATTTGAGGTTCGAGGACATCGATCATTTATTGAGTCAACACGGTAGGGTAGTGTCCTGTGATAAGCTCACGTCAAAAGATCCAACCACTCAAACCGTACAGATTACGTATGAATCCGCCGAACAAGCACAGCAGTAAGTCTTACAATTTTTTACCTTTAATTTTCATTAAATAATCTGTTAAGTAATGGTCTAAAGGGTCTTTTGTCTTTTGTTACTTTATTTGAATTAATAGGAAAAAAATCTCATTAATAAGATTTTTAATTAGGAGGCGCGTGAAGTTAGTACTAAAAATATGGGTACAAAAATTGCTTGGTTATTAATACATAGTTTTAACCACTTTTTACACCCTTAAAAACTTTTATACAGGGCTATTTCTGTGAATGAACATTTTCTGAACACAAATATTACAAATTGTTCGTACTTTTTGATTAAATGGCACATCTAAAATTTTTTTCACTCAGTTGATAAGCGAAAAACACTATACATCTAGGAAGTATTCTCTTGCAATGTTTATCAATATTTTTATTAGTGTTCGCTTCCTTCGCTTGATTTTCCAAAAATGGAATATTTGGGGTTGAACAGTAATGTTCAGTACTTGACGGATATTAAACAAAACTTTTGCAAATCTAAGCATTATTACTGTAAAATATTGAGCAAAAGTGAGAAAACAGATGGAGTCGAAACGAATTGTACGTGAACCGTGGGATATGAGGAAGGAACAAGTTATACTTACGAGATACGAGACACATGGGTACCTTTTGGCTGGGAAAATACCAAAACGATGCGCACAATGCAGAAAACGCTTGGCTGTAACCCATATCATATAATACAAGAATGGCCATACCTACAGTGGTACAAAAATAAACATAAAATAGACAGTATTCATATACTATCAGACCACAAAAAAATTAACAATATTATTAGCTTTATTAAAGAAGTGAACCTCTATAAAGAATTTAAACATACCATATAGCAAGTTAAAAAAAATAAATAATAAACAAAAGAATGATCCAATAAATACCATTGGTATGTGCTAATTACCAAAGTACTAGACAGACTAACCAACAATTATGAGGGGGAAAAAGGAAAAAAAATAAATACCTAATAATTCTTTGTTGCCTTAACAATTAACATATCCCCATAGAGGACAAAATTACATTTCTTATCATTAATTAAAGTGTAAACTAATTTATTTTCAGTTAAATTTTGAAAGAATAAGAACAGAGAAACTTAGAGCGATACTGAAGATATCTACAAGATTTCAGAATATTTTTTGAAAAATAATCGACAGCAGGATGGAGAAAGAGATGTAGGGAATAAATAAAAAATAAATCAACAGAGCTTTTCATCCCAACGAGAATCTATTATAGTGTAAGATTCTATCCAGCTATGGAAAGTTGGGTTGTATTATACGAATTTCAAAAAGAGAAAAAACTATGAATAACTCGAAAAAACATTTTGGAAGAAAAATGGCATGATACGACTAAGAATAAATAATGAAATCCAAGGGGAACTGAACGATGTGAATATTGTAAAGAAAATATGAGAACCTCGCGTCAAATGGTTAGGTCTCACTTGGGGAGCAGGAGAGACAACAACTGACCGTCACGTCAGCCAGGAAAAAGCTAAATATACAGTGTTTTTATTGCTGTTAATTAAAATAACAGTTAAACAAGTAATTCTCCAATTCTGATTTTTACACATGTTAAACATAAGTATATAAATGACTAATGTACTGCCCAAAATTGGAAAAAATTAACCCCCCAGTTTTTTCAGTATCTCAAAAGCCTTGCATTTTTACTCCGATTAGTAGTTGAATTTTGAACGTGCACCTCTTAATTATTTAGTTCAATCAACCTTTTCAACTGGGAGTCTGAACTTATTAATTTTAAGGTCACACATATAGTAGACTATAAAAAGTTGTCTAATGTGTAACGCATAAAGCAAGGTGTGTTTACAGTATGTCTTAATTGAATGAGAAAATACCCCCTTATTATTAATTAGTATAGCTAATGAGTAAATTATGAATCGCAGAATGTAAATGAACAAAATTACTGGTTATATGTATACACCTGCGTATCGGTTAAAGCTCTTGGTGTGATATTTTATCTTGATACGAATAAAAATCATATATGTAGATAGATAGAATTCAAATAAATCATATAATTATGGTATAATACAGTATAAATCGGTATATTTTGGCGTTTTTGTTTGGCACAAAAATGTTTCGTGCAAATTCTAAAAATTTGCAAATGTTTAGTTCCCAAATTGGATTTTGTGCATTATTTTCCTAAGTTTATTAATTGGGTTAGTGATTAACAAATAAAATTTCAAACAGTCACAAAACTGCATTCAATTGTGCCCTGAAACATTTTTATTTCGCAACATGAGATGTATTTTTCTTTGACAAATTTCAGCACCCAACGTTGCAAAATTTGCACCAAACAAATATCTATTATAAATTATTTGTGCCATTGCATAGAATAATTACAAACTGAGATATTATTTACACCCTAAATTCGACTTTGTGGAATGCCAGCAGGTAAAATCCTTCAGTTTACACTTGACTTGTTTGAATCGAATTATTTAAGTAAATACCTAATGGAATGGAATAATTTGAGGTACAAATTAAACATCATCCTGTTGGATTACAAAATGGTAGATAATTTGCACCTTTACAATAATCCTTGCAGATAACTTATTTAAAAATAGTGGATCAAATAATATCAAACAATGTCCTATTTAAGGATATGTTTTACTATTTTGTACTATTATTGGGACCCTTCTTATACGGTATTTTAATAAGCTCCTATGATTAGTATATTGCATTATGAACCAGATGAACCTAAAGTTATTAAAATTTCGTTAAATTATTCAAGTTAAGGAGACTTTTGAGTGCAAATTTTTGCACATTGGGTGCTAAAAATGTGTTAATAAGATACTTCTTGTAGTGACAAATACAAATGTAAGGGTGCAAGTTATTGGTAAAAATCTTTCAATTCGGAATATCTTTTGCGCTGCCAGCATAAAGTTGGAATAAACATAATTTGGCTGACTAAAGTGCGTTTCAGAATTCTGTGGATCCGTTACAACAGAAAGTGATAATAATAGATGGATAGAAATACCAAAATATTGCTTCTTTAGGTACAATCTGCTAAAAAGTGTACCTACTTTATTTGTTTAATGTTTCCCGTCTTTTACAGTTTAATTTAAAAATGCATATTTAGGAATACAAAATTCTACAATTTTTCATATTAAACCTTCCGGAAATACGTACCGGAAGTTGCTACCAACTTCGTTATTTTAAATGAAATTCCCAAATTTCTATTGCATTTTTGGATTTCTCGTTTCATTTTATGGCCACTTTATGTAAAGTGTTTCACTTATGTCTAAAATTTACCGTTATGAAGCTTTCACATTTTGGTTTCTCCTTTTTTTCACATGTTCAATCCATTTTTTCTAGTTCCCTGATGTAACATTCTTGGGAGTATTTTGAATGAGACTTTTTACTACATCATTTCATTTTTAGCAACTCCACCTTTTACTTTTGCATACACTCATTCTGTGGGATTAAATTCGTAATGATACGGCGAAGTTTTATCACATTTCACTGCTTTCCCATTTTATCGATTACATACAAGTATTGTAGCGTACCCAGATGCAACGTCGAAAGACTGTCGCGCAATTCGAAAACCAAATAAAAACTAAATCTCCCGCCAACTAACTGAAACCTCATGGCACGTGATCGTCAATAACAAATCTCTCAAAATGGTAGGACTCTACGTTGTGAACGAATTGCTCGTGATGTGTGTGTGTGCTAGTCTTATAAGGATCGAATCGGTAAACACAAATAAAACACAAGAAATGGGGAGAACGAATAATTTTAATAAACTCAAGGGTTGCCCTCTCAAACTAGTTGAGATTAGCTCTGGGTCTTCGCTGATTACAAGGAGGGAAAAGAGCTACAGAAAAACCCTCCAGGATACCTACTCAAGGTTACTCCACTTTGTTTTCAACTTGTGCGATTCTCGTCAGGCATTTCATTTCCCTTCATTTGATATTTTATATTAGAATATTTTAAATAGCTTCTGCCATCACCTTTCAAGGTGGAAAATGAAGAAACGCTGTTAGGCAACAGATCCTACAACTCGCCACAGGGTGAAGGGCTCACGGGCGAAGCTTTTGTATTTGGCTTAGGGCGCTAGCCTGTGGCTGAGCGATCGCCCTGCCTGTACATAAGGTTAGAGAGAGAGCTGTAGCATTGTTTTAGGATCCACCCCATAAACAGTATTTAAATGCATAAAATCAAAGGATGTAAAATTTAATCACATACGACGCGTCACTCAAAATAAGATGTTGGCAGGGTGCTTGCAACTCACGTAAAAGATTATATTACGCCCCCACATAAAATAGACCCTGACGGTAATCGCATATTTTAAAAATGTAACTTAATTGTAATAATTATACATCTATTAAATATGACACCGCACATGACATCGCATCGCATTAAATATCACGCAATGTCCAAAAGCGTACTTCAAATTCTACTAAAGCATCCCCTAACAACACATTCAACAAAAATAATAAAGCATCCCCACCAGCGTGATACCTAATTACGCAGCTCAGTAACTTTCATGGCATAAGTAAATTTCACTTGCGCAATGATATTTAACTTTCCAAATTCTAAAGTTTATGATGGCAGTTACATTTTAAATAAAGCTGAAAATAATACAGTCTACCTACTAAATTTAAAATACACCCTGTCTATTAATAGAATAATTCATATAAAACAATAAACGAAAATATACCTGACTTCTGAGTTCTGACGTCACAAACACCAAAACTACTGACTAAAACAGATCACATAGAGACAAATTAACACAACCCCTACATATTACATCGAACAATTAAGTAAAGTAAAGAAATTATACCTAATTATCGGGAACTTCGCAACACCAAAAAACTAACCACTCTTCATGTCGATACCCTTCGAACTGTTACTTAACTGCCCCCCTAATTTTTTTACTTCTCGCGTTAGTCCCTTCTCCACCCCGCTTCTCAGCTATTCAAATAGGCCGACCAATATTTATACATTCCATCACGTACATAATTTTTTTAATTAACAAAAATCAGTTTCAATACCATCCACCAAACGGACTAAAGTTTTAGCGGGAATCCTTTAAAATCGAGCTGTCAAAAGCGGTTACATCACAGTATTTTGTCATTTGAGAGTTCTACTGGTTGCAACAAATTTATCTTTAAATGATTTTCTTACAAATTCTTTCGCCCATGCAGTTGTGGGGAATAGTTCTGTCTGACAAGAATGGTATGTTGGTTTATCCATAACAATAAGGGATGTAGGAATTGTTCAAAAATATTTTGAAATACCCCCACATTGTCATATCCTTATAAATAAATAAAACCTTCTTCCGCATCGTGACTTAAACAATCAACCTTCGACCTTTTCCTGACAGTACTTTTATACCAGCCGATCAACCTTCTAAAAAGGTATTTCGACTACTCGTAATGCCACACATTTGAAACCTTTCGTTTGTCAACGTCTTATCCAGATAATAGATACCCTTCTGTTCTGCTTGAAATTTACTAATCCGCCTATATTGACATGGACTTTCGGGCAATCCTTCCCATGTAAAATTTAATTGGTGCCATATTTTCCACAGTTCGTCGGCAAAAAAACGAATTGTTTCTGGTTTCGTGATCAATTTCTTTTGTTAATCTTCCTGATTTTGACATAGGTTCCTTAATAGTCGGTGCGATATGGTTTTTTTTCGGCATCTTAACTGTACAGGACGCCATTTGGCACGATTGTTCCTTATGTCAAGGACTTTCATTTTCGATTAGGACGCGTCGACATTTCATGCGCGTATCCAAGATGGCGGCCGTTTTCGAAAAAAACTGAATTTTGTTGAAAATACATATACATGTGGGGTATGGTTTCCAGCTAATTTTAACCTCCTCATTACGAAAACAATGTTTATTTTTTACTAGGAACCAATATAGACGCACATCCATATACAAAATACTGGCAAATATTAAAGAAACACAATTATTTTAACTTTAAAAGTATTTGGTATGGTTATTAGCTTTTTTATGCACCCTGAACTTTTTATGGGGCCTGTTGGTTAGTGATGGAACATGTTGACAGTTATTTTTGCCCAATACAGTTTTGAATCGCCCCTAATGTTCGAAGTTGGCAGTTGGAATAGGCGCTGAATTCAAAGTTAAATTGAAATAATTGCTCACGTTTTCTACATATAAAACATATAGGATCAAAGCTATTTAGTGATTCAGTTTTCGACCTTGTCAATCGTTTTGTAGACGACCCAGCATCAGATGAAACAGTTTGTTGGGGTTCAACGTCAGTAGCTCTGCTACGTGCTCGTTCTATTTCACGGTGATTGAATTTTTGGTAACATGATTTATGCCACCTGGCATTGTGACTAACAAGTGTTGACTCAATACCGTCTTCCTGATTAAGAAAATCTAAATTTATTTGAGTTGGTAACTCATCTAAAGACTTAAGTTCCAAAATTCGTGTTGCTAGAATTGCGTATCCGTTAGTTATTTTTTTTTAAATATTTTCAGGGTGCACTAAATCTCCCTCGCACTTTTGACATAAACAACACTTATTCCAGTTAAAAGCCTTAGACGTATCACAAGTGGGTCTCTTCGTAGAAGCCAAACGCAATGTTTTCCCTCCAAGCATCTTTCCTTCACCAAACATGCCACTCATCACCACGAATAGCAGAATGTATAACACTCACCACCACGATTAGCAGAATGTATAATAATTTGCAGAAAAAAATGCTGCAGTGTCTTAAAATGCTACAAAAGTACACCGATACTTTGAAGACGGCTTTAACTGAGGAGTAATTTGAATAATTTTGCAACGACAAGAAAGTAGGTAATTTTCCTCAAAGCAACGGTAGATAACATTATATAGTTCGGCCAATGGATCTTTACCGATGTATGTTCACATACAACGACGTGCGTATCTGTCATTCGCCTACTTCATTACTAAAAACAAACAAGGACAAACTGACTGAGATTTGCAGTTTGTCTTTGTTTATTTTTAGTAATAAAGTAGTCGAATGACAGATACGCACGTCGTTGTATGTGAACATATAGATCGGTAAAGATCCATTGGCCCAACTATATGTAATATCATATTCCACACATTATTCGTATCTAGATATCGAAAGAAACTTACTTCGGTGAGAAATTATCAGCATTCAATTCATTATCATGCAACATAATTCGCTTCACAACAAGGAACAACACTGAAATCGCTGCGGTAGGTTTGTGTGATTCACCGATGGTGCTTAGTTTTGCCAGTGGTACTTGTTTACAGTTTTAGATATTTACAGAAACACTTTCCCAATTCCTTTTGATTTTTTCTGAAGTTATTAAAATATTTAAAATCGCGGGAGAAAATATCAGGCTACGGTCTTGCGGTAAAGAAATAAATAAATAAATAAAGGAATAGTTTTCTCAATGTATAATAACAAGGTGATTACATGTGATGCATTTACGGAAAACGTTGAGGGCGTTGTAAAGCTCTTACATTTTGAATAGAACGCATATATTGTTAGACTTTTGATTCCTTGTTCAATTTTTCCATGTCTTTCATCCAACACTTCATATTAAGAAAGCTTCGCTTTCGAATTATTCGAATATTTCTCATAGTATTTGTGAACAACAATATAGCGGTTTTGACATGTCATTTCAACATAATAGTATATCGTTTCTTATGTTTCTTTCAAAGGAAAGTGCTTTTCTCTGTACGACGTACGAATTATATTAATGTAAACAAGGTTTTCGCAGCCCTTGACAGTTTTGATTGAAAATATGAAATAAATATACGTACTACAATATCACATTTATTTTGAAGAAGATAATTTTTCTAAACACTCTTCAACGGAATACTAATGTGAAAAGGATGTATGTAGGACAAATATTCTTGAAAAATCTATTATTCATGTTCTTAAAACAGAATGAAACACTCCATTTCACCAAAAGAAGGGGATGTTGGCTTTATTTAGTAGACAATTTTAATGGTATTTCAGGCATGGCACTTTTTCAAATATTCGTCGCCTCACTTCGCTAATAATGCGTTATATTAGCCTCCAAATGGTTCAACGACGTTGGTTTATCTGCATACACTTTACAAATCTCCACAAAAGAAAATCCAGAGTTCTGAAGTCTCAGAATAGTCGTCCATTTAACCATTGAATTTTGTTAAGACTTGGATCTCGTAAAGTCTTAAACCAAGATTTTCATATACCATTTTCGATAAAATGTATATAGGTACAGAAGTTCCATTGATGCGCACAGTATGGATTTTCTTCAATACTTTGCTGAACATCTGCGATACTATCTTCTTTGCACTACAGAATAAGCTACAAGTAGCGTGCACAAGATACCTAATTGTTTTTTCGAATGGCGATCTGCAATTTTCACGAACAGAATCGCCGATTTTTATAATAAATTTGACGATTTGTATCTTTGTTCTGGTATTAATTTTTGCTAAATGAAATTGCAAACGTTACTGAATAAGACTAACTACCTCAACTTTGCTAAATGGTAGCTGGTATTAGAACTGTCTCGATCACAAATTTCATATATTACTTAAATGAATAATAAATAATTTATACTTTATGCCCTTTAAAATGTGCTTAATGTGAATAAAAATTGCAGATTTCTGAGTCCTAGAGTTCCTCATAAGAACTCTTGAGAATAATATTGGGAATGCCTGTATCGTTAAATAGAAAATCTGTTCTGGATCTAGTGGTGACTGAATCAGTTGATCCATTTTAGTACAATTAGTTATATTACTTTGAATATTTTCGAGTTTAGTTAAAAGACAAGTCAAGTTAAAGTTGAACAACTATAATCTTAAAATGTAATAATAATTTCTAGACTTTGTGTTCCTGGAGGCCTTGACCCGAAAGAACTCTTGAAGATACTCCTTTAAAATTATTTTTTTAACCGTGGAATTCTCTGAAACCTTAAAGTACAACAGTAGATTTCTTCAAAATAGCATAGAAAAAAAAACAAGTTGCTCAAAAATTTGGAAATTTCAATTAAGCTTTATATTTTGTTTTTCTACTTCTGTTCAATTTCGAAAAAACCAAAAGTTACAGATTTCTTTTTTTTCTGATCATTTTTTGATTTTCAGTTACTGAAGTTAACTTTTGTTTTTCATAAGACGAGTTTTACTCTTACTGTAGCTCTTTAGACACTTTTGAGCGATCCTTCAAAATACTATGGAAAAGAACTGTAAGAAGTGCCAAAGGAATTAGTTTCAAGACTGATGTGAAAACAATTGTCACCTTACATAAGCATTAGTTTCGTTTGGTTGTCCATAGTTTGGTTCCATCTTAAAAGC
Organism: Pyrocoelia pectoralis; assembly: GCA_036250285.1. Taxonomy (NCBI): domain Eukaryota; kingdom Metazoa; phylum Arthropoda; class Insecta; order Coleoptera; family Lampyridae; genus Pyrocoelia; species Pyrocoelia pectoralis. The sequence continues at coordinate 7,210,894 of CM070076.1, read as the reverse complement.
TGCATATCTATTCTAGATCGCTTATACAATGAATCATTCCATCTGGTAGGTACATACACAAAATTATTACAATTTGATGTACTGCTAGATTATGAAAGAACAACAACCGCATTTTCGGCCTTTGAATCGACTCTAACAAAAGTTGTTTTCGAAGAAAAGCTTATCAAGGAGATGCACACGATATAAACCTATACTATGTAACTGAAGATTCGTCGCAGTATTCATGGCAGAGTGGTGCACAGTCTGTATTGGGTTTTTCAAAATGACGAAAAGCGTCTTAAGAGGGAAAATAAACGACGATTTTGTAGGAAAAACCGAAAGCCGACAAGGATACCTTACGGAAACTCCATAAAATCCAAGCTGAATGAATGGATGATACTGAAGTACATGAACCATAGTATAATGATCCAATTGAAACTATTCAGAATTAACAAATTATTATCACAGTGGAGGTCTTAGATGAGGAGATATGTACATTTTTAAAATGCTGCACTAGTACGGTGTCGGCTGTTTATGGCCTACTCAAAATGTAAAAAAAACAACAACTCCCATCTTCCAAAATTCCTGGCGATCATTCTTAAAAAGACCTGTCGCAGTCACACGAACTCGAACAATACAGTAACTGACCTCAACAGCGTCGTCATATTAGGTTCTTTCAGCAACTCCCCAATATCAGCTAGATATTTCAAGTTCATGTCTACACCCGTTGGTCTTGAAAGACAGCTAAATATGTAAACAAAAATGGAGTAGCTACTATTAAAAGAAGTAAATTTATAATAATCACTACTTAAGAAACGAGAAGGAGGTAGGTATATGAAGATCTCCAAAGCGATGATCTCACAGAACGGCTGGTAAAATCGTTTTGAGTAGTACAAAAACTTCAAGCTGATCCTATCCTTAAGCAGTTCGACGAGAAGGGTATTTTTCTAATTGCTGGTAATGATTGTAGGGATTACGACAGGGAAACATTTGGTATTAAAAGCAAACCACAGCCCTATGCAAACGGACAAGGACCACTTGATCAAATCATGTCGGTTGAATGCCATTAGTGTTCCTTTTTGGTAATTTTCTTTTTTATTTGCAATTTAATCATAAATTTTCAACGTTCAACTGCGAAAAATAAGTAGCGGTTAAAAAACATTTCATTCATCTTACAATGTCCTTGTTTGTCATTCTTTTTAAACACTTAGTTAGATTAAGGTCTTCTTATTTAATTAGGTACAAAATAAATTATTTTCAGGCCCACAAACCCTACTAACCTTAATGCGTTTTAAATTTAACGAAGGCTGAAATTATTTCTCTCTCAACCCTTTCGCTTACTGCCTCTGTAAGGGTTGAATGATTTCTTTTTTTCATCTATACAAATTGATTTTTTTTTGGTTTATTCTATAAAAGATGCAGAACGTTTGAACCGAAGCTGTTTAATAAAAAAACCAATTTAATATAAAAAGTTTTCTAAAATTTCTTAAATCTGATATTTTTCAGTCTAAATGGAAGATGAGTATGTTTTTTAAAGGCATATACTCTAGTATATTTTTTGCAATATAATGTAATTTATCGTTGAAAAGTTGAACATTTGGAGCTGTTATTTATCCATTTATGCTCACAATAAATTGAAACTTTCATTAGTAGGTACTATATATATTTTTTAAAATTTGGTCTATACCCAAAATCTATCGTACGGTTGGGAGCGCCAGCTTCTCATTACGGCGATTATCCCACTTCTCCACAAATATACCAAAACATAAAATGAATACAAAACGAGCGAATCTATTTCTAGTTTATTACTTAAAAGTTTTATAATATAAATAGCTGGAATGTACTATAAAGGCTAAATCTAATTTATTGCCCTATGTATTTCGCGTTTACGCTATACCTGCTTTTTTCATATGCAATAAGTGGACAAATTTCATATGTATAAGTGGCAGAACGTAAGTAAAATTACTTTCCATTACTGCTCATTTTTTATAACATGTTCATATTGTCATGCCATCGCTTTACAAGAGTGAAAGTCTTAAAAGCAATACTGTTCATTTCTATAGTAGTGCGATTACTTACCTATTTACTTAACTGACTGTATTCCTCCTCTGTGGTTAGTCGTTTTTCCAGCCCTCTTCTTGTAGATCTCTGCCGTTCATGATTCTATGGTCGTTTTCACGATCGTTTTCCTGACGGAATCCATTTTCAAATTTTCTTTGTCCAACGATCTTCAATCATTTCTAGATGTCATTACCACGATTTTCCAAATTACTCCTTACAGAGGACTCAATTTTCACTTTTCACCATATTAAATCCATTTATCCATTCCTGTTTTTTGTGGGCTTCTCCTCAAACCATGCAATTCTACATTTTATTCCATGCATTTCCTATTATACCCTCTACTATACTGTAAAATATATTCTTTTTTGTTTCTTTAATGGTGCTGTGTAGATCCCTGGTTGCTGCTTTTCCCGAGTAGCTATAACTGTTTCAACCATTTCATTGTCTGCCATATTTTGTTCTTCGGTACATTGTCATACGCCTTTTCTAAATTTACAATGGCCATTCAGACATGTTGCTTGTTCTTCTGTTAGATGCTCTCGTCTTACTTCTTGCGAAAGATATAATTTAAAATCATCCGCTAGATATACCAACATTAAATGAACAATACATAGCGAATTGTTTCGTTTATTATAATATAACAAAATAAAGGGCAATAATAATAATAACATAGCGAATACATAATAAAAACTGACCATTTCGATCTTCAAAAAGCGTTTCCGGTTCCATTGGATTCGGTCACAAAAAATTGCAATAAAAGAATAGAAAACCAACAAAATCAAAACCACTTTTGAAAAACTTATAGTTATATGACTAAGTTGTACAATGAACCTCGTCGCTTACAATTGGAGAAACAAGTTTTATTATCCAATCAATGACTAACAATTTTGATCCTTTCAGCAACAAAATATTTAAAAGTTTATTGTGAGTCGTGACAAAGAAATGTAATAATCACGAAACAAATGTTTACTACATTACAAATAATAACTAAATGAACGAAGAATTAAAAACGCAAGTTTCCTGCATATTTAATTTTATTATGTTATTAACGATATTATGAACCGGTCCTGGTCATCATTTAGGCTTTTATAACGATGAAGATACAAAATTGTTGTTAGTTTTTAATTATCCATTTTATTTTGATAAACACATACCTTCGTGTGGTTAAATTTCTGTAACTCCCCAATTTTTGAGTTTGTTGTTAACCATATCGTCAACAAAAAGTAAAACATTCAATTCGTAATCAATTAAGATTTTTTGATGCTTGCATTTTTGCCTCCTACTTTGGACCACTACGTATACATATGTTGAAGATTAGAGGTGAAAGGTTACGCCCTTGTTTCAGTCCTTTAGTGGTATCTATATTTTGAGCCTTCCATTCTCCAATTTTCATTTTTCCTTCTCCTGCTTTTGCATACAGTTGTTTATCATGGTGATCCACTTTTCCTCTATATGAAACCTTTCCTTTGTCTGCCATATTTTGTTCCTCGGTACATTATCACATGCCTTTTCTAAATCTATCTGTATTGAGTTCACCATGTGATTATTATGATATTTTTGGGGTTGCTACTATATTGATCCAGTTGAAACTCCTACTCTTTTTCATCTTTAATTTTTTTAATTTAATTTAATTAAATTTTATTTGGTTCCGCTGCAGCAACTGACATTTTCCCTTTCTCTTATTTTTTGCAGGTCTCTGATGTCTTTCTTTTTGGTTGATGCATTTATTTGGATTTCATCTAATCTGTGCAAAATTAACGTAATTTGGGCATCCCATTTCGAGTTAAAAAATCATTGATGGATAAATCTACAGGATAGCTATTAGATATATAAATTTTTCTGGGACTTAATCAAAAAATGAATTATAGTGAGGTGTTGCCAAATATTCGAGTTACACAGTTCAGTATAATTTTTCAAAAGTTTTTTATAGTTTAGTGACAGCGAGCTTTGAAACTTAACAGCTGAACTAATAAAAGCTTTGTTAATCTGTAGAAGCTTTGTTTGACAAATGTAACTGCAATTTCTTTTGGCTTTATTATGAGAAGAGGAAGACGGAGAACTTTCGGTTTCGACCTATAACTTTTCTGTGGCGTGATGCCCTCCCCTATCTTACATCATTATGCAATTTTGTAATGCATATTTAGCATGGATTTAAGTTATAAAAATGTTTAGAACAGTGGGTACCTATCTTACCCTTAATAAAAAACTGCCCTACAATTAGGTATGTTAGAATTATGAGAATTAAGGATTATAACGAAATTAACATTTTCAAATAATTAATCGATGTCACTATCAACATGATTTTGTTCTGATTCGCGTTGTATCAATTCTCGGCCAATTTAGGTCCTCTGCTTGGATTTTTGCCAAATTGCCATTACTGATTAATGTCGGTGTCATTAGGGAAGGCAATTGTTTATGATGAAGCAATCAAATGGAAAATTAGAAACAGAAGCGAATCCAAAATGGATCCTTGTGGTACTCCTCTTAGAAATTAATGTTTCATCTTTGGTCTAGCTAGATTGATAGATATTAATTACAGTTTAGTAGATCAACGTTGTAAATTTGACCTAAAAGAGATGAACAAATGGGGCAAGTGTTATAGTTGACTTCTTCTGCAGAAATTGTTCATTTCGAAATCGTCAAGCCTTATTGGAATTACCTACATATACCAAAAGTATCTTTATAACTCTAACACATGAAAACTGTTGTATCTTAATTGAAAATTGACTAGAAAGTCATAACATGAAACCTTTCAAGCTGGCATCTTTCCCGAAGAATTAAAAATAGTTACTGTTAAAGAAAGGTAATTTGTGTTATGTTGGCAATAATGGACCCATTAATTTTCTTCCTAACTTTTCTAGCGTTCTAGACAACACTATCAACAAGTATACTCAGTATCTCAAATAAGTTATAGCACGGACTAAATCCACTAAATATATTGTAGTTTTAATCGATTTTAATTCGCAAAACTTTCAGTTCTCAAAATAAATGTAGATATCTTTATTTTAGTACATTAACGTTCGTTAATATGTCTATTAAAGAATCAAAATGGAGGCAAAGATTATTATCGAAAACTTTTTATGTACCTACTTAACAAACCCACACAAATTAAACGCATCTTTGTGCCAAACGGCAAAGACTCTATAATTTCTTAATATGAGAATCTAATTACAGCTTAATTAAGAAATAAGTTTCAATGTAATTTGCTATGTACTTACCAATATTTGTATGACATTCTCAAAATCATGTTCACGTGTGATGAAAACTTGAATATTAAACTCTTCATATTTTTATTATTTTGCATTTTTGGTGAAAAACAAGTTTTGTATACTTTTTAAACAACGACACTCTACCTACAGAGTGAACCAAAGCGATGACTTTATTTGCAAAAGGCGATTTTTTGTCATATTCTCATCTCATCCAACTTTCTACAGTTTTCTACATTTTTTATACCATTCCTCACCAATCATCGACTATTCCACAATTTTCTTTTAATTTCTGCCTCCAATGCATTAATCAATAATTTAATCAATTGGTCGCAAGCAGCAGAGGGGTGAGAATCGTTGCAAAGTACGTACAGAGGAGTGTTTGCAACGAACGATTTAAAAATAGGCAGTTTTGGTTTTTGAAAAGGAATCTTAGCCTTATTCTTGATAGCCAAACTATAATGTAGGTGTTTGGACCCATTTAACATAATCTTTCGGAACGTGCGAAGGACATTAGGCTTTTCCAAAATCCAAATTTATTGTTAAAAAGGATTGTCTACACATGTAAATACGATGTATCTAAATTGTTCAAAAATTAAAAAAAATCATCGCTCCCAACATTAATAAAAGTTAATCTTGATAATCTAAAAATTATGGGACACTAAAGATTCAATTCATAAAATTAAAAGGGAAAATTTAGAAAAGTTGCAAATGTACCCTATTTAGAGCTTGATAGTGTCCATAAATAAATTATTTATAGTGTTGTCGATTTTGTAATAAAATTTGGCGATCAGTACACACAGAAAGATAATTTTTAAAACATGTTTTAACCATTTTACAATAAATACCTCTTGAGTCGATTATCGAACCTTTATTATGTATATTCATGTACCTAATAAAAAATGAATTGCCTGGGGCTGCCAGCGCTTTCAATGCTATGTTTATTCCTTCAACTAAAATCACGATTTATACCAATCTTGGTGTATAAACATTTCCATAATCTTAAGGAACGTTTCGAACAGTTATGTAAATTTGTTCCTTTTGCTAAATTCCTTGTATAGATTTTTCTGTCAATCTTGTCTTGTACTACAGTAACTGTTACTTTTCTAAGCTGAATGACTACTGCGTGACTGTATGACAAAATAATGTTATATATCATATCACCGTCATTACCTTTTCCGATTTCGTAATTATATACAATAAAAACTAGAAGTAATATTTATTTTGTCATACCTGTGCACTTACAAAAAATTGATTAATCGTAACTCCAAACAAACTAAACAAAAACCTTTTACATTAAAATCAAAATCATAACTTCGTTGCTTCGTTTCTCCCCCTTCCCCATCTCTGCTCCCTTCTCTTCCAGATCTGTTCCATCGATCCTTCTCCACTTTCTGCTAATACTTCCCTTCTCCCTCCGTCTTCCTTCCAAAGTTCTTCGCACTCTCTTAGCATGTGTTCCACTTTCTCTTCTCCCTCCCAGCAAAGCCTGCATTTTCTACCCTCGTCTTCCTTCCAATATGGGTTTCCTCTTTCCTTATTACCACACCTTAATCGCGTTATCCTTCTCTTCTTCTCCTTACTTTTCCTGTCTTTCAGGTATTCCGGTACAACTATAAATCCTTTGACCAGTTTTGACAAATATGGCGCGGTATTCAATAATTGAAACATGGAAAAAGCACAAATTGGTTTGGTTTTCTTGGTTTGTTCGTATTACATGTAATAAAAAATTCCAACAGAAGAACGTAGTAGATTATTTTTTTCGGCAAAGTCGCATTTTTGACACGCTACCATATTTTTCCTCTAGCTGTAATTTGCAGCAATTTATTTATAGCTATTATTACCATGCGACATTACTTTAACGTCGTTATTATTCTTAGAATGTCTGCCTTTTTCAACAATTAACATTACTGTTCCAATAGCGTGAAACGTTCAACAAATCACATTGCATTGAATGTTAAGCAAGTGACGCTAAAATATTTACACTTTTAATTCACATGCAGTGCTGTTTATTAGAATGATGGCAAGAAGGTTTCATACTCGCTTTTCTGCTTTCTAGTGTTTTCTGAACCCCCCATGGTAACATTTACAAAGCTAAAGAGGAATTTTTTATCTGATTAATTAATTCTACTAACGTTAGTAGTTATTAGTTACTGTTAATGGTTTCTACACATACTTACTACTAATTAACTGACCCGTACAGTTAATTATGGAATGACAACCGTACTAAACTGCTTTCTCGATAAAAGGCGCGGCTTTTTCCAATTTGAACTGATTGCTTATCTTTCTCTTTACCATGGCAAAGAATGGCGTGCAAAACTGACTACAAAGGACTACGTGAAGTAAAAATTAAGAATTTCGGTTCACTCATTAAAATGTGATGGGATATATTTTCTTTCAAAAATTATATAAACAATTAGTATCTAAAGATTAGTTTCGGTTTAAAAGACATTTCTGGATATTTTTCTTCTTCAAATCTTCAAGTTACACTGTGATATCCAAACACTTGGATGTCATAACGCAACTACATTACTTTATCGAGGATAATCCGGGAAGCAATCGGGATTGAAAAGCATCATTCTAAAAAAGGTCATATGCAGACTAACTAAGTTTCCGGGTTGGAAAATCGGAAAGTCACTTCCGAAATTTTGCTTTTGGGGCATGAAAAAGTTTCTTGCGTCGAATTGTTACTGGCGACGAGAGAAGTAAATATATTTCGAGAATCCCAAACTCAAAAAATTGTGGCTTTCGCCTGGCGAAGCATCAACATCGCTTCAAAATGAAGGACCATGAAGGAAATCGTGTACTATGTGCTACTGAAACGGGGCGAAACTGTCAAATGGCATCGCTAACGACAACAACACTGATCAGATTGCACGAGGAATTAGTGAGATTGCAATACGACAACGCTCCACGCCATTGCACTGATTTAAGTGCTTTAGAGCACATTTTGTACATGAAAATGTGAAATAAACTATAAAAGGCGGAAAAGTTTAAACACTCCGTATCATGAGAACGGAGCCTATTTTATATGAACTTTTTTTTATATAAGTTTAGATGATCAGTAACTCCATTCGATTAATGCTTATATTGTTCACTTTCTTTCAACCCTGAAAATGTTTGTTTTACTTCCAGGGCTGTGACTCATCTTAATGGTGTTCAGTTGGATGGAAACCAAATCAAGGTTGAGCTAGCGATGGATAAAAGGGGAGGCCGTCGGGGTCCACGCATTCCTGGCGGAGCTCCCTTCGGAAATCTTCCCGGTCAAAGTCGACAGACGGATTTTCCTCTTCGTATTCTAGTTCAAAGCGACATGGTAAGTAGTATTATCAATTTGTATAATACCTGTTATACTAATTTAAATGAGCATTAATTAGGTAAAATTAGGTATGATCGCCTCGAATAATTAAAAATGATCTTTGTGTATTTAAAAAAGAAAGTGGCACTAGGATCAGAAAGTTTATTTTAGAAAACTGCCAGCTTTCCAGGGAAAACAGAGATATTTTACTGTTATTTTTGTATGTAAGGTATCGTTAATAGCACTGTAGCGTTTTCCTTTGCCAAAGCTTCCTTCTTCTGGACTTTGATCTCTCACCTTTCGATTCTCGTATTACTGCTAAGTTAATATTCATTTATGATTTTCATTGCTTTGATTTTGTAACACTTATTACTTTAATAATGATAATTTTCTTCCTTAAGTTTTTTTTCTTCTTCTTCTTCTTCAATTTTGCTTTTGCCATTGATATACCAACTAGACGATTCTTTTTAAGCTTCCCATAACCATTATGAACTCATCTCATATAAAAAGCGAGTACAGTACATTGGGTGAATCACAAACAATTTCTTCCGAGGCGTGTACGCCCTTTATTTTCATGTTATTGTGAATTATAATAGGATGTATTAAGTCCTACTGGGCCTACCCACTGAATTATTATAATAATTGGGTAGGACTATCACTAACGATATTTTTAGTCGAAGACAATAAAATAGTTTACGGTTTCTATTAGACTAAGTGGCATTGCTATCCAAAAAGAAGATACATTGAGATTAATAAACTCACTGACTGACTGACGACTTCAACTATGATCTTGTAACTTACGTTATGTAAGAAAACAGCATGGGATAACACAACTCTGGCTTATATCAGAACTTAAGGCAACAACTATTGTAAAGAGATCTGAAACTTGATCAATGAGAAAACGAAACTACGATGGAAATGGCACCAGAAGAATCCAGTTAAAAAATAGTATTGAATAACGCTGACCCCGTGACCCGACACCTTAGGCGGCAAATGCAACGTATTACACAGGTTACTCGCTCTAGAAAACGGCCAATATTACATAAACCGTGGAACTTGGACCAAATGTGACACGCAAAACAGATACCTGAAAAAATCATTAGAAACTGTTTTTGCTTCATTGAGGTTGTTCCAAAACTTTGCAAAATTTCGGAAGTCACGATGATTATCTAGCGTTCTAATAGAACATGAAACTATTTCCTAAAGCACTGTTCCAATTTGTTTTGTTCGTGTCGAGTCTCCTGCAGGAAGATAATTTATAGGCCAATTTAATCTTGTAGAACATCAAAATTTAAGACATTTTAGTATCGATCATTGTTCTTCATGACAATGCAAGCTTGGTCTGGTTAGTTTTATAGATACAGGGCGAAATTGAAAATTGCCCAATTTGGCGAGGGTGTCATATCTCGGTTATTATCGGTATATGTACATTCTGTAAATATATTCTTAAAACACTTTTTGCAGAAGATCAACGTGGCATCGCCATATTTGCAGTCCGACGTTTCGACTTCTAGATAACATCATCAGGTCAAATGGGTTAAATACGGACCTAAATTTGATTTTTATTAATTTCGTTTGCTTTTTAGCTATTATTAAAATTGTAAGACAAAAATTGCGATATTTTACGTTTCGTCTGTCATAAGTCCATCAAATATGTTTTTTTCATTTTATTTTTACTACGGTCATTTATATAATATGAATTGGCTAACACTTTAATTAATTTAATACCCGAAACCTACAAGGAGAGACGAAAGTTGTTCTTTTTCCAGCTTGAGTTCAAAGTGTGGCGCGTCGAGCGTAGCGAGTGTCAATTGAGCAAGATTTGGAAAAACACTTTCTCCTTGGGCTTTACATAATTTTTCTTTCGAAAACTCATAAAAATTCATGAAATTTACATTTATAACAATAAATGTAGGTAAATGGTGTTGGCGCAATATTGTTTACTTTCATCTGTAGAGAGGAAAATGTAACTTTCATCAATAATCTTACTAAAGAAAACTACTATTTTCCAAGTTCAGTTTTCGAAATGAAATACCGTGGATTTCCTTATGTATCTGAAGAACTTTGAGAAAATAAACTCGTAACATGTTGTCTTCTAGAGATTTTTTGCTCCAAGATAGACCACGTCGAATCAAGTTGAGATCTGGCCAATTCGATGGCCAAACGTGCTTGCTTTGCAAGAAATTCGGTAAAAGCTCCTCGAAAACCGCTGTTGTCCTTGATAATTATTTAACATTTTGATTTGTTAAAGACTATGAGACAACATGGTGACACAAATGGAAGAACTGGAACTCTTGTGGCCGTTGAACTACACCCAACACTACACTGAAAACACCACTAATTTACAAATTTATTAAATCGAACACGTTTCAGCAGCCAAGCTATCATCATCAGCGATACACAGAGTTAGTACATTTAATCTTGAAATCTTCCCTTGAAATTTTGTCGTTTGTCCATATTCTATAAATTCACTCCTGTTTTATTAAATTAATTATTTTTCGAATTTGTTCTATTAATTTAACCTTATTTTTCGCCGATCGTTCAAAAATTGTGACGTTTCTGACAGAATTTAAAACGAAAAGGTCAAGATTCCGGGTCATGTAGTAGTTGCTAAGCAACGAACGATTACTGTAAGGAAATATTCATTTCTGTACTGTAAAGAAAGGTTCATTTTCTTAAAGTAATTAATTTTAATTATGTATAATTTTAATTAATTAATTTCTCCCTCGATTTCTTCGGAAGCAGATTTAATGGAGCAGTACCCACTTACTGCTTCCGCAATTTCTGGTAGAGTTCCCGGGATAGATTCATCTTTACTTGACATGTTTATTAAAAAGCGGCAAATGGCGTCGTCTGATAAGTACAATATTGATGACTTCTCAATGGATACCGACGTCCATTATCTTCAAGGCATCGTGACTTTTTTCTTCATATAATAATTATTAGAATTTCAATGTTTTTTAACATTCGGCGGAAAAATAGTATGTGTGTACCTCGTAAGAAAAGCAACATTCCCCGACTCTGTGTTGCTGGGCCTTCCTTGGAAGGAGGAATGTGTTATCCAGGCTATGGTGTAGCGTAGCTTCGAAGCGTTGTTTATCCTCCCGTTTATTTCACTTTCCGTGTTTCCTTCGGGATCTATGAGGGCTCCCAAGCACTTTAAATTACCCACTTGTTCTATTCTTTGTTGATCTATTTGTATACGCAATTTCGTTTCTTCTTTTCTTACTGCTCTAACCTTTGTTTTAGTAGTTTCTTCTCTTCAGTTCTTGATTCCAAATAATTAGGTTTTCTCGTAACTGAGTTTTAATGGTGACATATATCTTCAAGTCATCCGCAAATGCACATATTGATAGATAAACAGGGTTTATTTTCTAGATTTTTTTGGTTTTTGTCTCTGGAGAATGTCTTTAAAATGATGAATACATAGTGTAGTTCTCCTCGTCGAAGACCATTGCATATGTTTTTGATTGCAGGTTGTTACGCATTAGCTTTCTTTTTCCTTAATCGTTAAATGCGGTCTTCGTTATTTTCTTCATCTTATAAAACAAGAATAAGTTTGTTTTCTTTAATAATAGCTGCGTTGCAATGATAATTCCAAAATTTTTTCCACAGCAATAAGTTGAGTGAAAGTTTATTTTTTTTACTATTTTTACTCCGATAGTAGTTATCAATGCGGCCTTATACATATAAAAACAATAAAAGATTTTACAAAAAAATAACTTTCAGAACCAAAAGGGGTCTGGATGAAGTATACCTTTCTACCGATAGATGTTACGCTCACTTTACCCATTTATTAACGTAATGAATTGAGTTTTTTGTAAACAGTAAAGCATGCTTACCTAAATAATAAGGATAATGTAGGAGTTACCATTATGACACGTCCACGCAAACGTTCATTGTAAACAAAAACAAGCACTGTTGGGAAATAGTAATAATAAATCAGTTACATTCAACTTTTCCCCTAATTTTGTTAAATTGATTCATTATTAATGTAATTGTATAAATCTATAGTGACGGTTAAAGATTTACTCCCTTGATTGTCTTCTCTTTGGATTGCTTTTGAACTTCCAAAGTCGTTTCTTATTATGTGTACTAAAAATAAACGAAAACAATTCGCAGAATTCCGAGCGCATCAGACGAAATTCCTAATAATAATCATGAACTTACTTTGTGTTTACCAACCCGCTATAATTGGTTCATGTCATGATTGCTTTTGAACATGCAGATCCAATTTATTCATTAAATTGTTTGTTTTAAATACGTCTTCATTGTTTCAGGTGGGAGCCATTATTGGTAGGCAAGGATCGACGATAAGACAAATAACGCAACAAACAAGAGCGCGAGTAGATGTACATCGTAAAGATAATGTAGGATCGTTAGAAAAAGCAATTACGATATATGGAAATCCGGAAAATTGTACAAACGCGTGTAAGCGCATCTTAGAAGTTATGCAACAAGAGGCAAACAACACCAATAAAGGGTAGGTTACCTTATACGAACTTGTAATTTTGAACTGATTTTATTCCATTAGCGAAATATCCTTAAAAATGTTGGCTCACAACAACTTAATCGGACGTATTATTGGCAAAGGGGGGAATACAATTAAAAGAATTATGCAAGAAACCGACACCAAAATTACTGTCTCAAGTATCAACGATATTAATTCCTTTAATTTAGAGCGTATCATTACTGTTAAGGGAACTATCGAAAATATGAGTAAATCGGAGGCGCAAATTAGTGCTAAACTTAGACAGAGTTATGAAAATGATCTACAGGCGATGGCACCTCAGACGATGATGTTCCCAGGCCTTCATCCAATGGCTATGATGGCTACTGCCGGTAGTGAGGAGAACTTTTAATTTCACGTAATTATTTTAATGATTCAGGTATTGGGTACGGATCGCGAGGTTTGTATGCGGGTCAAGCGCCATATCCAGGAATGTATCCTGCGGGAGCGCCGTCTGGTGCAGGGGACAGTCAAGAGACAACGTTTTTGTATATTCCAAACAACGCAGTCGGTGCTATTATTGGTACTAAAGGGTCACATATACGTAATATTATCCGTTTTTCGGGAGCGTCCGTTAAAATTGCTCCACTTGATGAAAGTAAACCACAAGATACACAAACAGAACGTAAAGTAACAATCGTGGGGTCTCCAGAAGCGCAGTGGAAGGTTGTTAGATTCAAATTAAGAATTTTAATCGTTAATGATGTTTATAGGCTCAGTATTTGATATTTGAGAAAATGCGTGAAGAAGGATTCGTTGCAGGATCGGATGACGTAAGGTTAACTGTTGAAATAATGGTTCCTAGTTCACAGGTTGGTCGTATTATTGGTAAAGGTGGGCAAAATGTTCGTGAACTCCAAAGAGTAACTGGAAGTGTAATTAAACTGCCAGAACAAGGTTCTTCACCTCAAGATGATGAAACCATAGTTCATATCATTGGTCCATTCTTTAGTGTTCAAGTAAGTGCATTTTATTGATTTTAGCGCTATTACTATTTCGTTTTCCCATGATTTTCCATGAAACCTTACAAACTTTCCGCGATTACTATGATAACACAAAATACGTGTAATACAAAGTGCATTTCAGCTTCTACTTCTTCCTTATTCGATAGAACCGCCTTGGTCTTTGATTGATTACGTTTTTTATAAAGATCAAATAAGCAGTACAAAAATTAAAAATAAAAAACAAATTCAAAATTCAAACTTTGGAGGCCTATAACTCGAAAACGAGGGCCTGCATAGAAAAAAATTATATGAAGTACTAACATTATTTTGGCTCAGACTACACGCTCCTGACTTTTGTCACATTAGTCTCGCGACACCCTGTATACATATTTTATATTTTTAATAAACATGACCGCCGTAAGTGTCCCTTCTGCATTCCGTGTCCGCAGGTTCCTGCAGTTCCACCACCTTTCCTGTCTCCTTTCAATTTTCTGTGGGTGCTGTGCGATAGACATTCCACACTTTTATCGACATAATCCTCTGGGCGTGGTTCATGAGATTGTCTACCACTCTCTACCTTAGATCTTCCGTCTAGATTAGAGCTCCGTATAATGATAGCGAGTTTATCGACATAGCGACGACTCTCTCTTTTGGAGCATCTGGAGCAATTGGTTTTTTTTTTTCAAGGCTAATGTTAATCGCATTTTGCACATCCAGTTGTTGATGAGAACCACAGCATTCCGTAGTTTAAGTATTTGAGGTCTCAGCGATATCTGTGTTAGTTAAGTAATCGACAAAACTCACCACACACTCTTTCGGATAGTTATAGCCACAACACCACGTTGTGCATGATGTTCTATGGGAGCAAACTCAATATGGAGTCCTGCCGGATGGCCGCCGTTGAGGTTGAACGAAAGTCATACCAGATTTCATGGCGATTATAATTTGCTTTAGTACCCCCTACGCCCAAATCACATGCATTTCGGACGTCTAGGGATGGAATTATGGTCCCCCACGCGCCTTCTCTCGCACTAACCTTCAAGAGACAGATTGGTCTATATGACCCGTTATTTTTAGGTGTTAAAACAGTTTTCCTCATTAATGACCGTATTCATAGGACCTCCTGGAGCCTCACGTATCCCTTATTGCGAGAAATACGATTCATGAAGACAATGTGGGGTCTCTCGTTTCGGCAAGGTTGAAATGCACACGAACATTTCATTAATGAACGTATTTGGCCGTAAATATTGGACAGTGAATACGGGAATAAGGCATTTCTTCACTACCTTGAATCATAGTTTATACTATTTAATTAGATTTTATTTTCGACTGTACATTGAACTCGTCGCCCATAACTACCTTTGTGTGCGGTATCTTTTATTTATTATGGCTTCTATCAACTAAAATTTTATTGGTAAACAGATCATCAGCCTTATTATTTCACAAATAAATAAAAAAGTTTGGAGATGTCCATAAATGGAACTTTTACCCTACACATTGAGTTGTCAATTGACGAATACAATTGTGCTGGGTAATCACTAACTAATGACATTTGTCTGGACAACTATTTACATGTTGTCATAAGCTGGCAGTGTTGCTTGGTGAATATACACGTTATTCTTCAAGTGTTTGAAGTGAAGTAATTCCTCATCGTCTATAGTTTTATATATATTTGACAGCATTGCCAAGCTAGCGAAGTTTTGCGGTTTACACCCCCCCCCCCCCCTTCTAGTTTTTTAATAATGAATGGGTTAAATGTTTGATGTGATAACCCTTTCAACTATATTGATGAACATGAATATGTCTGCGTTACAGTGGAACGACGAACGAGACAACTTGCTGCCAGAGGCGTATTTATGCTTCTGCCGCCTAGGGGCACAAGAAAAGTGCCGCCCCATCATATCCCTCACCACAGGAGTAGACCTTAGGTATTTATGCAAGTCTGAAGTCCAGAAAAAAGTTTTTATTAAAAATAAATAGAATTTATTTCATCATTAATAAAACAATAAAACATAGATACTACACTGGACGACGAGAAGCGACAAATGGTCATACAAATTCTTAGAAAGCCTGTGACCAGTGGCCAAATAGGGTAATCCATGTGATTGGGACCATACTTAAATAAGCCCGACTGAATAAACTGAAAGTGCAGCGTAAACGATGTTTGGGATTTTTATCTAAATTAGCTCGTATTGACGTATTTCTACTTCAATTTTATTTTCCATTGTTGAGCAATTTTTTTCAAAAAGATTCCTTCAATTAATTTTGGTGGCCCGTTATTTTGCCGCCCTGGACACCAGCCCTTAAAGCCCCCCCCCCCCCCCCCCCTAAATCCGCCACTGCTTGCTGCCTCAATTACAAGATGAAAGTATATTTCTGTAGTTTCTTAAGTGTTACGTGTGTGTATTTTGAACCTATTTGTTAAGGGAAGCGGTGAGGGGGTTAGCATTCGCCGCTATTGGAAGTTCTGTAAAAGGGTTCCTATATGATAATTCCAATTTCCCAAATTAAGTGTATTGGTCTATATCACGAACCTAATCCGCAACCCTCCTTTCCTTCTATAGTACATCTGTGTATTTTCTCGTGTGTCCTTTATGAACCTTATCCGTTTTTAAAAAGGCACGCAACTGATTAATTTTGAGTATTTACCTTGATAGATCGTTTTCCAATCACAAGAAAGAGTTTTTTACATAATGCAATAAAAATGTTTGGAAACACTTTTTAATCTATGCTCGTATGAAACATCAAATTTTAAAAATGAAATTTAATTACAGTCCGCCCAGAGGCGTATAAGAGCAATGGTGCTCCAATCGGTGGTACCACCTCAGGGTAGACAACGAGGTCGACAGTCTTCGAAAGAACATGGAGAACAATCAGAAACATTGCCACAGTCTCAACCATAACGCATCTCTACTGCTCACTGCCTCATGCGCACGTTTTTGCATACCTTATTGTACATAACATCTCGAGGCCTTCCACTAGTGCAGTATCGTCGCCGTTTTCTCATTCGTTTTAATGTGTGAGTGTAAAAACGCATCGTATTTACCTCAAAACCAATTAAATACCTCTACAAGTGCATTTCTAACGCAACGTTTAAAAATGCGAGTAATAATAACGATAGTAATATTTTTATTAATTGTTATGTTTAGTTAGATTTTCTTTTTTATTTAATTTGTTCGGTATTAAATTAAAAATTTTAAATTTTGTTAATAATATTTTAGTGGAAAGTTGAGAGAGGAACTGGAATATGGTATCTTAAACAGCGTGTCACTACACTACAATCTACCTCATGAAATCAAAATCTATTAGATACAGATAAACATACCATAGCAAATTTCCGTATATATACAGAACCCAACCATATATAACCTCAGTTTATTGCAGTTTTTTTGTTTAAAAAAGAAAGATGATATATTTCACAATCTCATGGTGCATATTAATAGTAAAATAAATATAAACAGAAACAATGGAATTGCCAAAGACTTAATGGATTGTAAGAAATGTAATATGGAGTTAACAATTTGCATTATTTCTTGGTAGCCCTATTATTGACATTTTACCGCTACTAAATTAAAACGACAAAAGCTTAGAGCCGTTCGATCACAGGAATAACACAGAACACATCACATGAAATGTTAGCCATTAGAAATTCCAACCAAACGGCAGAAAGTTCCTCTGCGCATATGTTTCTAACTCGGTATGTGATGCGGAAGGTCGGATGATAAGGACAGGAGTTTGCTTTCTGCTTCGCATGCTGGAATTATTGTGGCTGTTGTTAACTTATCGAGTGTGAATGCGTAAAAAAAGTGAAGAAGACTATTCTTGGACTTGTATTTTGCTCGTTATGTACTATTACGTGGTGAAAACAACGAGCGTTTACTCTTCTAGATCATCTACCAAGAATCGAAACTGTTTAAGTGTGAATGTGAAGAAAGACATTTTTTAACTATTACATTATTGTTAGGAGATTGTTAAAAAAATGTTCAAAATGTTTCATAAAAAAAATTTTTGTAGACACACCGCTTTGACTGTATTATTTGTTTAAAGGTGTACGCGAGGTGTCTACAAAGAGCTGTGATTGTTACAAAATACTACCAGATAAGACGAGCGAGGCTTAGCTTCGCATGGCCGATCCATCTTGCGTCAAGGTTGGTCGTGCCACGATAGTACAAACTCGGGAGGTATAGATAGGGCCCTTGCGGCCAGTCGGTTCGTTACCGGCATCTTGTAAAAAAAAATTATTTTTGATAAAATTGTTTGTTGGGGAGGATATTTTTTGTTAGATTTTAAAAAATTTAAGATTAAATAGCAAAAGACGCTATTTAGAAATTTGTGAAAAAAATGGATATATTATATAATATATATTTATTTATAAAAAAATTAAATTATTTGTACAGATTTTTAAAGTGTGCCAAAGTGCGAAATGTTACCAGATTTTTAGAAAAATTAAAATTTTTTCAAGGGTACATGTATTTATAAAGGCATATTAAGGGTTAATAAGCACTTGCCTAGGAACACACAGGAATGTGCAAATTCCGCACAGTCATACTTTCTTTCGGACACAAAACAATCAAGTTAATCGTACAAATTGCGCGAGTACAAAAAAGAAGCTAGTACTAAATTAACCATTATGCTAATTAGATCAATCCATTTATTTCACATAAAATATTTTAAAAAAATTTGACCAACGAAAATCTAACACTTCCGTACTTTCAACTATCAAAACTACAGTCTTGGACTAATAGAGTTAACAACATCTCTGTGCTGTATTTATTATATGTAATTGTATTAACCCCCCCCCCCCCCCCCCACAATGTAAACATAATTGTTATTTAAAAGAAATTCAAATCTCCATCCGAGACAACTCGCCTTGGCCAACTATAAGTAGGTATAGTCAATTCTCTTCTCTCCATTTGCATTCAATTTTTAATTTCGTCAATTACAACTTCTAGTTGGCTACCGTGATTGTTTCTTAAAAAAAATTAAAACTATCTATGCTCCGTTCTTGGCCCTCCAAGCAAGACTTTGATTCGCCACATTAAAAGAAAAAAAATTTAGTGACTGTATATCTAGATTTTGCCAATACAACACACAGTGAACCTCTCCTGCATGTCAAATTTTGACTTGTTACATTTACATTCGTAATTCTGTGTTAAAAACAGAAAGAAAAGGGGTGCAGGTCACAACATGCTTTAACAAAAATACAAAATTCAGCCAATCCACAACCACGACATTTCAGGTACTTACTACGTTGGTTGTTAAGGTAACTGCTGCTAAAATTCGTATCCTATTTACGGATACTACATAATTACATATGTTAATCTAATAAATAGTGCCTAACCGAACCTGTTATTGTGAATAGTTTTGACGTTTGTTTCTATTTTTTGTCACTTTTCGCAATTGGTGTATTTCCCGTTTTATTGTTAATAATTAATAGTATATTGCTGAAAAGGCATGGGCATTATTATGAGAAAGAGTATATACTTTTATATATTTCAAAGTTTTATTACGGGATTTTGTTTTTCTTGCATGTTATATACATCGGTTTTTTCGCTCAAATGTATTCACAAAACAGGAAAAAATAAAAAAGATAGATATAGTTTAAATTGCATTTGATGGTTACTTCATATAAGTTGGTAGAAATATTATTCAAACTTTAGGCTGAATTCTTTATATTATAGCAATGTTGTTATTTTTTAGTTGTTGATTGTTTCCGGCCGCATACAAAAAAAGTATTCAATCCCAAATGTATCCAATTTAAGGAATTGTTAACGATAATCTTTCTTATTAAGCAACATTGTTAAGTAAAAAGAACTGGCCTAATTCGAAACCATAAATGCAAAAAAATGTAATTATTACAATAGCTTAATGATGTTAATGGGTGTACATGAAATCAAAAATTATATCAATAGTTATAGTACGTGTTATTTCAACAGGTAAATGATTTACGCCTTTTCTCTTGAATGTACAATTACTTTTCAATTGCTATAGTTTAGAATACACGTTGCTGGACGGAGACTGACTTGCAAACCAGCCGTTGTAGATTTAATGCCTTAGTGTCGGATAAATTCACTACCTAAATAAATGCACCTTCAAAATGCAGTAATTCTTTGTCTGCAAGTTAACATAAATCAAATACAAAAGAAAGTTAATGTTATCCGACCTAAGAATAAACTACCTCAGTAATTAAATACGTTTCTATAAAAAGTAATTTGTTATTCATTTTTTTTTTCTTTGGGTAGCAGTAATTTAAGATAAATTTACTGGGAGAATACTATTTCAAACAAAAACATTTTTTTTTAAATAGTAATAGTAATCATATTCAAAATTCTTGTGTCAGTGTGCCATTCTTTGTGTATGTTGATTGTGGTTATTATTTAAAACGCTCTTCACTGTGCAAATGGAGTTATAGTTTCTATTGACGTAAATTTACCACATTATATTATAGTAAGAGAAATGTTGAAGTAATTAAATATATTGTCAAATTTGTGCGTAATTAAAATTCTGAATGTGTTTACGTCAATAATACTAATGTGCTAAGTAGTGCCCATATGAATTTATTTCATAATCTTTGCAACAGGTTTTTATTTTGGGAAATGGACTAGCGTGCTCAGGTAATTCAACTCAGGATTCAAATTTTTGCCGAATTATGACATTATTATTCTAATTGGTAACATGCCTTAAAATCTGAAGTAGGTAAATGTAATCAATTAGAATTATTTAAAGTTGCATCGTTATGAATAACTAATTATGGTTATATATACAGTAAACACAATTTGTATATATATACGTTCAAAATCTGTCATTATACACTTTTAACAGTTTATTGGCATACTTGTAACACTAACTTAAAAAAAATTCAATTATTTCAGTTAAATAAATAGTGTTCCCTTTATGTGTGTTTATTTTATAATCCTCCCTTTTTGTATAGGTAGATATACTTTCTTTTTTGTGAATTTGTTTTTGTTAACCCCAAAGGAGAATAAATTGCAGGTAGTTCAGTTTGGCACATAAAAGTTTACGGTACCAATATAAATGAACTGAAAAGACAACCTTAAAACGGAAAATGTTCTACTACGGATCGTAATATTTCTCATTCTTTCATTTTTTGCAGGTGTTATGTCATAACGTCCATCGATCCTTGAGCACCCAATCGTATTCCAATACTTTTAAGTCCCATTAAAATTATTGACCCACTATCACTGACTGTACGAGTGATAATCACGAAAGCATCATAATTATTGAGCTGAAGAGGTTAGAAATCACAAAGATCGCGTGGGAACCGAACGATACAACAGTAGAAAAATCCATAAAACATCCAGAACGTTTAATGTGGGAAATGGCAAAGAAACTTCGCAAAATTTCAATTTTCCAGTTCCACGGCCACTTTTTCAATGATACAGTGAAGAAGGCGAAACGATTCGAGAAATCACGTTGAATGCTTTGATCGGTTGATGGTGGTAGTTTGAAGAAGATCATCTTTACTTACAGCACCCAGAATCATTGCCTAAGTTTCTGACGTCCGTTATGGGGTGGGCGGGCATTTACACTACTGGTCTTCATTCCAAGTTGTTTCCAATTTACGCCGCATGGATACTCGGTTCGGTTTATCATTAAACCAAAAAGATCCCTAGAAGACTATACGCTACAGAGGGCACGTCGAAAATGGCGTTGGGATGAGATTACGGTAGGAAAATGTTCGCCTGCTATCCAAACGTCTTTCGATTCAATGAAAGAACTTATTTTGTGTTTCGCTGTTGGAGTTACACAGTACTATTTGTTTATTAAAATCCGTTTTATTAGGCCCGTCATTTGGGAAGTTTATTTTAATACTTGGAATATTACTCCAATTATTGATTTTTGTTCAAGGTATAAAATGGAAAGTCAATTATAAAATTGTCTGACGCTTCTCGAGTGTGACAAAGGTAGGTAATCAGCGTACTTTTCTTAGTGCAAAACCGTTCACCAAATCGGTAAGAAATATTTTTCCCATCCCTCCTTGCTCGACTGCTATCGGTCTCTGTCTCTGTCCACCACAAAGAAAAGTTCCGAGGGTACCCTTTGACGCTTTTCAGAACTGACAAAAATCTTTGGTTTTCAGTAGTGGCGGTGTGGCAAATAATTGGATGCCACTAAACAATGCATCAGATCAGGAGTAGAGTCAGTGCTTCCATCGCAGGTGATTTTTACCAACTACGATTGCATTTCAAGTTCAGGAAGCTGCGACAGCTGAAATCCAAGGGTTACAGTGTTTCTTCAACCAGCAAGCTTCTTCGACACTATCTTCGTTCTCTTCCACTACCACTTGTCGTACATTCTCCTTTTTGTAATATCGCAATGTACCCGATTGTTATTTTTTCCCGAAAAAATTACTAATATTTGGTTCAGTTCCTTTCATTCCTCTATTTAGCGTTGTACAACTCAGAGTAATATTACTTATTGTTTACAATGCAAAAAATACTAACTTTAAATCGAACACTGGACGACTTCACCTGACTTTTACGAACAGAATAAACCGTGGAAGGAATGGAGGGGTAGCGTGTTGTGATACGCAACTATTATGCAACCGAATCAAAATAGTTGTTCATAAAAAGACTCGACTCATCTAAGAAAATTGCTTGTACATATATAGATTTTCTCAAGTGTTTTCCTTTATCAGGCAGTAGGTAAGTAAAACTGTATCAAATATAACAACTGATCCACACATTACAAGCAAAATCCGAAATGAGGCGTTGTAAGTAAAACTAAAGGGACACATTAAAGATTTATTCCCGATCAAATAAGCGTATTTTGTTGCAAAAGATTTTGGTTTAAATTGTAAATCATTTGGTAATCATTCGAAATTTTAAAACTTAACTTTAGACACATTTTAGCAGCTAAACTATTTTTCTAGGCTCTTGTGTAATAGACAAACCACAGGGAAATTCTAAGACAGCGTAAAAATCAATCAAGCTAAGTGCCATAAAAAAACTATAATATTTGTTTTTAGAGCTTTGCAATCCATCGAGCAATGTAGTGAGTGTTGTGGAGATGTACGATCAAATTACTTACCCCTGATGTTCAAGGAGCAAAATGTAAGAGAAAACCAGTGAAAATTTAAACTAGGTACCTTTTGAAGAAGTACACTGCTACTTTTCGACGAGACGATTTACTTGATATCAGTGGCTCAATTGTGGAGGGTACTCTTTTGTTGGAGAACCATTAAGCATCAGTATCTAACGAATCAAAACAAACATATTATTTAGATGAGAGGTAGATAAATAATAAGGCTCATTTTGAAGATTGAGACAAAAAAAAGTGAACGAACCTAAATCATTTTGAAAATTAAAATTTTCCAAAATTTTGTCATGTTTCAGCCACTGGAATACCTTCTGATCAGGAGTTCTCAGATTTTTATTTAAGGGTTGGTCTTCATCGGGGGAATTCCTTAACGGTTTTAAAGCTACTTAATTACACCACCGCCCTATGTTTTGGCTGCTTAAACACTGAACGCAGCATAATGCAAAAATCGTCCCGCACCCCCTCGGATTATATTAGAAGATAGGTACATAAAATTACATTACAATTATAATTACAAATAATATAAAATTGCAAAAAAAATTGTTTAGGGTACCACCACCTTTTTTTACAAAAATAGCACTGCCAAAAATCACAATACAAATTTATTAAACCGAATGCGTTTCAACAGCGAATCAAACAAATAAATCGTCGCTGTTGAAACGCGTTTATTAAATTTATATTGTGGTTTTTGGTGATCTCAGTGTTGTCTAGTTCAACAACTACACGAGTTCCAAGTTCTTCCAGTGATTGGCGTGTAACAAATTCCATTGTTCAACTTTGTGGGGGAAAAGTACGCTTTTTTTTCAATCGAAAAGTAGCGCTTGTCATTCTCAAAATGATTGTGACTGTGCTAGTCATTTTGAGAATGACAAGGTAATTTAACGCACTGATACGCAAGGTATTTACAATTAAAAACGTAAGTTTATTAGTTTATTACCATTTGTTCCTATAACAAACTACTTCCTACGTATTTCGAAATAGCACTGTTACACCGATATGTTTCCACTTTTTCCAAAATTAGCAACAAAATACAACAATTTACAATGTCACGTGGACGGCGCCTCACGACCACAAGGTCCACAGCACCATAGAAACAATTATGGAAAATTTGAAAACTACAACAGCCAAACCTTTCCACAGGTACTCAATTTCTCATGCTAAAGCAATGGAATAATAATTTAAATTTGCAGAAGTAAACGCTTAACCGAAAGCCTCTCAAAGAAGAAATGCAAGACCACGTACTGTGAGAAAATCTGAAATTTTAAGAAGCCCGAGTACGTGAAGAAAGTTCTAGGATTACAAGAGAGGATCAGAATTCTATTGAAAGATACAATTGTAGCAGTCCTCTTCCAATTTTGAAGGCAACTATTTATTTTTTTATCAAAAAAGAAGACGCTTTAAATTTATTTTTTAATTTTGTAAATAAAATATTGCATTCGATGATTATTTTAGTTTTAACACATGCCAATCACGTCGAAAATAAACATTTGGAGAAAAGGGTAAATTTAGAAAATAAAAGAAATGGTGGATTTCAAAATTTGCCTTCAAAAAATTGTTTCATTATTAGTAACTTACTTATCTGACGTAAACTCAAATTTTTAATTGGTAAAGATGAGAAAGTGCGAATGTTTTACAACTAAATTCCTGGCTAGCGAGAACAAATTGTAAATGGACGTCGTGGAATCCTACGTTCTTCGGTTCGTCATAAAAATATATGGAATTGTAACGGATTCAATTTATAAATCAATTACGCTTGCCTTGTCCTGCACAAAAATGTCATAATTGAGGGTTTGGAATATGATATATAAATGTTAATAATGAAGAGGAATTTTTGAAACTTTTATCACCATGACCGAAATTTATCAAAATTCAAATGCGTGTGTCTATAGAGGGGTTTTTCTTATGAATTATTTCCTGAAGAGCTGTTTTTGCAACTGAAACGTCACATTTACACTCCTTTATGGTTTCAAAAGTCACTTTTTGTAATTAACTTTTACCGACATTTTAAAAAATTAAATATTATAATTTGATATACCTAGGTATGTACATGTACAGTAATTTTAATTCGGTTTTTATTACAGTAATGATGAAATACACAGGAACACTACAAAAATTCCCAAATGAATGTTGCTTACCTCCTACAGGGCAAAATTTTATGTCTTAAGTTATATCCAAATTATTTGGAGACAAGGTGTATCTAATAAAGATTCCTGTGAATGTGGTCGAACTGAGAAAAGGAAATCATGTGCCCCACAGAGCATTGTTGTGGATCTTAATGACATTATGATTTTTCTGCTTTGCTCTACTTTTTCGTGTCATATTGTCTTGAACTTAGTCGCTTTAAAAACGGAATGGAGGATAGCACTTTGGAGAAATAGAAATTGAAGAGGCGGGTTCTCTTATTGGGGTCAAAGGACACGCGAACTTATGAATCCTTTCAGATATTTATTGATACTGGTCAGATCTCAACTACTTAGAATTGAATCACCCTCTGGGATTTTTCCCACAATGTTTAAATAAAAATTTATGAAAATAATTGTTCTTTGTTTGTAACAATTTTATTCTCTTTACCTATATGTGTTTTTACTATTCGATTAGTTATTATATTATCCATGGTTGTTCAGGGTGGTTTACAAACGTACCTACTTATTGTAATTGGAATTGATGATATACAACAGAATCTGGATTATATGTATAAATAGGTCCCGAAATTGGCTGAATATTTTGTAATTTCAACTGAGCAGAGTACGCCATTTGTTGAGCATCATTAAAGGTTGAATATGATACCTTTTGAAGGGCTCCAGATGGATGATATAAATAATATGCTCCTTCGTCTGTTTGTTCTTCGCCCTCTATCAGTTTCTCGCTCTTCTTCTCTTGATTTTTGATATTTGGTCGGTTTGCCACCGTTTTTGGTGTAGTTTCGTCGTTCGACGGTATTTCTTTGGAATCGTCGGTAGCATTTTTCTCCGATTCTGGAACGACCGGTTGTGGCGTGTTATACACTTGTGGTAATTGTTCGAGTCTTGCAACTTGGTACCCCGAGAGCGGAAGAGGTAGAAATTGAGCCTGTTGTTGTGGCTGTTGTAGAGATAGAGCGTACCGTGCGAGGAAAACTGGCTTTACAGGTGGTTCGGCTACAACGACGGCCAAAATTAAACCAAAAACTACATAAAACTGCATTGTAGATTTGGTTACTGCTGCTTGATGAACGAGTAGGTAAGTACTGATTTACCCTAAGTATTTCGCGATATTTATACTAACGGTTACCAGTCTTGTGATTAACATAATTTCATACACTATTATGTTTGGGTTAAATTATATGACATTGGCCCAAAAACGCCCGGTGTTGCATCTTCAAACATTGTTTAGAATATATGATAAGCTACCGACAAGTATGGCACGTTGTTAGACAAGGTTTATACGTGATAAACATTTTGACTTCACCACTAATTTGTATTCATAATGTATAATATGGGGTATAGGTAGAATTTAATATTTAATTTACATGCAAAATATTTATTTTAATATATGTACATATTACACAGATAATAATAATTGTTTGAAGAAAATTCAGTCTAAGGATTAGAATTACAGATATTCGATAGAGTTACGAGAGGTAAAAATATTTTTAAAATTCAATATAATATTGCCGATTTTCTAAAATATTGAATAGGTATATTATTCGTCGAAGTGAAGAATAATATAGAATCAATTATAAAATAATAAAAGTGAATAAATACTGAGATCATTTCTTAGTTTTAAACCTTAAATCCTGAATTAAAACACTTTCTGTTTAAAAATGGTCACACATTGATTTAACAATATCTTTTTATTGTAGCTCAAATTACTTCTTCATACATTTTATTTTATTAATGACTACGTTAATTAAACAAGTTAAGGTAACATTAACATTGGTTAAAATAATATTGGCTCAATATTTTAACAATCTTGAACAATTTTCGTATATCTATTAATATTGGCCCAAGTTTACAATTTAACATTCTCCAATAATGGAGCAATATCGTATCTCAATATTGGTCAAATAATAATTACCATCATTTTACCAATTATTACCTACAATGCAAAATTGGATCAAAGTTGTAGAACCATATTGAAACAATAAAGGTATAGTTACATGAAACAATATTGGCATTACATAAAATCTAAACATCACACCAATATAGGTACCTAGGTACATACATAATATAGGTAGTACACATATCTACTTATTGTACACCAAGATTTGATAAATATTGTTTTTCAATATCGGGTGGCCTATGGAATCAGATAGTGCGATCAATGTGTAAAGACACCGTTAAATCTATACTTAGCCAACGTCTTTTAATACAACACTGGAAATACAATGCTGGTGGTGGTGGTAGGTGGTAACACAATATCATCCCACACTTGGTTCATCCACATAGATTTTTCCAATATCGGATTTATATTGATGGCATGTAGTATAGCCAAGTCATTCTTTCCCAAATCTCAATTTTTCTTTCTTCTATTCTTCAGCAGTTCCTCCATCCATTTTATCCCCTCCCCTTCTTCACCCCTCTCCAACCTCCCTCTTGTTTTCTTAGCTCAATACATTCCTCCCTCATATGCTCCATACTTTGCCTTCCCTCTTCGCAGTAAAATTTAAGTGGAAGTAATGCAGAAATTTGTAAGAACATCGAAATGTAGATAAAGGCTACTATGTTTGAAAAGAAAGCGAGAATTACAGCTCATACACTAAATCCTTCATTTTGACATATTACATCACCGATCACTACAGCACCACTAAAACAACTTAAATCCTCCCTGTGGGTTTGGGGGTAGAATTAGCCCACTCCCGCCCTGGAGATCGTAAAAGGCGATCAATGGGTAGGAGAGACGACTAGTCAAACCATCTCCCTAGTCGTATCTTCTTAATGACACATCCTTTTTGTCTCCCCTTTTCTTCCAAAATCAAAATCTGTCCTTTACGAAAGTTCTTCTTCGCCAAAGAATTGTACAGTTTAGTAGAATATGCCAGTAGGTATACCTATAGATAATATTAAAAAAATAAAAGAATTACAAAACAAGCTCATAAAATGTTTCGAACGTTACACTGTTGTGCAACAAAAGAACTTGAAATTAGTGATAAGAAGTAAAGCTCGTGTAAGAACTTGTATAATCTAGTACTGATGAAATTCTGAAAGGAATGGCAGTCAGTGAGTAACACAAATTAGACACATCGGCATCAAAATAAATGTCACCTTTTAGTGTTCAAACCTTCAAACTGCTGTTAAAACACCAAGCATCATTCAACAAGGAACCCCTGAGAAAGTGCCACAAATTTGTCCAACTGTGAGTCAGATGAAATGTGTGTCCTTAAATCCGACGCCCCCTCCCTTTCTGTGAAATGTGTTGATTGTATCTGAAATAGTAGTTCACGCGGCAAAAAATTTATAACAAATATAAAGAAGAAGTTCAAATTGCAAAGGAAATGAAAGGATAAGTACATTGATGTAGTACGAACTTGTAGGCGAGTTATTCCCACATGGAAATTTGATAGTTACCGATGTTATAAAGGAAGCAGGAAATCAATATCAAACATTCGACATGACCGTATCAAGATGGAGGAATTATAAAGGAAATCGGAGTATCCCCTAATTTACACAAGTAATAAGTGAAAGGAAGCAGCGCAAATTATCCAATTATCGACGATTGGGTCGCTGAAGATTAATACTGTAAATGTAAAGAAAAACGATGAGATATTGGTACGTATTAATTCCTGTGAGTTAGAGGGGTAGAATTGAATTGACCCACTCCCACCCTGGAGGTCGTAAGAATAGATGCACTGGAAAGACGGCGCTAAGTTTTCGATCGAATTACCTACCTTCCTCCTTTTTGTCTATCTGCATCTAGTTCTCCTGAAATGTATAACTTTGCGTTAGTGGAGTCCCGAATCGTTCATACCTCTGCCTAAAGAAGAAAAATTAATGCTGCACCTTATTGCAATATTGCGGACGGACTATAGCGCCCCGTAAACGAATGGCTATTGCAACGAATTCACTGGTAACTCGTATTTTAACAAATTGACAGTGCGATGTACCTAACATTAATAATAAATGTTTTGCGTACATTTGCGGAAGTTTGAAGAAAAAATAGCATATTTTATTTAGAGAAGTTACTTTTCATGGCTTCCCTTCTATTAGCCAGGCGCCCCATGAAACGTAATACCTCTACTTCTCCCCCACATATAATCTAGTGTTAGCGCTGCGTCTCCTAAATTCTAATTCGTACCCTATACTTACACACAGGGTGGGCAATTGGAAAGGAAACACGCCTGTTTTGGGATACTTAGATTGGTTTGTTAAAAAAACGCTCGGACACGTCGATTCTTGATTTTTGGGGGACAACTTTTGATGTCAAAGTTGACATTAACAGTTTAGCCCCAGCAACCCCTAACTCAAGAATTTATATAGGGAAAGGGCGTCCAATTCTCTATGCGACAGCATGGCCGAAATTAGTTTTATTCAATTTTTTAGTAAAATTTACGCAACGGAACCAGGGTCTCTGGAAGAGTTGCGTCGACGCGTTATTGAATAATGCCGCCAAATTACGCCACAGATCCTCCAAAATGTAAGGAATTTGTATCATTGTATGGAAGTTGGTGGCGCACAATTTGATCATTTGTTGAATTGATGAAAATATCTTCTGACGTTCAATTTTGATGTTTAAATTTTTTTCTACACTAAAATTTTTATAAACCTAAAAACAATCATGCACTCACATAGAGAATGAAGGGACCTTCAAAATGAGGGGTCACTCGACCACCTTACCGTAACTTTTGTTTTTGTTGGGGGTTCTTGGGGCTAGGGAGTTCACTCGACAAAGTCAAATTTGAATGTGTCGTTCAAAAGGTCAAAGGTGGCGTGTTTTTTTCTAAATAACACCCTCATCTTAGTTAATCCAGAGGGTGGTTTTCATGAGGACGAAAAAAATTGAATAAAACTAATTTCGGCCATATGCTGTCGCATAGAGAATTGAAAGACGCTTCAAACGAGTGGTCGCTCGACGCCCTTTCCCTATATAGATTCTTAAGTTAGGGGTTGCTGGGGCTAGGGGGTTAAACTGTTAATGTCAAATTTGACATCAAAAGTTGTCTCCCAAAAATCAAGAATCGACGTGCCCGAGCGTTTTTTTAAGAAACCCGTCTAAGTGTCCAAAAAGAGGCGTGTTCCCTTTTCAATGGCCCACCCTGTATATTGACTATAACACTAGAAGCAAGGTTAATGTAAGGGTCAATTATTGTCGATTGACAACATCGCAAAATGGTGCTATATGGCAAGCGCAATATTTGTTTAATTGTATTCCTACCAATGTCAGGTATTTGCCAATTGCCAAATTCAAAAAAATTGTGAAAACCGTTTTAAGCAATAATGCCTTTTACTCTTTCGAGGAGTTCTATGAATACTCTAAATCCACTAAGTTTATAACTTAATATTTTTACATATTTTACACACTTATATATTTATATTTCCTACTTGTTTTGATTGTATTGTATTTTATTATGTACTTTTATTTATATCTATGACGAATGTAAGTGCTTTTGCACATTAGCAGCATCAATATATTATTATTATTATTATTATTATTGTATAGTGGTGAACAATTTTATTTCACTTTTTAAGATTGGAAAGAAACCGAGAAATTGAGAATATTATAATTTCCAATAAATACGGTTAGAAGAAGTACGATTAATGTACTAGTGATTAATTGCTGTTAAACTAAACTGTCCTACTTTACCTTAATTAATAGAAATTCTGTACACAATCCGTGTTTAATGCAAATACCATTTTTACTTTATTAATGATAAAAAACAAAACAACCGATGTATGTACGAAGTTAATAAAAGTTTTTCGAATCGATTAAATGACTAAAAACAAAATAAGCGATGTAAGTACGTAGTAGGTACGCAGTTTACCGAAGTATTTGGAAGCAAAAGGTCGCGAAAGATGATCGTAAAGTTTGTATTGTGCGCTTTGTTCTTGCGGAGTGTAAGTGGCGAATTGATGTTACCTTTAAATGAAAGCGGTGACTCTGTAACGCGAGTTATTGAAAGATTATTTGGCATAAACGAAACCGTTTGCATAATCACCGATGGAATTATGATCGATGTGGAGTTTGGAATTCCCAATCCAAAGATTATTTGGAATTTGAATGCAACACAAAAACTGGGCAAGCAACAAACCGTTTACAACTTTATCCTTCAAGTAAATGATAGCAACAGTTTAGGTAACGCTTTGAAGCATTTAAAAGAAAGCCCGATTTGGAATCGCGAAAATACACCGAGTGATACATTTTTAGTAATTATTTCCGAAATTGATAAGGTTTTTGAAAATTTGTGGATGTATAACATTAGCAATTCTGTAGTACTTGTCAACGGCAACGGGTCATCCAAGTGTAAATTGTATCAGTCAATCAAATGGAGTGTTAAAAATGAATGTGGAACGAAGCCAAATGTTATTTATGAAGAAGATTGCCAAGATGGGCCCACTTTAACTTTCAAAAAAGGTTTTCGAAGTTACCACGGTTGTCCAATAAGTGTTTATCATAGGTATAAGAGAAGTAATTTTCCTAACGCAACTTTGAAAGAATTAACAGAAAGATATGGTGTACACCTTGTCCCAACATACCATAGAGATCCTGATGTACAATATGATGTAATAAATTATATTTCCTACCTGGCAAAATTTAGGCGATATACTTATGGAGTAGAATTTAAACCTTTCATGTGGTTAATGCCACTACCTAAACAAGTTCCACCTTTGAAACTATATTTAATAATATTTCAGGAAGAGGTTTGGATAATGGTTGCCGTCGGATTTTTAATAACGATTTCTTTTTACGTAATAATTTTGCTTTACAAACGAATTCCCGTCAATTTGTCCACTTTTGGCTTTATCAATATGGAAATACTTTCCTTAACATTTTGGGGTTGTTGCAGCCGGATTCCCAATGTTACGTCACTTCGAGTGCTATTATTAAGCTACATATTTTATGCCATCGTAGTACAAACAGGTTACGTTTCAAACTTAGTTCGTGTTCAAACCATCCCTCAATTCGAACCAGGTATAGATTCCATTCGACAATTAATACAATCCAATATTCCGATTTACGCGGATTTTGATTCCTTTGATTCCACCAATAGGGATCATTTAGTTTTGAAAAATGCAAAAAAAAAATAAATTCAGGAATTTCTTCTGAGAAATTTGATCAGATTGTAAGTAGTATTATTATTGATAACAATCAGGCTGGTGCAATGACTGTGCTCGGTCGTTTGGCCATTTCCATAATCAGCAAGCATAAAATCATCCAAAATAAACTAATTTTTGACGATTCAGTCTTAAATACCCAAAAGTGGGGCTTTCATATATCGAAGGACTTTTACTTTTTTGATTTTTTGAACAAAGTTGTAACAGAACTCACTGAAAATGGTTTTTACCCACATCTTCGCGGAAAGGAGAATGAATTAATTAAAAATACGATTCAATCCCTCAACTATCCAACGGATCCTCAAGCTTTAAATGTGGACCACGTCTACGGGATTTTTGTTATTTGGGGATTCGGTTTAGGTATTTCATTTTTAGTTTTTATTTTGGAAATTATTGTACACAAGTTGCAAGTTTATAAATCAAATACTATCAAACCAATTGCAGTCACTGAAAAAGAAGAAGAAGAAGAAGAAGAAGAAGAAGAAGAAGAAGAAGAAGAAGAAGAAGAAGAAGAAGAAGAGGTTGAAATAATTGAATACACAGCTTGAAATCTTGGCACTGTCTTTATTATTCATTATAAATCTATAAATTTTATTATAGAACTCTGTGTGATTCTCAATTGTACCTCACATTAGTTTGTTTAATGTTATGCACAATCTGAATTTCGAATATTGTTAGTAAATTATCGTTCTATAATGTATTTAAAAATGTATTGGATTTGAAAATAAAGTTATTTCTTCGTCTTTAGACCTAAACCGCAGTGTTATATACCATGCTGAAAACGGTTCTAATTATATTGCAAAAATAAAACTTTACACAAAAATTGATTAGGTAAATAATAAAAATTGCTTTAGTATCAAAATAGAAGACGCTGTTTCCCAATTGAAATGTAGGTATAAAATCGTACTCTGACTAAACGTCATTTAATAAAGAGCCGATTTATTATAAAATAATATTTATAACAAAATCTTATATTTATTATTGCACTGTTGGTATTTACACTAAATGTAATGCAACTTTATGCAATCAGTGTTTTTGAATCGTTACAAAGGAAATTAATTCCAAACTTGGCTAATTATTATAGATATAGATGACTTCTTCCGGTGTAGGATTGTACAAAACGACTTAACGATTCTTAGGTGGTCGTGTATTAATTGTTTTCACAGATGAGGATCTAATCCCCAGTTGAGTCTGATCTCATCTATTAATATTCTTCACACCAGCAACGCTTTCCTCTGTTGCAGCAGTAAATGGGAGGACCTGCGACTTTCTGGTGATCAATAATTGTAGTTCTTCCACATTCGAATTCCTTGTATCCTGCTAAGGAAGGGGACTGACCGCCAAATATTGATTTCAAACTTACAACAGCTTCAAAGCACATGCGTAAAAGGAACCACTCTTTAGGCAGGACCGTATCGGGATAATAACAAACGATTCAATGGAAGCATTCATGATTTAAGAATATACATTATGGAAGCATTCATACGAGCAATTAACCATTTTATTTAAAATAAAAGAACGAAGTGTAACTTTTTCAAAATTTTATATTTGATTACCTATGTTCAAAATAGTTGCGTTCTTCTATAATGCACTTAGCTATTTCCTTCTACTACTTAAATGCACCAAGCCAAGCAGCTTTAGGAATACTATTCTATTAAAATAACACCTCTTCTTTTTTAGTCCAGAAAACAGCCAGAAGTCGCACATTGCTCAATCCTGCCAAATAGCCAAGACCACAAGAAAGTAGCTTCAGACAGGGCCGGCGCAAGACAGGTTCAGCGCGTTCGCCGGAATCCGGTCCCGCGTTTTGAGAGGCCCCGCGGTCTACGAAAATTACCCAATTAAAAAACACAGATTTTGATTAACTTTTTACAGAATACCATTAACATGCGAGACATTTTTGTAGTAGTGATGATTCATTTTAAAGGAGTAACAAAAATCATCAAAGTTCAGTGTAAAACCATAAGGCTATTTTAAATTTTAAATTTTAAATAAAAAAATCCAGACGCTTTCAGAGAAATGTATTTTTAGAGCCAAAAATGTGTATTCAGGCCTCCCAAAATTCTTGAACCCGACCCCGAAAAAGGTCACGCCGCCCCTGATGCGATTTGTCTGAACATTTATGTGTCAACAAATAAGTTGTATTGTTATCAACATTAGTTTAGTGTTATAGATCAATATTATTTTATTTGAAAACAATTTCATAAATATGATGTAAAACAATACATATTATGACATGATATTGAATCCCTTAAGGAAATTTTCAAACTTTTACGAAAAATCAGTTGATGTCCGAACATTTTTGTGTTAGGGCTCGTATAACAAAGATATTTTAATCTGTCGATACTGAACTGAACCATTTTCTGAAGGCCAACTTTATATTATCCTTGCATTGATTAAATACTTAAGTAAAACCCTCTCCACTTTAACCTTGACCAAACTACTCTCTATTTTCGAAACTGAAAATTGGCCAAAACGCCCAAAAAATTAATTTAGTGGAGCACATTTTGTAAAATTAGTTTCATCGGAAATTGTATTACACCGAATGATTTCAGTTTCTTCAGCTCGTGTGCTCTCTTTCTGGACGTTTAGTTATTTGCCTCGTCTTCTCTTTTTGGTACTTTCAGTTGAAATTTAGAGTTTGATGAGGGAATCTCACATGCATCATCAAAATTTTTTGTTTCTTCAATGTCTTTTTGAAATGGTGTAAGAAATCCCGATTTGGCCAAACATCCCCTATTTTTGATTTTCCACTCCATCACAGTGCTTCTTCATGACTTCCTAAATCCTACAACAAAGATTATGTCCCATAGCTGCAACAGGTATGATGCATTTGAAGGTAACAAAACAGTTTTTTTTAGAATTTGAATATCTTCACACCTGTCCTGTTCAGGTGATTTATTTCCGTCATTCTCGAAATTTGGTGACACCTTCTACCAATATTCTTATTAGAAATAGTTTTCAATTTCTTCTGTAGTAGCTTTACGTCATTGTTAATAAAAGTAAATTTTGTTATAAATAGTAAAATTATATTTATTGTCTCGAGTTCATTTAAAATATTATAACATGATTAAAACATTAAAACCTTAAGAAACTAGATAGTTGCAACATAGTCTTAGACGTTTTTCATACACTAAACACTAACACACCGCACATAAAGAATCGTTAAAATATAAAACAGACTCGCTCTCTTCACCTATATGTACATAATAACTGATACAAAATTCTAAACATGGCGCATGGACCAATCTGCAAATTAATTGTTAGAACATTGTTACCATCACTTTAACAATTTAAGTATGTACCTCCATTCCTAAAGTCTAACGCTCCATAACTATGGCTGATCGGCCCTACTGCCATTGGAGCACTATCTCTTTTATTCCACGTCTGATTTTTATAACTGTTGTAGGCAATCAAACTGTTCATACAGCTCGGCCTCCTCTCTATCGTGATATTGCTTCCTCTAGCACTAAAATAACAAAAAATTTATAACAAACTAATACCTATCGCAATTCAACAAACCTTTTAATGCTTTCGTTAAGACTATTATTTGTGGTACGCGCAAATCCACTCGAAGTTATGTCACCATTACCAACCTTTATTTCCTCCTTCATTGGGTTATAAGGACTCGATCGCGATATTATCAGGAAAAGCGTAATTATAAACCCTACCAATATATGCGTGGCGCATACGAACATTGACGAATTTCGAAAACCGATATTATCGTAAAGTATTCCACTTATTGATGGACCGATGAATGCACCAAGCGCAAACGCGCTAGTCCAAAGTCCCGAGATCAAACCAAACGTTTCTAAGTTATTAGGAAATCCATTTTCACTATACAAAAGATTTAAGGCATTGGTAAAAATTAAAACGTAGATTTTTAATACTTACATACTTGTTCGTAGGGCGTCTGTAAATGACGCAACTAACTGGGCTGACATTCCCAAACCGTGTAGGACTAGGCCTCCTATTGTAACCCACATCACTCTGAAATGAAATGACTTTTTAAAATAATATTATAACTGTAATAGCAAATTTTAATTGTTAAGCAATGAACTAATGATATACTTTATGCAGTTTTTTTGAGATTTCAAGTAACTTATTATTAGCACTGTGACGCTGTGAGACGCAACAATATCAGTAGTTGAATTAAAATAATGCATCCGCTCATATGAAGCAAACTTTCCTAACCAAACTTTCCTTGGTCTCCCTACTGTTCCGCCATGGATCCGTGGAAGATGAACGTTCCATTAAACGGGATGGAATGGATTTCGATCTTTAGAAGAAGTAGCAGAATGCAATGGTCTCAAAAAGGGTATACGATTTCTACCTCCTACCGTTGGAAGAAGTGTATGGCTGCACTATTTTTATGAATACGGATACTTCTTGAACAGAGAAATCATCAAATCGAATGGGCAAAGATGATAATGGAGTTTTATAGATGGAAAAAGGCAAAGAGTGATCAGATTAAGCCAAAAAACGCCAGAAGGCACCATGCCATGAAGTTGAGGCAAAATTAAAAGTGAAGAAAATTTAGAAAAAATAAAATTTCAAAACAAATATCGAAAATGTGATCAATATCAACAGTTGGATACGAGAATGAATAAAGGGATCACTAAAACATTCCGTGCTATTTGGTTAGTGTAACACCAGCAATATTATAATTGAAAAAAAAAGGGTATCAATATTGTGCATATCTGTATTTCATTCATTTTAATTAATTTATTAATGAGCCAAGTAAATCGATTAATTAAGATTAATTAGTAGAGGAATTTCCGTTAACTTCACCGATTATAATCGATTTCCTTTGCCTATTATTGAATGTTTCCAGTTCTCGTTTCTTGCCATATTCAAAGTCTTTGTGTTTTGCATGCGTGTAGGAACCATTTTGTGGAATACCTACCGCAAGAATTGAGATAAGGGAACATCAATTCGAATGCCTTCTAAACGATCATAAGATTCTCTTTACTGGAGTAATTAAATTAACACCCTCATTACATTTACCTATTTAAATTAATCACCAATTAATATAATTAGTTAGCTAGATTAAATATCTTGGTACTGTTTTAGACTCTAAGTCAAACTAGAACCAATACATTAACTAAGATCTAGGGTTATTCGATAAGCACTAACGTATTCAGTATTGGTATGATGGTCCAAGACGCTTCAAACCAAAACTGGCTGGCTCAGCTCACTCCTACAGTGAACTAATCGCGTCTGTGCATAGCTTGACCTGGGTCAAAATTGATGAAAATGACGTCAAAATTATGAATAAATGTCTTAAAGCTCTAATTGACCTGGAAGGCAACTAACATACGCGTAGATCAAAGAACTGCAAGCTCTAAACTGAGCTCAATACCCTTAAAACAAGCAGGATAAATGCGCCGTCCAAAAGAAGAAATGAAGAGCTCTTTGTATGAGCATAACTTAGTTAAGAGCCACCTATGCCGATTAGGCGACCAAAGCACTGTGATGGCGCAAGGGTTCTTGTATGAAGGGGAACTGATAATATGCCGAGATAGTTAATCAATCTCAGTACAAATAAACATAAAGAACTAATTCCTCGAATTTAAAATTGTCTTGATACCATCCTGATGTGAAAATATTCTTCTTTATTTGATTTTCGGTAATTGTTGGCCACATCAACTATACTCTGTTTCCCCAACAGATATAGTAAAGCTCCTCCCCAAAAATTACCGCCACATTTAAATGCAACTTTTTTGTTGGTCGAATTTTCGAAACCCGTAACATAAGCATTCACTTGATTTCAATTGTTGTAGTTGGTGTAAATGAATTTGAGATCTGTAACGTATTTATAACTTGGCTGGTGTAAAACTGGTCGCTGCCTTCATTGGTCAAAATTTATTGGGAGGAGCTTTACTATATCTGTTGGGGGAACAGAGTATAGATGTTTATTGAACAGGACGCAACAATCAATCAGGGACACACCTAAATATTATTATTCAGGAGAAAGAAGTTACATTTTCTTGGGGAAATGGTATTGTTCGGTAGAGCTCCTACATAACTATCCAGAAAGTGATCGAAACTGGACGAAGTATCATAGTATCCATGATCACAATAAAAAATTAAATGAACAGTAAACACAACTTTCCCGTAGTAACTACTATGACGTATTAAATAAAATAGTATTTTATATAACTCAAAATAAAATTGTTGCTGCGTAATAACTAAAAAAAATAAAAAATAAATGTACAGTGCTCGCCTAAAAGTCGGCACCAAGTAGATTTTTTTTTATTTTTGATTTTTTAATAAAATTGTGCTTGTCTGAAAACTTATGTAGCCCCTATCAGATATACCTACCGAGCGATTTTCACTTAACTAGGAAATGGCGTTTTTCGAAATTGTCTAAATTCAAAAAGTGCTGTTTTTCGTAAATTAAGCAAGATTCAATGAGATTTTTCTTCGTCAGACAAGCACAAATTATTGCCGTAAACAGTTTTAAAAAAACTCCATTTGGTACCGACTTTTTGGCGAACACTGTATAGTGTATAGTATAGTTGCAATCAGAAAACGATTTGTGATTTGCCCATGAAATAATATACAGGGTTTTTATAAATATTTTTCATATTTTGTTAATTTCCTGCTAGGCCGGAACTAAATTGGTATACTTAGGGATGATGACTGATTTTCAAAAACCGTTCTATAATGTTTGGGAATGGCTATTCTTTCAGAAATATATCATATCTCTGCATAATATAATGGTTTTATATAAAAATATTCAACATTAATTTTATATCTGACATTTTGCGCCAAAAACGCCCACTACTGTCATGGCGTCGCTTATGACGTTACTTCTTTGTAAACACAAAGTAAACATTTGTGCTATTACGAAAATTCGGTCTTGTTTTTTTCAAAATAATGAATTCTGGTGTGTATAAGTGGTGTGTGGTGCCTCACTGTGATAACACATTTAAAAGAACTAGCAAGCTATTTATTTACGTACCACACAGGAAAACAATTCGAAATGGCAAGGCCTGTTAAATATACCTACATTTGCCGTTGCATCTACACATACAACTTTGGAGTTGCCTGTTTATTACATACGTAATTTTTAAAAGATTTGCACTCATGGACACTTAATTTCAATTATGTGATCTTCACAGATCCCATCGAGTGATCCTGCTATCATGGGGTAGTTTTTCTCATCATTAAGGCACATTTTTTAATTTTTTTTTGCAGCCTGGTACTAACAGTTTTCGTCACCTCATCTTCCAGCATTCGACCTCTTTTCATAGCTGAATGTGTCCGGGAGTATTAATTCTACCCATTATTAATGCAATGAGAGTGCCATCATTGGTTTTGCACTTGCTAAATTCGTATGCTCTTGATACCGTTACTCTCCCACGTCTTAATTCATGCCAAAGAGAGCTTTCATGATGGTGCCTAGTCTCTTCTTCTACTTTTACGATATCTGCATCAGCAACTACAAGTTCTTTCAGAAAAGTATCACATGACTTTTATTTGTATTTTAACACTAGTTTATGCATGAACTTTCTATGTAACCACAAATATAGTCATTTTGATACTTTATTAATTTTTCCTTTCACTGTGCACAAATTTCGATCGCGAGAAACGCTCCCAACATCAACAAATTTATGTTGGGCAAATTTGAGCTGTTTGCCTTAGTAAAGCCTTGTTCCATGTTTGCATTTGTGCATCTTGTTTTTATGAAGTATTTATCACGAAAATAGGCAGCTAATAATCTTTATAAAAACACTAATACTTCAATACGGCACAATTATTGTTGAATTTGTAAACCAAACAAGATGATGGTTACGTTGTTTACACAGGCGTGACGTAATTCGCTGTGATTGGCGTTCATTCTATCATGGCGGATGGCCGTATTTTGTGATTTTATTTTCAAAATAAACTATCAATTGTACTCGTAATACAAAAATAAATACGTTTTTAATAATCCACGAATCCTACTTCATTACATAATTACTTAATTTTGGCGATTTCTTGTTACTGTCATCATGCCTAAGAGTCGTATATTCTCTACTTCACTGTATAATTTTGTTTCTTCAACTTTGTTAGCAAAAAAGTTATGAAGATTTCAAATGGGAAATAAAGAAATAAATGTAGTGCCAATAGTTTTTCATGAACTATGCGTATAACATTTCCAAAAAATAAAAAAAAGCTCTGAGCAGATTTTGAGAAAATCGATTTTTAATTCTTGGCAAATTGTGGGCACCAATAAATTGCCTACGTTTAATTTTTGTTCTTTAGCAATTACAAGTAAAAGTTTTAGGCATACTTTGGCTATAATTTCCAATTTTCAAATTTTAATTAAGTTAAACGGTTCTTGAGCTACACCCTAAAAATTAAAAACTGGGAGAATTGCTATATTGGCCGCCATTTTGAATTTAAAAACAAACGAAAAACTATATCTACTAACTTTTCACCAAGAGAAATTAGTTTGGGTTCAAATTGGAATGTTTGCTCCCAAAATAACGCCCCCAGTTGGGCCGTTTTTGATGAGAAGCTTGTTTTACCGATGAAGTTTTTTTATTGGCCTTAGTTTTAAATTTCATCAAATTCGGTCTACTAGTTTTGGTTCCACAGCAATAATGTACGTAACCACCCACCCACCGATGCACCCACAGACAAACATTTTTAAAAGATGGTGGTTTTGCACTCAGGGGGACTCAAAACGTCCAGATTCATCAAAATCTCGAGTTCGATTTTTTTTTCGATTAAATACATTATTTTCCCTATGTGTATACACGTGTGTATATGCACGGGAAAGTAAAAATGAAGATTATATATGTTTCACAAATTGGTTCAAGGTTCTCACAGTCACTAACGTATGCATAGATAAATTTCAATAAAATTCAGAAGATGATGTAGGTTCAAAAGTGCATTCCAAACAAACCCGTTGAATATGATCTAAAGATAGTACCACATACCAAGTACCTATTTTAATAATGTTTTTATGTACCTACTCTGGGAAGAATAAACCAAAACCAAAACAAGTGATGGTGACATTGTGACAATTACTGTACACCAATCGTAAGGTTGCAGTGGACGTCAATTCTCCTTGCCCTACATCTTAAAGGCCATTAGGTATATGAATTTGAGAAAAAAAATGACACAAGTGCCCTCTGTATTTAAAAAAAAAGGAATCAAGAACGTTCACTGTGGTCGTTGAACTGAAGCACAAATCTAAAATCAAGAAAACCTAATTATTATAGCCTTGTTGTCGAAACGGGTCCGAAATTTGAAATTTTTTAGATTATATGCCCTTGATTTCAACTTAAATACGATAAAAATCCTAGACGTCTTGAAGTTATAGCTTTTCACAATTATTTAAAAGGGCCCGTACTTAGACGGCCCGGACTAATGTGGCAGGTATTCGGTAAGCAGAATAACTGCACATTTTTGCTGTATTATTAATAATAAATGGAAATAATTTTCGTCAATCATTCAAGAATGCTACTTATTCATATTATTGGAAGAATTTTACAAATTTGCCAAAAAGCAGTCACTAAATGAGTGAGTCTAGCAGATTTTTTCGATTTTTTTAGCTTTAAGTGTATTATTTTAAATTATTTTTATTTTCATGAAATAAGCTTTCCTCTATTTATATTTGCCATGCAATAAGGTATTTTTTTTTGATATTACAAGAATGCAATAAATTTATTATAAGTATTCTATAATTTAACATGTATAGAAATGTCGTCCTAAAAGTCACAAATTTTTGAAATATTTACAGAGAACATTTTGTCAATTTTGTCACTGATACTTAGTATTAAATTATTTTTGTATTAATACATTTTTGCATTCCAGACAAAACCCTAAATCATAACGGGAAACAATTCTGAAATTGACTTTTGCACAAAATAGACATGCAGGAAATAAGGAAAACATTTTAGATGAAATAGTCTAAACAGTAAGAATATCTAAGAAGGTTGAATAGCGGAATAATTTGCGTAAAAGCACAGGAGGCTTCATTTTCAGAAATTTGAACGAGAGGCCCTTAAGAAATACCAGGATGTGGTGGAGTTTAATTATATTTCCAACGAAAGTATGAGAAATGATCATTTATGTAACGTATTTTCTTCAATGTACACGAAAAAAAATACTTACGTTTTCATTGGGAAGAACGGAGCCGGTCCTATCAAACTAAATCCCACTGCAACAAGTGCTGTTCCTATGACAAGAATAATCTTCGGTTTCACCCTTTTATCACAAATCCATCCAAAACCGGGAGCCGTAATGGCATATACACCCCCATTTACAACGAACATTACTCCCAAAATAACCGGCGATAAGTAGAACTGTCGCAGATGAGGTTCCAGGGTGGCTTGTAAAAATCCGATAGACATACTGGTGACTATTATACTGATGGTTGGTAATAAAACACCAGGTATTTTTAAGGCGCTTAGAATTGAGGCTGAAAGGCAAACATTATATTTTTAGGTGACTAAAATGTGGGGAGTACTTACGTCCTTCCTCCCTTTCATAACTGGAATCGTTGTGACTCGGAAGAACAAACGCTGTTACAACTGCTGCCAGAAACAGGCAGCTTCCCATAACAGCAAAAGGCATTGTATATCCACCTGCCTGATATAAGATTCCGCCCACTGTAGGTCCAACGATTAACCCAAATCCGAAAAAGGTTTCCAACGAAGCCTATACATAATTTATTACTATCAATCTTCAATTAACCGGGTTAGTGTCAGATAAAAATATAAAACACTATTAATTTTATTGGCATATTTACA
This sequence comes from Pyrocoelia pectoralis, assembly GCA_036250285.1. NCBI lineage: Eukaryota > Metazoa > Arthropoda > Insecta > Coleoptera > Lampyridae > Pyrocoelia > Pyrocoelia pectoralis. Next base: position 7,167,837 of record CM070076.1, on the reverse strand, counting down.
AACAATATGAATAATCATAAAACCATATAGTACTTACGAAGGTTGTGGCCACGTTATCGGGGAACTCCTTAGCAATAATAGCAAAACTGGCTGTTAGAAAGGCTGCATTTCCCATCGCCTCGACAATACGAATGATAAAGCTCAGGATTATGAAAGGATAACGTCCACCGACTTTATCCAGTAAGCTAAAAATTGCCTTTGATTGCCTATGTCGAATTGGGGGGGAGGGTGTCGAATATTTACCCAAATAATATGACACATATTCCCGTAGTGTAAATACCACTGTTAAATACTACTTTTGGTCCCCATCTATTAAGGTATTTGCCGTATATTGGACTGACTAAAAATACAACTAATTCGAATATTCCGAAAACTAAACCATACTCTGTTGCGGTACATCCCTTTCTTTCTGCCTGAAAACGCAATACATTTTACTTATTAAGTATAATATGGAGTCAAGCAATGTAAGTTTTGATCAAATTTTACTTATATATGGTTAAAACGTAGTTTGTCAAAAATTGTTTTTTGTAAAGTAATTGAACCATATAATCGAGACATCAAGAGTTGTACATTTTACTGATAAAATAGGTTACTGATTATTTAGGAACATTAAAGTTGGTAGGTCATTTACAATAAATTTGTGCATCAGTAGACATTGTGTAAATTAAACTAGGTCGTAATGGAGAAAAGAATATTGTTGTATGACCGATTTATCTAAAGAAATCCTTAACGAGAAAGTTTTTTTTTATCATCCCCTAAGTGGGTCACTCTAAAAAAACAATAATAAATCGCCTCTAACATGTTAAAATTAACAGAAACGGAATAGTTTTACTTGATTACGTAAAAAAATGAAAATTTTGGTATCATCTTAATAGAGTTACAACATAAATTGGACAATTATGTTGGTCTATCATAAACAAACAATTGTGGTAGAACAAACTAAAAAATTATAGAAACAATAAATCTAAAGTTCAAGTTATCATTTTCGTTAAAAAAAACTGGCGTCAACATTAATTGAATGACAAAACATTAAAGGAGAAGGATTCATTATCACTTTATTTACTATTTAAGCGAAGTTTAATGATTGTAGTAAAGTATTTCCAAATATATCACTATCGTAAATTAAAAGATGTATTACCATGGCAATAATTATAATTCTAACTTTCCCTTTTCTCATCTTTTTTTAGAAGAACACTAAAATCACCCCTAAAATTTTTTTCATCGGGGTGCTGACATCTATGACGGTAGTTCAATACTCACTTTTATGAAAATTGTTGGTGAAAAAATGCATTTCCATTTCATCGACAATAATTCTAAACATCGTTATGCAATAATTACTTAAAGACCCTAAACTGATAATGTCTTCAATGTCAATATTTCGCGGTCACATAATAGGTAGTACAAGGATTTATATAGAAATAGTTTAATTAGGTCGCTTGATAACTCTATTTCGAAAATTGGTAATTACCCGCAACTATATAACACTAAAGAAAAATACGTACCTCTTCCGGATAAAATGGCGCTTGTAAGGAAACACAAATTGCATTACAAAAGTCTGCAATACTGAATACAATTAATGTGGCCCACTGTCTTTTAGTAAAGTTTGGCATTTTAAATTATTTAATAAATTAAGTTATAAGTTTATAAAATTTTGTATTTGATAACTACTCTCTTATAACATTTTACGATTAAACACACATTTCACATAGTACATACGATACGTCTTAATATCTTAAAATGCAGACACACACTAATAGTTTAAACTTCAAAGATTATTCAGATTAAGCTTCTTTGATTATTGGCTTTTGTACTATTAGCGCGAAACTTAAATGGTCTTAGGTTATTGGTCGCAACAATCAGTAGGAGGGGGACAAGTTCAAAGACTGAAATAAGCGATAATAAAATATAACTGTTGTATAGCGAAATTTGGTATGTAAAATTAAGTTTTGGAGAAAATTTTGAACCCATAAATTACACCCATCTACCATTTGTTCGCTTTTGCTTTTTACTTGTCCAGCAAACTTTTTTTTAAATGCGTCATAGCAACATCAATACGATTATTTCATCGTATATTATCCCTTTACGGGTCATTTTGAGATTGCGACTAAGTCATGGATAGTTGTCAGTGAGCCTGAACGACAGTCTCAACATTTCTTGGAAGCTGAAATTCGCGTTCAGCAAGTCTCATGGAAGACCTTGTGGAACAAAATCAAAATTGTACTCCCACAGTGTCAAAATTTGCAGACGCATTTTGAATTTTTAGTCTACATAGGGCGTCACAATCTGTAATAAAAAAAGTTTGCTTACTTATTTAACAATTAGTCCGCAGAAACGTCTCGCCATTTTTTTTTACAATATAACAATAATTAATAATTCAGCAAGTCTCATGGAAGACCTTGTGGAACAAAATCAAAATTGTACTCCCACAGTGTCAAAATTTGCAGACGCATCTTGAATTTTTAGTCTACATAGCGCGTCACAATCCGTAATAAAAAAAGTTTGCTTACTTATTTAACTTATTAGTCCGCAGAAACGTCTCGCCATTTTTTTTTACAATATAACAATAATTAAATTAATAATTAATTAAATGTTTATACATCAAAGATAACGCAAGCGTAAAAATAACAATTTCGACAAGCGACTTGTTTTTCTCATTTTTGATGTGAAATGTAAAATTAAAAAATTAGTGATAATTTCATTACTAATCAAATTACTCTTATTTACTTTTCCTTAACCCAAAATAGAATTTGTGCAATTTGGTGATCAGAAATTTTAGGACGGACGAAAATTGTTTACTGTATGTATGTGTAAAATGTGATAAACTCATCACGATTGTATGACAAATAATGACATACTTTACATTACTTAGATCAGAGGGCATTTCCTATCGTTAATTTAATTTTAACTTTTCAATCGATCTATAATTAATCACAATACAGCGCCACGAAGCGATCTATCATTGAAATACTCTTAATTGTAGTTGACACATATACTGTAAAAAGTGTATGTATTGTATAGTTATGGAAGTTATAGTGGTGGAAAATTAAAATGATACGTTACAATTTTTACAGTTATTTTTGGCACAGATCAAACAAAGGTGCTATGGTGCCTGGGGATAAATAGTAAAAGCATTGAGGCAGTTCGGATATAATGGAATTCCTTTACGTATTTCTTTTGGGGCATGTGAAAAAGAAGGCGCTTTCTTAAGATTCGAAGTGTTTTTTTCGATTTGTAGGTGATTTGGTATATCTTTGTATATAAAATGATTTAAAGTCTACCTAAATGCAAGGGAGTCGCCAAGGGGAGGGGGGCAAAACCCTTCTTCCCGAAACGGGAAAAGCGTTGAAAATTTTAGATTAAAAACATGGGGAAAGATCACCTTAACAGTCTGGCCATGATGAATTGAATATACATAAAAAACTTATAAATGAAAACTTACAAGATTTTGATAATAAAGTGATTGAGAAATTTACAAAAAACCCCCGAAGATTATGTTTTAATTAATTGATTGTTTTATTGTTCGATTTGTCTAATATAAATATTATAACTTTTTTCAAAATTTGATTTATTGTGCTGTCAAAAGCTCGTGACACTTTACACATTGAACTTTGAACCGTTCTTATTACAATCGCCGTAAAGGTAAAGACTCACGCTCTTGACTGTACCTACAATTAATATTATTCTCATCCTCCATAGCAACTTGCCCCCCCCCCCCCCCCCCCCCTTGCCCATGGGCTGGCGACGCCACGGCCTATATGCTTTATTCAAATACAGTCATTTCTTTGCGCACGAAGGCTTAACAGTGATAGGGAAAATAACGGTCTTATAACTCAGGTTTTTTACTCCAAATGTAACAAAACCGTGTACTAATTGTCCCAAATAGGTGCCAAAGAAGCAATGGATAGTGGAAACTGGCCATTTCTCTTCTGAATGGATTGGCCAATCCATCGACTTTGAACAAATTGTTTAGGATTACATCCACGAGAAGGTAAATTTGTTGAATACCTGAAATTTGTCTCCAATTCTCTTTCTTGGTTAAATGGTTGATCTCAAGAACTCAATTTCGTACGAAAATGGCCCAGTTTTAATTATTCTTTATCCAATGAAATATTGCTCGAATCCTTCCAGACTATCTCCAAGTTACTTAGAATCAAAAGCTTCTTTCAGTGATTTCCTAACCTTGCTCCAATTAAACATGCTAAATCTTTATCATGGCAAGCCGATTTCTAGCGGCGCTGAGGCAAAAGTTCATTCATCCTCATTCCGAAGGATGGTGCATGTTGCGTAGACGTAAGTGGAGGCATCGCAAAAAATGTGGAGTGACATATTTTGATTTTGATGTATCATCCAGCGGCGTAACGGCTCATCCCATTTCTTGTTTTGCCTCCATGATTTTTGAACCAATCGTTTAATGGGCAGAGTCCGCGCGGTGAATTCCATGGGATCGAAATTCTGATGACAAGCCGATTGTCGGAGTATTGTCTTTAATCTTCTAAATTTGTTCAAAAGTCGATAGCGAACTCATCATTTGAGAGAAACCAAAATACACCAAGTACTAGAACTAGCGATGAGAAGTCATTCAGTATCATCTTCGGTTGCAGTGGTCGATAAGGCAATTTGTAAAACCTGAAAAACTGTTGAAAAGCAATCATTTTATCGTCTTTTTGATCGGATTTTCAAAATGCCCACTTCGTGGATGGCGATATTTAAAGCTATTCTTCAACCTCTGAAACTCCGCCTTTGTGAACTGAAAGTTAAATTCGTGTTATAGTGTTATAATAAAAAAACTCAAAAATTCAATTATTTTTTGTGATGCACCGACAAAAAAGCCCATGATAAAACAGCTCCCGTCGAAATCGCCGGGCTACGCCCGCTTTAAAATAGATAGATAGATAAAATCTACGTTTAAGTTTAGCTTTTTTTTACTTCCAAACTTTATTTAGTGTCATGTTCCGGTTTTTGTATCAATTGAAAGAAAAAGACAAAATCTGCAAATAACCTAGGCGCGTAGTACGAGACAATCGAATGTTAAGGAAATTCACGCAATTATGGTGGAGATTGGATTTAGTAAAACAATGTTACGCTGGTATTCGAGGTTCCTGTTTAACACCACTGAACTGGTGACAAGTGATTGACGTTGTTTTGCGTCGTTGTCCTTAAATCTGCACCTTTTGACTAAACTTTGACCTTTCTCAGATTAGGTTGTTTATCGATTAAGTGAGTAAGAAAACCTGATATCTTCAAAAATAAAAGGCATGCAAGACCTTTAGCACATTCTACAATAATTAAAGTGCAAGCATTTGTCTCCATTGATTGGATAAAAGTAGATAAATAGTTGAAAAGAATACTTAATAAATTCGACGATTAAATAGTTTATTAAGAATTTTTTTAAATAAAATGGGCTTTTGTTTGTCTTATTATTATTATACATAGTTTGAGGTTACCTTTTTGACTTCATATAGCTATTGAGCTGTTAGTGTTCGATCGTCAAAAGGTTGAGTTGGTTACGTAACTATCTTCATAATAGTTTGAGTAAGTTCTGATAAATCCGTTTTTAATTTCTGATGCAAGTATTAAAGCAAATTTCTTAAGCATTCACAATCCAGATAGGTACTTTTAAAAGGGAAAATTCGCTTATTCCTGACAAAGCTCAAGTAGGATAAAAGAGGAATCACTTGTCCTCTATCGATACTTATGCAGGGTATACCATCAAGTAATTCATTCAGAGAACTAAGTACATACTTTTCATAGCAATATTTTATTTTAAATAGTATCAAAAGGTGGCCTCACACGCGTATTGGATCTCCTCAACTCTCTTTCTGGACTAGTCTTGTCGATTAGTACCTTACAACGCAGAGCTGTTCAAAATACCGAACAAAAGTATTTCAATTATCAAATACCAAATACCATCTAACTAAAGTAAATACGAAATACTAGGAAAGGAAAGGATTTGAAGTACCAAATACTTGAACAATTACACAAATAAGGTATTTCAAATATTATCTAGTATTTGAAGTATTTCAAATACCAAATACCAAATGTACTAAGATTAAAAAGGATTTCAAATAAAGTGCTTCAAATACTGAAAAGTATTTGAAATCATTTTTCAATTACTTTTATTTCAAATACTTGCAGCTCTGCGTTACAAGATCATTTTTCCCTGAAAGAGTGGTTAAATTAGATCCCCCCCCCCGCGCCATGTATATGCTCCACTGTAAACATCATCAACTACATATGAAGTGCATATTGATTTCTTAATTCTTTGCATTATTCCTTAGTAAGGTACTTACCTAGCTTCATGTTTAATTGAAACCCAAAGTCACAGAAATATTTAAAACATCGAATTAATTTCTGTTTCGACAGCAAGACGGTCATCATTGGCAACATTAACAGAAATGTCCAAAATTAAATAGAAAACAAATCAAACGTAGAAATTATCTTTAAATAAGTTCTAATATTAATTACTTTCAACGGTATCGTAAGATCTTTTGTAGTAATATCTTCTATCGATCACTCGAGTTGCATCTGGCTAAAGTCTTTTTCATATAATCGTGTAGGACCAATAAAATATTTCAGTTTGGACCTATTCGGTGTTTCGACGTATATTTCGAAACACACTTTTTCATGAATAATAAGGTACTGGACTGAAACGCCTTTTTTACGTCTTGACGACTCTCTAAAAGTAAACAATATGTATATGTACGGTTCAAAAATGTAATGATAAAGTATTTATAGATTTATCTAAACGAATTAGATTATTCTTGTTGCGTCAAAACAATTATCAAAATTGAACAAACAAAATCTAAAATATGTTATTACATCCGAAATGTCCTCGTAAACCACGGGAATTATTTATTCGGTCTAGGACACTCCACCTTGGTCACATCGTTCACCGAGGATAGTCCTATCATCCACTTGTTTTCCAAATTTCAGTCACAATGTCCACATTGGTCACAAAATCACTGTCCTTACCGTTCCAATTTAAATCTTAAATATCAACACTGTTAACTGATTAGTTTTTAATTTTCGACACCTTCTCTATCTGCTTCCATAGGTTTTTAGTTGTTTAATTTATCGACTCAATACTTCCAGTTTTATCCAACCACGCTAAAATCTTGTAAATTATACGTTAGTTTCACGTACCACTATTTAAATAATCAGAAAATGGCGTTTTGTCAAAAATTGAGAAACTAAGGTATCATTTCTTTACAACAGCTTTTATACCCCGACGTATCTTAAAAGTATCATGCGCAACCTTTGATTAGGTTGTAAATTATAAATGTGATTAGTAAATAGCAGGGTAAAAATTACGATTACTTTGCTCCAATCTCTTTTTACGTGGTCACCACGTCATTTTTTTAGCATAGAAGTGAGCATCGCAGTAAGCTTATTAGACAAACCCTTTTTGCTCAGTTATCAAATTAGACAAATTAACCTACTGCTTGACCAGTGAATCCTAAATATTCTTAGATGCATAAACTAAACATAAAACCTTTACTACAACTAAATGATTGATATTTATTTTGATCTATTTTATTAGCATTACTTTAAAATTCCGCCACATCATGGTTATAATTTATAAATTTGTTGTAAGGCTTAGACTTAGAGTGCTTAGAGCTTAGACCATTTTATTTAACTTTAGGGTCATTTCCAGCGCAACAGTGTATGCGAAGAGTAAATATTTCTTAAAAATATTTAATAATAAAAAGAATTTTGGTCGTGTGTTATCAGTTATTTCTTTTAAGCCGATTTGGAAAGCTGAAAGTATTTGTTACTGTAACATTTCCTAGTTTTACTCTTACTTATGTTTGTTAGTATTCCCATGCCAATTTCTTATAGTTACCATTTTTCTTACGTACCATAGTATAACTTGGAGAACGTATTTTTTAAATGTTGCTTATGTTTTATTCGGTTTTTTTCAACATGTTTCTTCTTATTTCGCTAAAGATCATCAATGACTAAGAAAGAGTAAAGTAATCTTCTGGTTAATAAAAAAATGCATTTATTTCTCGTTGGGTATCACCCAAAAGCTTTCCCTAGCGGGTCGTGACTACTTGGGGAAGGAACGAAGAGATGATTAAATACATTATTATTTAATTAACGATAATCGCTTCTTTAATCTAATCGTACAGCAGACTCGGTATCATAGAAGTAAACCCCTCGAGTAACGAAATATAAGGAAGCAAATGTCAGCAATAGAAATACTCAAAATTATTTCTTGTATTTATAATCTCGCTGGTAATTAAGAACGGGTATTCAAATGCATAGGAATCTCACAAGTCTCCAAATCAAATTTCTGGATGAACTGGGAGGAGCTGAATTTGATCAGGTCCAATGGATTCAAAATGGATATTGACGCTCATAGTTTTCCTTTCAAACTGCCCGACTGTATTCATTAGCGTAATTTGATTATGCCTACACTCCCACGGACTCCTGCTTCTCGTTGGTGAGGTATCCCGCTCTGCACATATTCCTTGTTCTCGTTTCCGGAAATAAACAGACGATGGGAGTATTTTTCCACCAGAAACATTGTTTCGCGTAATTAACTGTGTAATGTGATGCGAAGTGTTTTAATTCAACTGGCGATGGCGAGGAGACATTTCACATCGTTATGCGATTCTTAGCGCTTATTAGCTACTTCACGGCGAATTAGGTACCCTAGAAGGCTGCAGTAGTTAATGTGTGCCAGATGACATTTAAATTTTTATGCTTAAAAAGGGAGGTTCCCGCGATTTATTTTCTGAAGAGCTGCTTTGATTACATTTACACACATCGAAGGATTAGAGTTAAACTTACAAGAAGTCGTCTACTAGCGGTTGGCAAGACTACCTGGCTGTTGGGACCCCAAATACTCATTCTTAAGCTTCTTAGGATAATTGACATTAACGTAAAAGTACAAATTGGGGAAATCCTGTGGCGTCAAAGTGATTACACCAATCCTAAGAAGCTTGAGAATGAGTATTTAGGGTCCCAACAGCCGGGTAGTCTCGCCAACCGCTAGTAGACAACCTCTATACACGTCTTAATGTGTTTGGCTGCGCCCAGTCATTCTGCTTCATATGTTGATTTGAACTTTGCTCCCCATGTAGGAAATTTATATTTATAGGTTTAAGTTTCTTTGGAGAAAGTGCCAAATGTATTGCCTTGATGGACAAGAACGAGCTTTTAAGGAATGCTCAAAGTTTTTAAGATAGTTATCTCCAAAACCTTTGTACATTGTGGCTATGAGAAGTAAATTTTGGATCGCTGGAAATACTTTTGATAACCCGTTCTGTCTGTCCATCAGCACCATATTCTGTCGTTCTAAGCAAGTGTAACACGTTTGTGTCATTGTATCATGAGTTTGTGTAACCAAGCTGTATTAATGAGAAAATCTCTGTCTTGTCCCGAAAATGTACGAACTCGTTCGAAATTATTAACTGTCATATTGAAAATCAAAAATTCGTTTCTCCTCCTCGAAATGGACTCCTTCAATTATCTTTGAATTACAATAATGCTTATTATTGGTTAATCGTCCTCTTAAAAATAGTTCGTACGTTACGCCACGCATTTCGAATTTGGATTAGGTACCTACAATAGTGTTCGTTAGTTCTGATTCTTAAATTATGGCAGAATATTGATCTGAAGCAGATTTCTGTACAAAATGTTACCTTTTTCAATGTAAATCCTGCAATAGAAGAAAATGGAGACCTGATACAGGAAGAGGTCATACAATGCAACAACGCAAAATCATGTATTGTTTGTAACAAAAACAAAAAATTACTGTAATTAATAGCAGAATTGAGGCATATGGAGTAAATTACTTGTTACAGTTCTAAAACTAAAACACTCAATTATCAAAAACAACAGTATTCTCACTTATTCAGCACCAAGATTTGGGTAATGACAATGACAGAGGACAGGTTTCTAGATTGAAGTTTGGTTTATTATAGGTTATCTGCAAAGACCTTTTTTAAGTTGGTTAGCCCATTAAACTCAAACAGCATAGGAGGGGAATAATTTTTAAATTAATGATAGATTTTCCATTTTCGGAAAAAAATTCGTGGGGCAATATTTTTTGGAATGGGTATTTTTTTAGCACATCCATGAATGTAATTTTCAATAGACACGAAGTGTAACTGATTGGATTGTTCTGAACTAATTTGAATGTCTTACTTATGATGAAAGCTAGTATAAGTAATGATATCTAGAAACTTTGTGAATTTGATTATCTTTGTCTCCAAAATATGTCTATATCTTGGTCACTGTCGCTGAGAGGTCAAGCCTTTGAGTTGATCCTGCTCAATGATATGGCCCGTAAAGATTGTTATACATAAGGTCATATTGTAGTTTATCAAAACGCTGATAACACCAAACAGGAATCAGAAAATCAAGCTTAAGCAGTACTGGGATTCCAACCAAAGTCGAAAGGCAACACGGTTTTCAGGAAGAGAAAGCTCATATTGCAAATAGCCATTGAACGTTGTCGAAGAGTATAATCTCATTAAATTAATTTATGAGAAAGAACGTAAAATCAAGGCACATTGTTTTCCAAATTTTGCAAAGAGGAATATTATCCACAAGTTTAATTTACCCATGGCTCAAAGGGAAATCTATAAAGCTATTGAAGCTACGAAAGATTCTTACACCATTTTTCCACTTTTTTCGATTAGTGACACCTAGTATGCAGTATACGAACGTTTAAAGTAGTTGCATTTTATTACAGTAGGATTTATACTGATGAAGGTAATCTAACCTCAAAATAAGAAGTTGTAAAATAGCATGTTAATGTCACATGGACACCGTTCCAGACGTACACATTTTCAAGGTTTGTAATGTCTAAATTATATCATTATCATCGATCGTTCAAAGTTTATAGCATTTCAACCTTATATTTTTCTCGACTGATTTTGACTAGTAGTGAAAATCAGTCGAGCAAAATGTAAGGTTGAAGTGCTATCAAGCATGATAATTTTTACGTAATTGACTATCAAGTACCTATTGCATCAGTTTTTTTTTTGTCTTATCATATCCACTTTCTTATCAATGTTTTGTTGAGCTTTGATCCTTGTAAACCTTTAAAGGTGATTAATAAATACTAAGTATTTCTTTGTAGATATTTCATGTGTCCAAAAAATGTTGGAGGTACCAAAAGGATTAAATTACACATTTCTTCTCACGTCAGAGTAAAGTGTGGCATTTATTAGATTACCGTAACAAAATTGAAGATTTATTGCGCATTTCTTCAATCCCTCCTTAGACTTTGATAGACATAAGTTAATTGTTAACAACAATACTACGAGCCTTGATAAGCTTAAAATAGTGTGCAACTGTGTTACACGCTTGATCACAAACAGTCTCAACAAAATGCTCATTTTACGATACATTAGTATGTATATTAAATAATCATTCATAAATGAATAAAACGTGATCAATCGAAGTTTTAAAGTATGTATTAAAAAAAAGAAAACAATAAATTAATTGAAAAATTGATAATTTAACAGTTATGATAACATATAGTTAATCGCCTGTAACGATTGACGAACTTTATTTAGTACAAATATATGCGTTTTTAACTCACTCTTTTTATTATAACGAACATTAATCATCTAACAGATTTGGCGCCTACAGCTTGGACAAGTTCAGGTCTTGGCCAAACTAATTCGTCGTAAGATTATCAAATATACTAAAATTAGCTTGAAGAATATGAATGATATAGTATAGAAACACGTGCCTGTCGTGCCTACGTGAGCTTGCGCATACTTCACTGCATGTTGAGCTTACAGCTTTCTAAAAACGTTCGAAATCGTATTTAATGAGAACAAGGGAACTTATTAATATGCTAGTTATAACTACGAACATTCAACAAAAAGACACATATTATGTCGTTTTTCTGAAGGAATTAATGATATCTTTAAGCACTGTTCGATCTCAGCAGTACCAGCACTTTTCGAAGCAGTTCACCTCAATATTTGTTGCTAATTTTTACCCAGTCAAAAGTTGAGAGCAAAGCCAACAAAACCATTTATGCTTTTGCTGCTACGTGTGTCTGGATTCTGGATCTGGATTGCGATGGGAGGGTGGTCAGAAGTCCACGCGCACGATTAGAGTCGTTCAGCCCCGCAACATCTCTCAAGGCACGTGAGATAAACCTGAGGGTGCTGGACGGGGGAGCGGCTCTAATCTTAGCCATGTCCGGCCAGGATTCTCCCAACATGGATCGTCTTGCTTCGACGAGTACGGGACACTCACAACGTATGTGTTGCGCTGTCTCATCGTCTGTGTAGCATCCTCTGCAGGATGGTGATTCGACCAAGCCCATGCGGTGCATGTGCTTGTTAAGTGTACAGTGCCCAGAAAGTATGCCCACAAGTAGCCGCAGGTTCTTTCTGGATAACCCTGTACGTGTGTCATTTACTCACCTATTCTCGAGATATTTAGTGTTCAATTTCTGTTTCTAAATTCGATTTCTATTGAAAGCAGAACGAACCATTGTAATCCTCTTCTGTTTGTGCTGTTATGTGTTTGCTTAATCTTGTTTTTCCCGCGTTAGCAGCAATGCCACTCACATAAATATTTTCTCCTAAATGTTTATTGCTGACTTCTATTTCAGTAACACATCAGAAGCTGAATCACAGAAACCGTTTCCTACATATTCCTCCTTAGTAGTACCGCCAAACCTTTCTAAAATATTCTTCGCATAATGTTTCAGCAGGATCATTCAAACCTCTTGACTTCCCTCCTGTTTACTTTGAAAACAGGATTATTATGTACTATAGCTATTCTCATACAGGCAAGCAGACTTTTTCGATTATTTGTGGAGTTAGGACATTTTTTAATATTTGTATGGCCGAAAATTTATCCTTTATATACATCATAACCTACTATAAAATCCTAAATCTTAAAAATCACTGCCAACCTTGGCTGCTATTCGCATGCAACACTATTCGGTTTTCTCCGACCATTTGATTATGACAAAATATAAAAACACGAAATTGCATGCAAATGCAGATGCCATATCCCACTTTTAGAAACCACGAGCTCTTCTACCTATGATGAGCCAGATATTTTCGAATTACTCCAAATTTAAATTTAACCTATGACCATTTCCGGTCTTCCTAAAGAAATTAAATTGGAATACTCTAATTTGTTGAATATCTTGTAGAGCAATATTCATGAAAAATCGATCCTTGGGGTTGACATTAAAGAGTTTTCATTAGAAAATGGTTGCATACTGAAAGTCAAAGTTCTGTATGAGCTTCAGTTTGCTAGGGGGTTTTGTTGGTGGCCAAATATCGATAAAGACATTGAATCTCTATGTAAGAATTGTGCTGAGTGTGGAAAGCTACGATATCTCCCACGAACCAAACTTTTTCAAAGAGCCCATGTAGCCTTTTCTGGATCTTCCATGCGCCATTATTTTTTAGCGTAGCTTGCTCAATTTCTCGATCCGAACTCTTCTTAACTCCTTTTTTTTTTGGAATCATTTAAAATACTATATGTCTACGTTTACGAATAGAGCAGAAACGACAATGTGTTTAAGAAGCGTTGTACCTTGTACGTCTTCGTCTTGGTACCGAGAATGTTGGAGGTTTTCATTAATTTCCATTAATAATACCTAAATTTCTTCAGCCTCTGAATAAAGTTAGTTGAGTGTTTTCTAGAACAATTTGCTACAGTTTTCCTTGTTCAAAATATCACGCGAATATCTTCTTAAATGGAATAACAGTTCGAAGGACACTCACAAAATTTCCATTGACTAAAATGGCTAGTTTGTCTTTAATCGAGAGTGGAATATTGAATTACAAGTGTTTGCCATTGAGTGTTATCAATTTTAATTCATCACAAACAAAGTGCCTATTATTATTTGGCAAATATCTCAGTAAATACTGCCAAATTGGGGCAGGTTCCAATTTAATTTAATATTATTTAAAATGTTTAAGCAACGCACTAATAAAGTATAATATAAACTATAATTATTATATACTTACATAATCGAGGAAATCATCAAATGCTCGTTTATGTAAGAATTTTTAAAAAGATTTCATTCATTACGCCACTTTCAAGCAATAATTTCTATTATTAAAAAAAACGAATAGGTAATTGATATTTTTATACTTAACGAGGTTTAGTCAAACAAAATAATTACATAAGATATAAGTAATACCATACTGCATCATCGTTCAAGTACTTTAGCAGATTAATTTAATAAAAGGAAATATTTGTGTTAAGAAATGCTAAAAACGTGCGAAGTAAATATGCTACCCTTCAATTTGAGGCAAATTATGGTTACATTTCATATTGTTTTCAGTGTTCCCTAAGTAATACCAAAGATTATATATAGTCTTTGGTAATACCTGATACCTTAGTGTGCATACTTAATTATACCTACAATCACCCACAAATACTTAGATGTAGTCCCAAATAGTGTCCACAATGCAAGTGTTGGTATTTTCAATACAAATTTAGCTTCGTTTTTCATGTAAACATGAAGACGTTAGATAATCTGTTCAAATAACGAATATTGTGCAACTATTTGTATGAAATGATCTAATAATAGAATATCAAACATAACGGGTAAATAGAATCTGTGGAAAATCCTGATCGAATAATCCTTGTAAGGTGCATTTATGACGAAAGTGCAATGTCCGGCTAAAGTAAAGGATTAGTTAATAGTGTACAGCTTCGCACATTTGACATTTTACGACAATAATTAGGAATTTTGAGTAGAAAAGCTATTAAATTTTTATAACGATTCAATGATTGGTTGTAAAAATATAGGAAAGAATGAGTTGGGTGCGGTGATAAAATGCCTTCAGAGGAATGATTTATCGCCTAAAAATATGCGTGTTGATATGAGGAATCTGTTAGGGGAAAATTTCCATTCATATCAAATTATGAAAAAAATCTTGTCACGAGGTTCGCTACAGAAGGACAACATGTCAAAGTACAAATGGTGATGGAACCATTCAATACCGTTAGGCAACTTGCAGAAATAACAAGCATTTTTTGTGGTACCATTGGTACTATTAATTTGTATGCGAGATTGACAAACAACAAACATTTTAGTTTGTTTGACGAAATTCAATTTTGTTCGTCGGTTTGTAGCTGTTGACGAAACTTGGTTCGTTATTTTGATCTATAATTGAAAATGCAAAGCAGGGAGTGGCGACATTAAGGAGAACTTGAAAGTGTCATCCAAAATTTTCGGTACGAATACTGATTAATGAAGAAGGTACTGATGTCTTTAGCAATCTATCCCAGAGACTATAACCATGACACTATCATCTCTTGATGAAAGTTTTTGTAAGTATAGCATAACACATTTTGTTTTCCGTATACTAGTACTAACGATGACGGTGCATTGCTACAGCGCCATCCCTCCATCTTTTTTAATAACGACATACGTGTCAAACAGTGTTCCATCCAGGTAAATAATGGGCTGTTCTTTAGCACAAAATCTTTAGCACATTTTTTTGTCCGTCCGTCCGAACCAATTTCTGCGATTTTGAACCACTTTGCGTTATGAACCATTCTGTAGGAAATTATCATTTTTGTAGAGATCGAATGTATTTTAAGATTATTATAGCGGAGACGCTACAATAGTTAAGGGACTATTATAGGAGTTACATAATACAGGGTGATTTCTAACCTCCTGACCAAATTGAAAGGGCAACTGGAGGAGATCAAAATAAAGTTATTTTTTTAATAAAATTTTGATCAAATTGCTGCTGAAAGAAACGCAATACGTATTTAAGAGGTTTAAACACTTCTAACTTTCTGATTATTATAATTTGTTAAAAATTTTATTAAATAAATAACTTTATTTTGATCTCTACCAGTTGCTCTTTCAGTTTGGTCAGGAGATTAGAATTCACCCTGTGTAACTAGGTATGTTTGAAGTGTGATATGTCCATTACTTAACAGATAATAATACAATATTGTGGTAGCGGTGCTCTACAGAAGATAAAAAAAAATCGAGGTGTGGTCGTGTCCCGTCTTCCGGCTTTTGCGAAAGTTCACCTCAAAAAAAAATCGTGGACAAGAGTTATGCGAGAAGAGTGGAAGTTTTGTAACGTTAAGGGGGTACAGCTGTTTTTACAACTCCTTCCTCCCTAACACAAAATGCAAAAACGTAAAAAAATTGACTTATGCCCTTTATATCTACCTGCCCCTTCAATTGAAATTATTTTTTACGATGTAGGTAGTACTAGATGTTTGTACCTACTGCCCCAAAAATCTTGGATGTTTCGCCCTAGATCATTTTTCTAAGAACTGTCATTTTTGTAATACATTCATTGAAGAGTTAATCTTTAAGCAAATTAATCAATGTAACATAAAAATCGCTCGTGCTAAAAATACGACATGTAACACAATTATTTATCGGAACATTACTACGAGCGTGATATAATAATGTAGGAACTCTTATCTATTTTAACTAATTCGCTGAAGAAAATGAAATTTTGTGAACTGAACTTCTAATCACGTTTCCTTGACTTTGATACGATTACATGCAGGTTATTGCACCGACCATGCTCTAAATAGGTTTTACTTTTTCTGGATTGTTCTACCTTTAAGTACCTACGTCAAAAGTCCCGAAATTATGTTTCTTTATTAAACATTCATAAGTATTTTGAAAATTTGATATCTTTAAAGTCTCAGAAATTAACTTATCCTTAATAGACTCGGCGGTTTACACAAAATTTGGCATGATTCTGGACATTTATAACTAAAAAATAAAATTATTCTAAGTTGTAGTTGTAAGTCATAAGTGTAGGTAATATTTCCTGTAATTGGGACTTCCTATAGGAAATAAGAAATAAATAAATAAATAGATAGATAAATAAATAAATGAAGGCCCGGCCCGGTCGTGGTGTATTGGTAAATTAAAAAGCACCGGAACGCTCGAAAGGAAAATTTATTTCCCAACATAAAAAAATAATTTCCATTCTCAGTAAAAACAAAATATGAATTTTAAAACATTATACATATAGTAAAATATAAAATATTAACAAATATAGTTTATAAGAAACTCCATAATAAGATCACTGACACTTTCTTTGTTTGCCTCTGCTTTGTTTGCTGGTCAGTGAGACCGCAACCAGGTTTTTACGTAAAATAATGGGTTCCATATTTCCAAAAGTGTCCCATGAAGTTTTATAAATAATAAATTTGAAACATGATCACAATGCGTAATGTTCTCCCCGTTATTCTTGCCAATGAAACCACGTTCGCATTCAGAAGAACTAGAAGCTATTATTTTGGGAAATTTTTAAACATTCCAAATCTTGTGAAATGTTAGGTCCATCACAAGCCAAGTAATCCCTAATTCCATTTACATTTTCCCATAAGGTAAATTAAAGTGTTGGCAGAGGCCAGAGACATTCTATTTCTTTAACGTCAAAAAAGGTACCGGAACGCTTTCCAGTTGTGAAAAAAAGTAACGGAACGTCGTTCCGGTGCGTTCCGGCCCCAATACACCACTTGGAGGGGTGATAGGCACAGATACACCGGAAAATTCCAAAGAAATAAAAAATTATAAAATGATAGAGTAATAATCTTTAAATTTTTTCACTCACTCGTAACATTCAACATCATTTCCTTTAGAGAGAGTCTCAATATGAGATGATACACTCCCTAACAATAATAGATGATTCTTACTACTTCACTTCATAAATCTGGGATACATGCAGTATCCTCTAAAATCCTCCACTTGGCGAGATGAGACCGAGCATTGTTGTGGAGCAAAATCACATCACGTGATAGAATTCCTGTGGACGCTTAGTTTAGCACTTGATGAAGCTTGTTCAGAATTTCATTGTAGGTACAGGTTTGTATTGATAGATTCTTTGAACTCTTATCAGCAAGGATCCTTCATGGTCGGAAAAAATTTCAACATCTATACCTACAGAAAGTTATGCATTAAACTTTGATAGTGGTGAATTTGAATATTCCCATTGCATCGAGGGCAACTTACTGAATGGTTTAAAATAATGACACCAAGGGAAGCTCATTTGCGAGTATTTTTGATCCTCAGACAAAAGATGAGAAACCCATTGTGTGCCCAAACTTTGGTGTAATCCAGTTTGTGCCAGGTCCTACTCTCACTCCAACATTTTATGACAGTTCTGTGATTGAAATTAGACGATTTTCTTTAATTATGCCATATTGTTTTTTGATCCCCAGACAGCCCAGTGGTAACCTTTGATTAAGACACAACAGCCTAGCGGAGACGCACCTGGTGGGGTTATTGAGGGTGGCTCCCAAACGAAACGTGTCCGACCCTCTGCTTATTTGGAAAAAATTCTTGTTTTGGTTGGTCTCCTCTACCATAACAATTTTTTGCTGACATATTTACCTGTTACATCCTTTATAGCAAAATTAAATAATATTAAAATAATTGTCTGACTTAAAAATTATCAAAATTGACGCCACATTATTTTGGGGCAGCGAGGCTGCAAATAATGGATCGTTTGTATGCTCAAGTTCATTATCTATATGTTATCTTGTCAATACTTTCATATGTTCATCTCTTTCACCAAAAAATTTTCTTCAGATTTTCATGTGATTATCGTGGTTTCCTAAACGGAAACGGGACGTACTTATAACTAAAAATTACGTTTTGATTCCGCACAATGGAAAATAAAAGAAGAAATGGCATAACAACATTTATTTTACTGCTTAATACAATTAATTAATATAAAGTATCCTACGAGTAGATACGGTGTTCCCATAAGCCTCTAAAAACAAAAGAAGTTTAGTTATACAGCTTAAAAATGGCACCAGGTACCAGCAATGATACTTACCTACATTCTTAAGATATTTCCTTGGTGTATAAATGCTAATCATCATAAATATAGTTTTAAACAAATGTATTTATCTAATTATAAACAAACTGGAAATACATAAAAAAAATAAACTAACAAAAGTCAATATGTACAACATACTACATAACTAAGCAAACTATCAGTTCTTAGGTATTAAATATTTGCATATAAAAAAAAGGAAATTGTACAATTAGGTACACATTGGACGGCTTTGTTTCAATATTTACAAAGAAAAACAACGTGCGAATTAGAGGTAGAAAAATTGTATGCAAATCAATACAAATTTACCGTACTCGAAGGACCTCTCTACGCATCAGGTAACCAAACTTTTAAAGGAATTTTCGTAAACGCACCATTCAAGAACGTTTTAAAATGCCTCGCTATACTAATACTGGCGGCCGGTTTCATTTCCGTAATAATTTCGTCGGAATTATTATTCAAAAATTGATTGATCGCTTCCCCTGAAACGTTTTTGAGTTAATTAAATATAGAAAAGGCAAATCTTACCGATAATATTTCCTAGATTTATAACGTCTCGTATTTTAAATTTGCTTTTTCCGATTTGAAAATCGACCAACAACTTTTCAATGTGCATGAAACGAACATTCTCCTTGTTTTTGACTTCCTTTCCGTAGATTTTTGCGGTTGCATCGACATCCGCTAAAACGCAAAAGGTTTTAAATCTCATTTACGATGCGCGAAGAAATTTTACAAAAAACGGCCCAGAAATCTCCTTTTGACCTAATTGGAAATAATAGAACGCTTCCACCGATTTCATATTTTCCTTTGATATCTACGTGCGGTATTTTAAATGCGAGATCCAAAATATATTTGTCCAAATCGGCTCTGAAAGTATTAGTCAGCGTTTAATCTTCAAAAATGTAGACTACTTACTTAATGTTTCCAATTGTATAATTACTTGCACCTCTAGTTGTTACGTTACTGAAGAATGCACGAACTCGAAACGGTCCATTGCCATTTTCGATGTTTATTTTGGAAATAAATAAGGGATCGATAGTTGGAACCTCGATATCTTTCAATCCGGAAACTAAGTACGGCCTTAGATGGTTGAAAGTGTTTATGAGGCATTTATTTACGTCGGGGTCCGACTTGCGACACGGAAGTATATATTCAGCTGTAAAGAAAACAATTTGTTAACTTGCAAATAGCGACTTAAAATTTCACGTATCATATTAGCATAATTATCCTATTAACTGAGAGCTATAAAAATCGCGGAACGATGACAAATTAATTAAATTGCCGTATGCAATAATTTATGTAATTTAAACCAGTTTTTTTTACTCAATCTTCGTACACTTGGCCTCTAGGATTCGGAAGTGAATCGAACTAGAATCGGAATAAGGAATTTACGAAAACCGGAACCAGAATCGAGGCATGGTCGATTCCTCGGTGTTACTATGATCTATTTTGATGAATTTTGGGAAAGAACTGTATGGTATCCTAAAATGGATGAAATTAGTTTGTTGAGCAATACGTTTTGACGAGATTGGTGCATAAATAACGATTTTTGGAATTTTGCTCCGTAATTTTTGAGCTGGACCACGAATAGGAATTATATTGACAAGTTGTACATCTAAGGGCCATAATCTATAATCTGGCAAAGGTTGATGCGTGATCTAGGGAATTATTATAACTAATTCTATAATTTTGTTTTTGACCCACACGAACCTTTGTAACTTTTGTCCTTGTTGACCCATGAACCTGAAAATCTACTCGGCCCATTATGTGGATGATGTGATATAAACGAGGCTAACGATTTAGAAATTGACCATTTTTTTCAAGACCTTAATTACATTCATCTCCATTTTACTATGGAAAGATAAATGAATGGTGAACTCTCCTTCTTTGTTATTATACAAGATCCCATCCAAAATTGTTTTTTCGACTCCGAACATTCGGCCTCCCATAAGTTAGCCGGTTTGCACTCCTTAATCTATAGACTCTTTGCCATACTTTTTGTTTCAAAAGAACTCGGTATCATAAAACAAATTGCCACGAACAATGGGTACTCGGTCCAGTTGATGGAAAGGTTATCCTCAAAAATCAAAAATTCGCTTATAGTTCCACTCTTTTGATCCCTATCAATTCATAGAAAGATAACCTAATTTACAGATCCCTCCCATTCTGCCCTACTCTAAGATGCATAACATTTTCAAATCTTATAGTTATAATATACACATCTCTTTCTCAAATTCACACACACTACGGTCCTCCCTTTTCAGAAATAAAGATCCACGTAATTCTTTAGGTGTTGATAAATTTAATTGCAATTCCTGCCCTGCCTTCTATATATCGGGCAAACCGGTAGACCGTTCGCAAAGAGATTTAAGGAACATTTCAACGCGATTAAATATAACAACGACGCCCACAAATCTTCTGTGGCTGAACACATATTATCCACTAGTCATGCTTTTGATTATAAACGAGATTTCAACATTCTACATATATGTTAAAAAGGCTCTCTTTCAAACACCTTGGAAAAACTATAAGATTTCCCGTCACAGATACACTCCGTGTTTGTTGAATGAATTAGCGGATTTTCAGAACCTTCTTATTAGTTCACTCTGTGTACAATATTTCCAGTTCCTACACAGTTTCCCCTAGTCCATTTTGATGTTGTTGGGTTGCCTTTTTGTCACTGCTGTCATTCATCTGTTAGCGTTTGTAGTCATATAAGGTTTCCATATTTTACTCATTTTTCATCTTTAATTATTATGACTCTTCCAGCCGATCCAGGGTTCTCATTTTGTGAACCCTTTTAACTTTATTATAACGAATGTAATATTTTTATTTATGAACACCTGTCATTTTCAACAATTTGTGTTTTTCTCTCAGGTAAGATTCTCTTGTTTAATTGATAATTATATTGTTAATATTTTTAGCTTTTAACTATCTTGTAATGTCCAACAATTCACATCTATTGTACTCTTAGGCTTGATAATGGGATGGTTTTTGTCTCGAAACATGTCGCCACAGAATTTTCATTAACGATTCAACACATCTTGTATATGTTATAAGTAATATACTAGTTAAGGGGAAGGTTGTGAGTTTTTTCAACGATTTTGTCTACTCCCGGAATCCCTCAAGATAATCTAATGAGTTTGAAAATATAGGTATTAGGGTGGCTTTGGACAATTGAAGATGGTACAAGAAAATCTTTTATGTTACATTATGTGTCAACAGACAAGTCGCAGTGCCAAAGATAGCGCCTTTTTCTCTATTTAGATGTTAGTCAAGTCAACGAACGGCTGTAATCGAAATTTTTAATTACCCTTGCAAACAAGATATTTAGATATAGGTAGTACTCCAGGTACTAAATCCAAATTCGCAGGAAAAAAAGTCCGGGAAAGGTGAAAAATTGATAAAGTGGAAATTCCTGTGTATTTTTCTTCTTTCACTATTATTTAAAAGACGTTAAGGTATATCGAAAAATTTTCAGTATATATAAAAGTTGTAGAGCGGAAGATTCTACGTTGGAATAAGTCATCATTAGCGTTCAAGTCAGAGCTCATCTTTTGTACAATAATATACTACCTAGTACTCAATCTGGATTTAGACCTGGTTATAGCTGTGCCACTTCCCTCCTGAATGTTACTGATGATATCATCAGTGCTGGTGACAAGGGTGAACTAAGTGTACTTGTTCTGCTCGATTACACTAAGGCGTTTGACACGATCTCACACAGTACAATGCTGGCAATGCTACACCAGACACCACACTGGGTTTGGTCGGGAAGCCGTGAAGCTAATGAGAAGTTACCTGGAAGATAGGAAACAATGTGTGCTACTATCCAATCAGTTGTCTTCTCCTCGAATTTGCAGCACTGGTGTCCCCCAAGGTTCGGTATTGGGACCGCTTTTGTTTTCTATATACACTTGCTGCCTAGCTATTGGCATAAAAACATGTAAAGTGCATAATGTATGCTGATGATACCCAGGTGTACCACTGATTTGTGCCTGCCTCCGCCATGCATTCCATGGAAAGCATAAATCCAGACTTGGAAGCTCTCTACTCCGCTTCCATGAACCACTGCTTAACTCTTAATCCTAATAAATCTGCGGTATTACTATTTGGTAATCAAACCAGTGTGAATAGCTTCAAAGAGTTTGCGAAATTCTATATTAATAATATTTCAATTCCAATTGTGGATAGTGCAAAGAACTTAGGAGTGGTCATGGATGGAAGACTACGATTTCGTCCACATATTCGTAATTGTATTCAAAGAGCTTATTTAAACTTAAAATTGCTTTATCCTCATCGTCAGTACTTGAGTACTAAAATTAAGGCTATGTTATGCGAATCTATGGTGCTTTCGCACTTTTCGTATTGCTCGCCGGTCTTTGGACCTTGTTTAGACGTAAGGCTATGTTATGCGAATCTATGGTGCTTTCGCATTTTTCGTATTGCTCGCCGGTCTTTGGACCTTGTTTAGACGTCGATACTATTAAACGAATGCAGCGTGTGCAAAACTCCTGTGTAAGATTTGTTTATGGAATAAGTAGATATCAGCATATTTCTCACAAATTAACTTCACTAAAATGGCTTAATATGAATGACAGGCTAAAACTTCAAATTGCATGTCATTATCATAAAATTATCACCACGAAAACACCGTCATACCTCTTTAACAAAATTTCATTTAGGAAACAAGTACACGAACGATCACTACGGTATTTAGATTACGTCATTACACCGCCCGTTTACAAGACATTGTTTGAACGTTCTTATAGTTATAACATCTCAAAAGTGTACAACGCTATACCATTACACTTCAAGTCACTAAATCTGCAACGTTTTCGGCGTCAAATGTACCGCAAGCTGTTGGTTGATCAAAATTCATTATAATTCCCGTACAATGTGATATTCCTGTTCTCTTCTTTCTCTACTAATAAAAATACCTATCCCCTATAATATACTTATTGTTCTTTTTATTTTTTGTTTTTTGTTTTTTTGTGTATATAAAAGGGTTGAATAAGTCAAGGCTTGAGTGGAAGAGCAGAGTTCAGGTTACTCTGAACAACT
This sequence comes from Pyrocoelia pectoralis, assembly GCA_036250285.1. Classification (NCBI taxonomy): domain Eukaryota; kingdom Metazoa; phylum Arthropoda; class Insecta; order Coleoptera; family Lampyridae; genus Pyrocoelia; species Pyrocoelia pectoralis. Next base: position 7,143,988 of record CM070076.1, on the reverse strand, counting down.
GAACTACGCCTTGAGATTTTTCAACACTCTAGAACTGGATCGGTTGCCTGGTAACTAAGTATTATAAGCATAAGATGTATTCTGCTGTGTTGAAAATAAAGCTGCTATTATTGTATTTCGGTTCTTATCGATACTCAGGCCAAGCCTGGTTAACTAACCGCGCGGATCGGAATAAAATAATAATTAATTAAAATAATAATAATAATAATAATAATTATTATTATTATTATTATATCATAATTTCGGTGCGGTATTTCCGACGTATCAACGAAATTCCCAAACTGTTGTCTTAAAAGTCTAGTACGAGACGATTGCAGTGAGAAGAAGCTCCATCGTGCTGAAACCAGAAGCGTTGTCGTAAAGTAAAGGACAGATCTTCCAAGTAATCGGGGAGGACTTCTTATAAAAAAGTTAATTATCACTCTCCGTTCATCCGTTGCGGCAGAAAGTAAGGCCCTAGAAGATGATGTCCTAGTTTACATAAAATTGATGTTGATTTCTGGTAAAAACACAGCATGTGATAATTGAAAATCTGCGTTTTTACGTCGACGTATTCTGATGAAATTGGGGAATTGAAGCCTTGAGTGGAAGTGGGTCTCGGTTAAATTTTGTATCTTTTGAAAATGGTAAGGCCGCAACTGTTGTTATTTGAGCATGAACAGCACTGCTATGTGATTCGTTCCCATAACATGTCCTACAGCTAGTGATGGACTTAAATCAACTTTTCGTAACACAGCTTCTTGGAACTCAGGGTCTCTGCGACCAGAATACCTCGGTGACCTAGAATTTAGTGAATGTGTTTCCAGATAAACTCCTTCTATCTGGAAATCTCATATCAGGAAATCTTTCAGCGTACAAACCTCGAACCTCGTTACAGTTTCCATCGCCCAATCCATAAATGATATGAATGTTTATGAATTACAAGCGAACTTTTGTAAATACCAAATCTACCAAATATTAGATTTACGTTTAAATTTTACCTGAAAACTTCAATAATTCATTATGTACCTTAATGTAGAATTATTTTTTAATTCAATTTAATATATTTAGTGAAGATCATCTCTTAGGATCTTTAATACGAATTTTTCTCAACCAATCCGCAATTCTGACACACTAAAGAAATTGAACACGCGATATTATTCATATCTATGTCAAATTGGAACAGAACTAATATTATGTAATGTGTTACTTACACGGTTATGCAGTTTCAAAGTGAAATTAAATTCCATATTTGTACCCCTTGTATTATTACTAATTTAAGTTTTTTAAACATGCTTGACATTTCCGCCTCGTCATTTTATAAATTAGGTGTAGGTAGCTTTTCATTAGAAGAATCGTGTTGCGTCCTCGTTTTATTGGTGTGTTACTAATTGTTATAATTTGCGTGAGAGCTTATAAGGTAAATAAAAAAAAATGTGTTGTGCCATCTTAAATTATATTAGGAAAAAAAGTATAGAGTGAATGAACTATTTCCAAACATGTACATGATGTGAAAGTATGAACAAAATCGGGATCTCGACGTGGGTAAAGCTTAGGTGTGCAAATTTCAATTACCTACACTAATTGGATTAAATTTACGACTTAAAAATGAGTTACGTAACACATTTTTTTCATGCTCAACTTGGAGTTTAAATGCGGTTTAGTACCTACTATAAAACAATCTGTGCATATTTTAAGAATGCAACGTTTATTAAATGCAATAATTGTAGTTGCATTTTAAGTTACCTATGTAACTACCATAAGGTTTGTAGATACAAAGGTCACAAAATTTTGCAACACCATGAATTTATAAAATTTCTGGTAAACATTTATATTAACCTTTTGTTTTACTTTACATATTTCACTAGCATTGGTTTCCTTGAAAAATGACATTTTTAAATATACGCCTTGAAACTTTTCCCTTAATGGCTTGTACATACATCACCTTAACAAATTGTGACCGTTAATAAAAAGAAACCGCTAGTTATGTTTGATGTTATGGCAGTAAATTACAACATCGTCGTCATAGGTACAACATGAAAATTAGTCCAATAGGTACGTAATATAGGTACCTTTCGTGGTCCTCTCCAACCGTGCTCTGTACCTGTAGATACGTATTCAATACGTATATACGAATATACAATCATATAATAATAATAAGACAAATAAGAGATGATATTAAAAACGGAAAAGAATAATAGATTAACAATGCTCGTAGGATACAGATCGTCACAGAATTAAAGGAAGAAGAAGATTTATTTTAGGAGATGTTACATTACAGTAAGCAACTAAATACTAATTATTATGCGGGATTATAACGCTGGATTTGGGACAGTACAGTATGGTCAAAGAGTCAAAATGTTTACTTTACCAGCGATATGCGATAGTGGGCAATACTCATTATAAGTATAAAAACGTTCTCAAAATTATGAACAGCCGAAATGATAAACAGATAATGTAACAGATCTAATTTTATTATAAATAGGATAGAATGACCAGAGGGTAGAAAATAAGAATGATTAGGATAATTTATTAATAAATAATAATCAAATTGTTGGAAAGGTCGCAACAATATACAGAGACAGGATGAAGGAACAAATTAGATCTGAAGAATTATTCGGAACTGTGAAAAAGTTAAAGCGTCTTTTAAGCAGGACGCGCACTGAATCCGCTCAGCTCGGCTCGGCACAGGTCGGCACAATCAGCAGTTTTGCTATACATGGGAACAAATGAAGTCCCGCGCACTGAATCGGCTCGGACCGGTACGGACCTTTCCGTTCAGTTCAGCTCAGCACAGATTGCTCGAGGTAGCAACTTTTCTGAACGGGCGGATAGCTTTCAATAGTTTAGTCAGTGCAGTAGGTGCATCGGCCTTAATAGAAATTAAAATTATTAAAAGAAGATCACTGTACGCCAATGCGTTTTGTAAATAAAGACTAAACGTTCCGAAAGGACTGAATCAGTGCGCGGACGGGCGTGAATGCTGATTGTGCTGAGCTGTGCCGAGCCGAGCTGAGCGGATTCAGTGCGCGTCCTGCTTAGGGTTGTTAGTAAAGTGTATGAGACGTTACTAGACAACCGATAAAGGAAGCTGGTTAAAGCTGATTTCTGAGAGATTCAGGCAAAACTCACAAAGGAGCATTGCAGACGTTGAACGAACATTCCAGGGCAGAACCATTCCAAGATCTTTCTGGAAAATCCAAAGGGGGATTTAGCAGTGTCATTACTCTTGGTCGAAATGATCAATCCAGATTTCATCAACAGTCACAAATCGACAAACAAACAGGTATCGTCTGCACAACTATAAATTACCACTGGGAATGCTTGCTACCTCTATAAGTCGTCTAAAGTTCAGTCGACGACCATTATGGCCAAATCGTTAACATGGCCTTCTGAATCATTCGCATGTTCTTGAACAGCAATCTACTTAATTGACAAATTAATAACTCAGTGGTAGATCTATTAATGGTACCTTATATCATTTTGTTGATCATTTAACAGAGAATCCTAATATATGATAATATAATATAGAATGTGCCATCTAAAAATACATAAACATAAGTTTGGTAAAGTATTCAAAAATGGGTCACCCTGTATACATATACAAAAATATTTGCCCCTCGTTGGGATACCTTGCATTACCACAAGTGCACGATTTTTAATACCTATTACCTGCTTGAAAATACACATTTAATTTTAAATGTAATTCTGATGTTCAATTCCTGGTGGCCTTGATCGTACAAACAGGTTAAGCGATAATTTACATTTAGTAAGTGTCCCGATCATTCAGTTAAAGTGCACATTTCTAAAAGAGACGTTGCTATGAAATCATCAACATACGAGACACTTCATTCAGTCTGTTGGGTTGAGTGTTGGCAGATATAAGTATATAAGTAAGTCCTCCCCCCCCCCCCCCTCATACAGCTAAAATAACATACATTTTTAGGGCTGTAACATTAAACGTTCAGGGAACTGATTTTGGAAACTTCAGATTTTGGTAATTGGAGTTAAGTACGTCTAAATAGGACTTTTCCACCTAAAGTAAGTTTATACTTTTATTATCATATTTATATGTATATTTAAGTACATAGACAATATTATAATTTGCATTATGCGCACGGTGTGTTCAGACTAATCGCACCTTATTTGGAAACACATAATGTGGTACAAAAATAAAAAGTTTCACTCCTAAAAATTTGTTAAATACTACAGAAATGGATCCTAACGGACTGACGGATGGATGCGCAAGCGCAAGATTTGTAATTCTAAAAAAGTTTTCTAACAGTTTTATATTACGATTAACTGATTATGATTTTTTCAAACAACGGGCAAATTTTGAAACCAAGAATTCTATTAATCATGGAGGTAAAGGAGTGAAGCGGGTTGCTAAAACGTAAAAAAACATCAAATACACCAAAATTGTTGTTGTTCAATAGAAATTGATACATGACATTGGACATAACTCCAAAATTTTAAACATCCCTTAGGAAAAACCATGACTATCGTACTAAAACCTGAAAAGATTGCTCTTGGCCACCGGGCCAATAGGTTTATCACTTTTGTCATTTATAATATTGCACAAAAGGTTTGTATTTTACAGAGTAAAGGGCCATATGCAAAATCTTATGGAGCTGGGCTAAAACCAGGTCGTAAAGAGACCTTTGCCATTTGATAGATCTTTTTACGTAGATTAAGTGTTGCTGCCGACAAAGCTCAATTTCATTTGCTTAGGTGACTTTTCACCTCCCAAAGTTATCATTTGTATCATAGCAAAAATACATAATATACCTAGTCATTGATTTGAGATTATACAATAGTTAGTACATGTTCCATTATAAAATAAAACAATATCAACGTAATTTCTATGGAATGTATCTATAGCAAAGAGTACCTATTATACAGGGTGAATGAGACCACCCGTATCAGCCTTTTATTTAAAGAACGGTGAGTCGTAGAGAGGTGGGGTAAAAAAAGTGATTATAAAAGCCATAATAAAGAATCGAATGGTGATATCATTATTTCTCGGACAAGTCAGCATTCCTCCAGAAGGCCCCCAACTCCAAAATTTTAAATGGCACCATAAGTCCAAAAAGGTATTTTTTGAAAGATTGTTAAAAAAGAAGAAAGTTTTATAGGAAAAATTATTTTATTACTGCCACCCCTTTTAAGTTATATTCGACTAAAGTTGTTAAATTTGAAATTCATTGTTAACAAGAAACATTGAAAAGTCGACTTTTAAAATCTAGTTACCAATGTTACGTGTGTTCAAAATATCTTCCATTTACTGCTAAGCACTGTTGAGCTCTTCTAGGTACACTATCAGTGGCTCTAATAAGTACTTCTTGAAAGGGAAGAACACATGTAACATTGGTAACTAGAAGAAGGAAGAAGAAAGTCGACTTTTAAAATCTAGTTACCAATGTTACGTGTGTTCAAAATATCTTCCATTTACTGCTAAGCACTGTTGAGCTCTTCTAGGTACACTATCAGTGGCTCTAATAAGTACTTCTTGAAAGGGAAGAACACATGTAACATTGGTAACTAGAAGAAGGAAGAAGAAAGTCGACTTTTAAAATCTAGTTACCAATGTTACGTGTGTTCAAAATATCTTCCATTTACTGCTAAGCACTGTTGAGCTCTTCTAGGTACACTATCAGTGGCTCTAATAAGTACTTCTTGAAAGGGAAGAACACATGTAACATTGGTAACTAGATTTTAAAAGTCGACTTTTCAATGTTTCTTGTTAACAATGAATTTCAAATTTAACAACTTTAGTCGAATATAACTTAAAAGGGGTGGCAGTAATAAAATAATTTTTCCTATAAAACTTTCTTCTTTTTTAACAATCTTTCAAAAAATACCCTTTTGGACTTATGGCGCCATTTAAAATTTTGGAGTTGGGGGCCTTCTGGAGGAATGCTGACTTGTCCGAGAAATAATGATATCACCATTCGATTCTTTATTATCGCTTTTATAATCCCTTTTTTTACCCCACCTTTCTAGGACTCACCGTTCTTTAAATAAAAGACTGATACGGGTGGTCTCATTCACCCTGTATACTAGTATTTTACATTACAAGCCAGAAACAATTTTTACTGGCGATAGGATGAAGATGACTGGCGAGCCTGTCACATCCTTGAGGATTTGCTCCCCAACCTTTACATTCTTCCCTTTTCCATAAAATATTTTAATTTTCTAAGCCTTGCATAATGCTTCATTGTATCTTATCTTAAAATTTGTAGTATCCCTTATAACATGCGAAGTTTGTTCCTTTCTATAGGTTAATTTTATTAATTTAACAAAAATTGATGGTAACAATATCAAAACTATAGGTACTCTTTCATATAAGTACATACTTGAAAACTATTGCAATTGAGTAAATAGTGGTTAAGTAATTAATCCTCAGAGAAGGTGAATAATCACGCTTTCTCGAACATTGAAACGAATAAACATTATTACATATGTGTATGTTATGTAGTTATAAGAAGTTGTTTAATGAAAACGGTAGATAGGTACTATACCATTTTTTTAATTTAAACGTTTCGTACCGACCTGCTTTCGTAGAGAAGATCAATCAATTTCAGTTTAGAACAAATTACGGTGAAAATAAAATTTTATGAAAAACACGCATCCTTTACGGAAAATTAAAACGCTTTTCAGAATTACTTAATTCTGTTGTTTTTGTTTATAATACAGCAACTCCACATTTTTTTAACCATTAATAATATTACATAATGCTTGAACTTGAAAATAAGTGTACTTTCTCTTTGACTATGTAATGGGGATATTATTAAAGAATAATTCCAGTAAATAATTGATGTTTGCTAAATATTTAGTTTTATTGCCGTAATAAATGCTTACATGAGAAAGTAATTTAATACACATTATGTAGGTATAAACTTTAATTGAACATTGCAGTTTTTTTAGTTTATAAACAGTAACAAATAGACCGTTTATTAAATGAACGAAATAATCTAAATTTTTGGGTGTAAGTGGTATATTCATTCTTGTACTAATTATTTCCTACACCTGATAATTTATTTCATTTCCAATTTATTGATCACATTCTTTTTTCCATATATTAGCCTCGGCTGATTTCAATAAATCATATGCGGTTTCATGAACAGATTGTAGACTCGTTAAGATTGTTGTGTGAGCTGTGGGGTGGAATAGATAGCATAGTAATGTAATTTGTTGTAAATAATAACAATACGAAAGCTTCTCAACTGTGGGTTCTGCATAGGTTGTAACATTTTTAAGCCACTCGATACAATTTATACAAAGCGTTTGTCGAAACTTTTATAAAAAAAACACTGGCGGGAGGCAGTGCTGTAACTAGCCTTTTTTGTGCCCGGTGCGCTCTTGAAAATTGTTCTAATCTTACCCGACTCTCACAATAAAATGGACAATATCTATAAAAATCTATTATCCAAAACCAAATTTTTGTCTAAATTTTCGCTTAAATTATGCCTTCTTTCCTGAATGTGGGAAATTAGTTCACAAAACCTTCCCCATAGACATAGGTACCTATATTTATTTAAATTAAAGCTGAAGTTGATTAGAGTTGCAAATTGAAGAATTAATTGAAGATTACATACTACATGTTTCGACAATATTAATAATTGTCATCATCAGGCTAAAATAATAGTAATTCTAGCATTAAACTAACAAGTTAATTAAATACTTACATAAAATTACATCTAAATTAAAGTTGTTGTGAACGGTGAAATGGAGTGCGAATGACTAATGGAGTAAAATATTCCGAAAGGAAATTACATTATTTACTTAAAATGTGTCATCTTCACTGAAAGCCAAGGATTAAACCAGAAGCAAAACACCAAATGGCACTTACTAAAAATTGAATAGTCTTCAGTCTGTTTATTTATTCAATTTTTAGTAAGTGCCTTTTGGTGTTTTGCTTCTGGTTTAATCCTTGGCGTTCAGTGAAGTCGACACATTTTAAGTAAATAATGTAATTGGCTTTCTTCAGCTTTAACTTAAATAAATATATGTCTATGGAGAAGGTTTTGTGAAGTAATTTCTTACATTCTACGTTCCACCCCATTTAGTGTTTTGATTAACACCTTGATGGATTCAATCAATTTTTTTTCTTTTTACCCGCTTTCTGTGCTGTTCAGAAAACTTGTCATCAATGTCACATTATTCGCAAACTTTTTTTGATTTTTCGAAAGCATTGTACACGCGAATATTCTGAATCTGCTTGATTAATTTAGAGAGTTTGTCGATAGTAATAGTTTTCGATTGTAGAGCTTCATTCACTCTGCCAACTGATTCTAAAATTGGATCCCAAATTTGTATTGTACATATTATAAATTTATAATTTATTAAGCCCAAAATGCTTTCCGCAGTAGCGATTGTTTCCGCGAATCGTTGCGAATTAGATTTTCTAACACACCCCAGATTTGAGGTACCTATGCATTTGCAAGTTCAGCTCTAGCTTGAGAGGCTCACCTAGTGTCGATGTGCTTTTTCAATGAAATTTTTAAACGATCGATTAACCTTTCCCATCTCATCGTGGCACTCGCAAAAAAACAAATATAGTTCACCAACAAATCTTCACTCTCCCACACCTTTCCTTTTTAAAAGTTTCTATATCTTATATTTTTATGCTGGCATCTTGTACATCGATTCGCCTGTCTTTTCCGTTATTTTTTTCGTTTGGGTTCTGTTGGTCTTTCAGTTTAGTAGGTAGTTTTTCGAAATATTGTTTCTGTCTTTCATAATATTCCTTCCTTCTGCCATTGGGAAACCATTGTTGTTTTTAACGACGTCGGCTTTTGCAGACACCGGAACAGAACCATTACAAGATCTTCCTGGAAAACCGAAAACGGTGTTTGAGCAGGGTCCATCTGAAAATTAAGTAGGACGAACATAAAACCCGCGACAGAAATGGTCACAGGCCACCTGCACAACATGGGACTGACCGATAGGCTGTCATGCAGACGTTGTGGTGAGCAAGAAGAAAAGCCATACTACGTCATCTGCCAATGTGAGACATACATAAAAACAAGGAGGAAGTAACGAAGATTCTCTCTACTAAAATCCTGGACTTTGTTAAAGATACTCGCAGGGTAGACAATAGGGGGGAACACAATAGACCACCCATCCAAATGGACCATCGATCGTATTTTAATGACACTGAGTCTAAAAATTGTTCGAAATTTCTTTCATTATGTTCGGGATCAACTTTGTATAAACCCAAAACGCTACCAAATCTTTGAAACCAATCTCATTGCTTTTGCTGAATTCGTACCCACTTCTATCCTTGCATATTCTTTAAACCAAGTGTTAAGAGAAAGCAGCATCTGTCTTGACTGCACATAATAATATAAGGAAATTAAGAAAAAAGCAAAGACTCGAATAAACCCTAAATAGACCAAAACCGTTAAGGCAAAAACTGTGGCAAAAGCACAAGCACAAACACAAACGTAGATAGAAATAGAAAGATGTATTCCAGTCGACAAATTCCCTTCAAAGGACTGTTCTTTTGACCCTGTTGGACGAACGCAGTAGCTCAGAGTGAATTATAAAAAGGATCCCCAACGACGTAAAACCGTGAAATTTACTTAGTGCACATCCCCGTAATGCATTGGGGGTTGTTTTCTCATAGAAATTGAGATATAAATGAAACAAAATTTTGGTCATCTCTGAAAGCAAATCATGACTGATGTAATAAAGCCTTAAAAGTTTGTTTGGCCCATCAAGATAATAGTTTGGCACTCTATATAATAATAAATTTCCTTTGTAATTAGTAATTACAATCTTATAATCTGACGAAGATTACCATTGTATACAAACAGTGGTGGTTAAAATTACTTCAAAAAATGTTTCACTTTTGAAATAATACCAATGTTATTACATGAAAGTATTTAACCTCCTTTACAATTATTATTTACCTATGATTGAAATGTACAAGTGTAACGTGTTTTTCTTAACCAATTATGCTGTTAACTATGTACTTATATTTAGTAGTTGAAGTACTATAAGGTTCCTCATGACATGAGCAATGGCTAACTGCAATTACGTTTTGGTTTGTCAATATTTTTTTAATTGTTTTAGTGTTATTACTCAAATCTTGGAACTAAAGCCTCTGAAAATATTCAAACAAAGATATTAAATAAAGTGTGGTAATTTTCGCGGCCCCAAGAATTGTCACTCTAAGCCCAAGAATTATTATTTTTACCCCATAGAATTATTTTTTCGACCCCAGTTTTTTAATTATTTTGGTCCTAAGATTTCTGATTCCAAGAATTATTATATTAGCCCCCAAAATTATTATTTTAACCCAAAGCGGATCATTCTTTTAGCCCCAAGATTTTCTTCATTTTACCCCATGATTTTATTCATTTTATTCAATTGAAAAAAATATATACTAAATCCACCTCTAACCTAAGCGTCTGAGTGGTTGGTAATATACGTTTATGGTGGCATTCTTTTTTAGTTTCAAATACTTCTATAAAATAAGTAAATAAATACAATCTTAGGGTAAAATAAAAAAAATCTTGGGGTGAAATTAATAAAACCTTGGAGAAAAATGAATAAAATCATGGGGTAAAATGAATAAAAACTTGGGGCCAAAAGAATAATTATGTGGGCTAAATTAATAATTCTTGGGACCAAAATAATTAAAAAGCCAAGGTAGAAAAAATAATTCTTGGGGTAAAAATAATAATTCTTGGGGTGAGAATGACAATTCCTAGAATGCACAAAATAATATCTCTAAATAAAAAATATTAAATTACATTAAATAATAATATATAAAGATATTCTGGTAAATAAGTTACTTTTAATAGGTATAGTAGCTCTAATAAAATAAGCGTAAAATTTGGTACACGACATTTTTTGTAAGTGGCCAATTCTGGACCCATTACGCTTCGTTACTTTACCCACAAAATCTTTTCAATTTCCCGACTTTCACAATCAAAAAATCGATTATTCACCACAGCTTTTTATCGGAAAATCCCATATCCCAAAGAGATCAAAAATACCCCTTTCAAGCCTCGCAGCTGAAAACTTTCTTCTTTCATAGGTACATATTTCTAATGAATAATGAATAACTTGAATATTTAGGTTATAACCTTTATAATACTATTTTAACGTAATAATAGCAAAATCGTGCATTATGAATTATTAAATAATGTCAGACGGCAATGATAGTGAAAGTTTGAAGGTTGAATTATCTCTTTGCTTTCTCTAAAAAAGGTAAGATCTTATTTATCTAACTGAGACTACATCAAAAAGTAGAACGTAGCAGACGGAAGGGAGACCCGGTAAAGATGCAAATCCGCGGAAATGATGTAATTTAACCAGGTCAGTTATATAATAACAAATTGGTACTTGATATTTGTATGATTTACCGATTGTGTAAATTTATGTAGGGCGTACGCACACAATTATTATTTTGCAAACGCGTACACGCTCATTTAATTTTAGGTTGTATTGTGAAAATAGAACAATAATTCGCCTCCTGCGTAAGTATAACACAAAAATTCATCACGCGTCATTGAATGATTAATTAATTAAGCCAAAAAAAAAAAGAATTAATAAACTTACGCGACTTTGGTTCTTCTTCCGTAACGGCTATACTAACAAAACTGAACACGATAAACAAAATCAAATTTCGTAACATTGCGGATTTTTTTTTTCAAGTATCACTTCCTATAAATAATAGCAATTGGTTATGGGAGAAAGCGGGAGATTTAGTTTTATATATGGGATGTTTGAAGAGGGGGGGCCCTTTTGTAAACTTTTTCAATGCACAACGATGATTAAATAGTAGGGATGACAATATTTGAATTGCTGAAATTGCGTGTTTCAGAGTTTTCAATTCTTCCATCTTATGTAAACTAAATTAGTTAAAATATATGTGATGTGAACGTTATGTACCTACCTATATAATAATTTTTTAAGTAATTCCGGTAAATCAAATAGGAATTGCTTTCTCTACTAAATTACGTTAAGTAATAATAAAAATATATACCTATATTTGTTTATACGAAATTGTTTTAAGTCAAGGTTTGTTTGTGTAGCTACAATTTGCGTTCTTTTGTTATGTCAGCAAGTTTGTAGACACGGTATTTGACATTAAAGGAAGTACCTATTACATGAAAATATATTTCGTGTTATAGAAAACGGATTCACGATACCTGTTCATTTAACAGAAACTTGCTTTTAACCCTGCAGTTCTGCTATTTAGTACGACCATTTTATTTTATCGACCAAAGGGCTAATCGTCTTACTGGCATATTAACACAGAAGAGGGTGACTGGAGTGGAAGCCAACCCTGCTGTCACTGGAGATACTAAATTATTAGTATTAGTGCCTCTTGTTTTCACTGTTTCATTCATGCATACGTGAAGATGGATGTTTGGATGTCACCTCCGCCCCAAGAAAAGGTGTTGGTTCCACAATTCCATCAATTTGAGAACGAGGGTCTTTGTTCTATTCTCCAGCTCTCCAGGATGACGCATGAGGGCGTCTTCCGTCATACCAATATTGTTCAACGACCGTTCTGTTTGTAGTCAGTTGTTGCTATTCCGTTTAAGGACGTAAGGGCTCTGTTTTTGGATCAGCAGACAATTGCTCCATGACAAAACGTAAATATCACGACAGCAGTCGAACTCGCCGCAGTATTGCTCTCTTTGCTTATTCTGCTTGAAGCTGGATATGATCCTTCTTAGCCAATTTGGCATTATGGGCGATGTTTCATTTTGACTCTACTCCATGGTGCAATCCTAGCTTTTTAAATAAAGAGCTTTAGTTTAAAAGGAAGAAACATTTCTTCGCAACGTTTTTTCATGACCTTGCCGAATTTGCTGACTAAGTCCATAATTCCAAGACAGTTTCCATTATTAGGGTATACGAACCTTCTGGTCGCTGAAGTTTCGCCTCAATGAATTGCAATGTTTTCAACGTCATGTACGCTTCAATCCATGGTAAGACACATTTGTAGTGATTGCTTCTGAACTGTCAGTAGCAGGAGACGATTGGAGATTGTGACTGGAGGCAAAGAGCGTTCAACAGAAACAAAAAACTTTGTTGGTATTTTCCGAATAAATCATCGAACGACGGTCGGAGCTTTCAACACTGTCCAATTTTCTCTTGAAATAACTTAGAAAGAAATGGAGTTTTTTCATCGCAAAGAAAAGAGATTATTTTTAACTAATACTATTATTATTTATTCTCATTGTATTCCAGGTGCTGGTGTAGGAAGGGAAAATATACCCTGAAGGATCCTCATTGTTAAGTAGAATATGAATCCTCGATTTCCTCAACGGTCGCATCTTGTTCTCGTCCATCATGCTCGATTGTGTCTGTTCCATCAACAAACAGAATCTCCGCACTCTCCGCAAGCTCTTTAATAACATTATTTCGTGGAATTTTACATTATATTTGTATTATGTGTTCGTGGCACATCGCTTCTCTTCAATCAAGTGGACAAAGTGTTACTGTGGAAATATACTTGATCATATTTAAATTTTATTATCATTAAATATTAATACATCTTCATCTTAAATTTGTTCAGCACTTGATAGTTTCAAGCTTTCCAGTTCAAGACAAGAATGTATTTGCGATGTCCAGCGGGTAACAGTCTTCAGGGTGCGTTTCTGTTCAAACGACCTCATAATGGCGTATTGAAGTAATTAACATAAAATACTTGCCAAAGAGGTCTCGCTTCTTCCCAATAGTGACTGAACTACCAGGACCCGATCATCCAGTATCATATGGGTTGCCACATAAGGGTGCTGTCTTCAATCTGGATTCTCTCTTGGACCAATCTTCTGACGTTACATGGCTTTTAGATCACTTGAGCACCTCGTGATGGAATTTTAGACGTTAAGAATTACAATTTAATTTAGCTTTGGCTGTTAGCAAATTACGATTCTACAAGCGAATTACCATTGGAAGAATGACAAGCTTACAATTTAATAATAATAATAATAATGATGATTTAAGGAGGGGTTCAATTGTCCTAAGTAATAAAAATTTCATAATCGCACTCCCATATAAAAGCCATGTAAAAATTGGACTTTGGTATGCATTTCTGGAGAACTCGCTCTGATCATAGTTTTTCTCCGATCGTGGAGTTTTATGTCTCAAAATGACCCTAAGAACATGCCACGGCTCATATGCCTAGTTTTTAGCAAAAAGTATAATGTTTCAAGCTGTCTAGGATGTGTCAAAGTGAGACAGATACTGTTTTCTTGCGATATTTTGCGATTCTTTCAAAGGTACAATAGAAATAGCATACCCCAATGCGATATCGATAGGCATAACTGCCGTGAGGGTTCATTGGGGTCATTTTCAGATATAAAAGTCAACAATCCGACCAATACAGTGGTCACAGCGAGTTTTCCAAAAAATGAAGTCCGAGTATTTTCCAATGGCGAGTGGACTTTTGGCGTACTAGCAGGAAAAATTGTCGTTCCATCACAACTCTTTACCTTAGGCTAAATTTCCTCGTAAATTGCTCTCATTATTCGAAAATTTCGGAATTCATCAAACAAATTCGTAGAGATTTCTTCAGTGGAATGGGCCAACGTAAACCAAGATCGGTGCGTGCAGGTGAAAGAAAGGTGGCTAAGAAGAACACCAAACTGGGCAGACGTAAGAGAACTTTGGAGGCCTTCAACGCGATAGAAATCAGGGTCAATATTGGATCGAAAAAAGTTCTTGAACCCCCCCTTAATGCCCAAAGATAATACAGTCCAATTCTTTGCGATGTTAATAATCAAGCAACCAAGTACCTACAATTGATCGTTACATAATCAAATGAAGTTAACGTGAACTTAATAATTTCTTTTTAGAAAGGTGTACAGAATGTCATAACTTGAGCGAAACAAATTACATAATTTACACACTGAATAAACAGGTGATGATTTTATTAAATTTGTTTTGGCAGCAGACAGTCTAGGATTAAAAGTGATAAACCTTCGTGATAAGCACCAAACGATATTCTCTAAGTAGATCAAACACTAGAAGACCTAAATACAAGTGATCATTTGTTAAAAATTGAACGGTTTGTAGTCCTAAAAAGAAATGTTCAGTACAACCTGTGGTATTTTGATAGTTTTGAATAACGCCAGTAGAAGGGGGGCACTTGCCCCCACCACTTTTTTCTGACGTCACAAGCCCCGCCCCTTTTTCAGTCACGTAGATGGTGCTGTTTTGACCTTGGGTATTTCCAAGGCCACGTAGATGGCGCTGTTTTGACCTTGGGTATTTCCAAGGCCACGTAGATGGCGCTGCTGACGTAATTTATCTTTAGGGATGATTTTGGATGCTGGATGGCTTTTCTGGATGCTGGATGACTTTTCTGGATACCCTTTTGGCTTTTCTGAATGCCCTTTCGGCTTTCTGGATGACGTCCTGGTTGACTTTCTGGATGCTCTGGCACGTAGATGGCGCTGTTTTGACCTTGAGATTTGGTTCTGAACTTTGCTAAGGTAGATTTGGTTCTGAACTTCGCTATCATTGGAATTTCAAGGACTGATTACGTCATCCAGGGATGATTCTGGATGCTGGATGGGTTTTCTGGATGCTGGATACCCTTTTGGTTTTCTTAATGCCCTTTTGGTTTTTCTTAATGCCTTTTTGCCTTTTTGGGTTTCTTAAGGCCTTTTTGCCTTTCCCGGATGCTGAATGCCTTTTTGGCTTTTGGTTTCTTAATACCCTTTTGGCTTTCTGGTTTCTTAATGTCCTTTTGCTTTTTCTGTTTTCTTAATGCCTTTTTGGCCTTCCAGGTTCCTGAATGCCTTTTCGGGTTTCTTAATGCCTTTTTGCCTTTCCCGGATACTGAATGCCTTTTTGGCTTTTGGTTTCTTAATACCCTTTTGACTTTCTGTTTTCTTAATACCTTTTGGTTTTTCTTAATGCCTTTTTGCCCTTCCAGGTTCCTGACCTTTTTGCCTTTTCGGGTTTCATAACGCCTTTTTGCCTTTCCCGGATGCTGAATGCCTTTTTGGCTTTTGGTTTCTTAATACCCTTTTGGCTTCTTAATACCCTTTTGGTTTTTCCTAAGGCCATCGTAACATTTCGTACGAATTTCGTAACATTTCATACGAATTTCGTTACATTAAACATACCTATTTTAGACATGAATAACGATAAATATGGTAGAGAAGTACGAATGTCGTAAAGTTTCGTACGAATTTTATAAAGTATCGTACGAATTTTGTAAAATTTCGTACGAATTTCGTAAAGTTTCGTGACATTTCGTACGAATTTCGTTACATTAAACATACCTATTTTAGAAATGAATAACGATAAATATGGTAGAGAAGTACGAATGTCGTAAAGTTTCGTACGAATTTTATAAAGTATCGTACGAATTTTGTAAAATTTCGTAAAGTTTCGTGACATTTCGTACGAATTTCGTTACATTAAACATACCTATTTAGAAATGAATAACGATAAACATTGTAGAGAAGTGCGAATTTCGTCAAGTTTCGTACAAATTTTGTAAAATTTTGTACGAATTTCGTAAAGTTTCGTACGAATTTTGTAAAATTTCGTACGAATTTCTTTTAAGAGAGAAAAATAGAATTTTTCTTTCGCAGAACGTTTTCAATTTTAACATGAAGTAAACAGTTAATGTCTTTTTGGCTTTATGAATTAATGCCCTTTCGGCTTTTCCGGATAACTTCCTTAATGGCTTTTTGGCTTTCCTGGATGACTCTTCCTGAATGTCCTTTTGACTTTCCTGGATGACGTAATCCGTTACTCGATTATAGATTTGATTAAATAAACAAAAAGCAAAGATTTAATATCACCACCCCAAAACTCAAGAAGATACTACACGATTTTATTTATTTAATCAAATCTATAATCGAGTAACGGATTACGTCATCCAGGAAAGTCAAAAGGACATTCAGGAAGAGTCATCCAGGAAAGCCAAAAAGCCATTAAGGAAGTTATCCGGAAAAGCCGAAAGGGCATTAATTCATAAAGCCAAAAAGACATTAACTGTTTACTTCATGTTAAAATTGAAAACGTTCTGCGAAAGAAAAATTCTATTTTTCTCTCTTAAAAGAAATTCGTACGAAATTTTACAAAATTCGTACGAAACTTTACGAAATTCGTACGAAATTTTACAAAATTTGTACGAAACTTGACGAAATTCGCACTTCTCTACAATGTTTATCGTTATTCATTTCTAAATAGGTATGTTTAATGTAACGAAATTCGTACGAAATGTCACGAAACTTTACGAAATTTTACAAAATTCGTACGATACTTTATAAAATTCGTACGAAACTTTACGACATTCGTACTTCTCTACCATATTTATCGTTATTCATGTCTAAAATAGGTATGTTTAATGTAACGAAATTCGTATGAAATGTTACGAAATTCGTACGAAATGTTACGATGGCCTTAGGAAAAACCAAAAGGGTATTAAGAAGCCAAAAGGGTATTAAGAAACCAAAAGCCAAAAAGGCATTCAGCATCCGGGAAAGGCAAAAAGGCGTTATGAAACCCGAAAAGGCAAAAAGGTCAGGAACCTGGAAGGGCAAAAAGGCATTAAGAAAAACCAAAAGGTATTAAGAAAACAGAAAGTCAAAAGGGTATTAAGAAACCAAAAGCCAAAAAGGCATTCAGTATCCGGGAAAGGCAAAAAGGCATTAAGAAACCCGAAAAGGCATTCAGGAACCTGGAAGGCCAAAAAGGCATTAAGAAAACAGAAAAAGCAAAAGGACATTAAGAAACCAGAAAGCCAAAAGGGTATTAAGAAACCAAAAGCCAAAAAGGCATTCAGCATCCGGGAAAGGCAAAAAGGCCTTAAGAAACCCAAAAAGGCAAAAAGGCATTAAGAAAAACCAAAAGGGCATTAAGAAAACCAAAAGGGTATCCAGCATCCAGAAAAGCCATCCAGCATCCAGAATCATCCCTGGATGACGTAATCAGTCCTTGAAATTCCAATGATAGCGAAGTTCAGAACCAAATCTACCTTAGCAAAGTTCAGAACCAAATCTCAAGGCCAAAACAGCGCCATCTACGTGCCAGAGCATCCAGAAAGTCAACCAGGACGTCATCCAGAAAGCCGAAAGGGCATTCAGAAAAGCCAAAAGGGTATCCAGAAAAGTCATCCAGCATCCAGAAAAGCCATCCAGCATCCAAAATCATCCCTAAAGATAAATTACGTCAGCAGCGCCATCTACGTGGCCTTGGAAATACCCAAGGTCAAAACAGCGCCATCTACGTGGCCTTGGAAATACCCAAGGTCAAAACAGCACCATCTACGTGACTGAAAAAGGGGCGGGGCTTGTGACGTCAGAAAAAAGTGGTGGGGGCAAGTGCCCCCCTTCTACTAACGCCTATTGTTAAAAAAGAGTTTTTGTAAAATATTAGAAATACATATTATTTTCTAGAGCAGATATTATATCATTACCCAGCTAATATAAATTTAGTTCAATTCTAGTAAATTAACAAAATTTATTTTTAGTTATCTAATAGAAGAGAAGAGAAGAGTAAGAAGTGTGAAAACCGTAAGTTATTTTTTGTGTTACCAATTATTTTTGAAATGTTGCAGCTTCATCCTTTTATCAGATTGATTGGGAACGTAGCCCTAAACAGGCAGATGAACTTTACCAAAGGCTAAATACGTCTACCGTCATCGAGTACCAATTCGACTTTGATGAACGACGACCGAAACTGTAATGTTTCACAAAAGCAGAAAAAATGGTGTTAGAATTGAAAATTTGAGCGATCTACTGCTTTTCCCAAAAACTGGAGTAACATCAGACCTATAACTAATAATAACTAATGTTCGTTTTTACTTCCCGAGTACGAAGTAAAAGGGAAGTATTGTATTAGTGTTCCAAAAAAAAAAATTTGACCTATGGAAATTTTTACATATCTTTGCGTTTCTGAACACGTAGATTCAAAATATGAAAAAAAAAATTTTCCGTCTGTCGTCTGTAGTCTGTAGTCTGTAGTCTGTCCGTACACATTCCTTGCAACGCTCTAAACTCAGAAACTATTAAAGTGATCGAGATGCGGTTTTCGTCAATCGATTGCATTCTGGCCAAGGACGAAAATGCTGATATTACCTTTGATGACGTCACTTCCGGTATAAGCTAAAATGGCGGCACTCGTTTTTTTTATAAGATGAAGTTGCAGTTTTTTTATGTAGTTTAAAAGAGTATTTTTTTCTGAATTCAGCAATATATATTGTCCTATACTTATTTTTTGAAAAAAGTGTTAAAAAAAATAATTTTCAAAAAATGGCTGCAACGCTCGATACTCAGAAACTATTAAAGTTATCGAAATGCGGTTTTCGCCAATGGATTGCATTCGGGCCAAGGACGAAAATGCTGATATTACCTTTGATGACGTCACTTCCGGTATAAGCTAAAATGGCGGCAATCATTTTTTTTATAAGATAAAGTTGCAGTTTTTTTATGTAGTTTAAAAGAGAATTTTTTATGAATTCAGCAATATATATTGTGCTATACTTATTTCTTGAAAAAGGTGCTAATACGAGGGAAGTCTCGTGGCAACTTGCCAGAATTTTTTTACCTTGAGAGACTGCGTTCGTTAAAGCATTGGACACCTGATCATCTTGCAATGTTGCATGTTCACCAGGATGAAACACCAGGCTTAAATAAAAAATTTGAGAAATTAACGCTGAATAGGTTCCATACATTCCTATAGTAAGCGTACCAAATTAGTGCACAGCTTAGAATGAATAGAAAAACTGTCGCCGAAATAGACAATAAATCAATGAATAAACACTAGATCTTCCCATAGAATATTTTAATGACAGTAATATTCTTAAAAATTGGCGTTTGGCTACAAGTTTCGATAAATTTTGTATTGTCTTCTTCAGGCCTATTTGAAGTTAATCAATGATATAAAATTAAATGGTTGAAAGTGACATGATGCAAGAAATGATAACGTTGAACGACGAGAACGTCGACGGTTTAAATCACAGTCTGAGATCCAATGGCTTAATTTATTCTGGTTTCATCATTAAAATCTATCATGCTTCCACAATGTGGTGGTTTACTCTGTAAAACTCCTGCTCATTAGCTCACGTATTACAAATTACTTTCACCATGGATGGTTTATTTACGTTTTACCTTTATCTTCACCATTTGGATTTTGGAGTCTCAGTGTGTGACTTAAACTCTCGACGTTATACCATTGAATCAATTTCACATAGACCTGACGATGACAATACAAAATTTGTCGAAACTTGTAGCCAATCTTCAATTTTAAAGAATATTACTGTCATTAAAACATTCTATGGGGACGGTTACAAGGTTTAATGTTTATTTACTGATTTAGCTTAGATTCACTGCTCCCCATTTTGAACATCAAATTCGAATCCTACTTCAATTGTAATTTTACATTTACTTAACTTAAACCTCCAACGGATATGGAACCAACAAACCTAAGTCTTTGACAGATGATGAACTTTGTAATACCTGAAAACCTATTGTGGGATGATGTATGCGAAAATATTAAATAATTAATCTGACACTCGGAAACGTTTAGTTTGAGTTGATTCATAGCAGTGGCGTACCCAAGGGGGGGATAGGGGGGATATATCCCCTCAAGCGTCCAACTCTTCCATTCTATTTTACGCTTATTCTTATTAATCCTTAAAAAAGACCTATCTTAGAAATTCAAGCTCACAGAACAGACTAAATGGACTGCCAATGATGTCAATTCATAGGGAACTACCCATTTCAGAAGACGAAATAATAGAGAAACTTGCACAACAGCCAAGGGGATTGGATTTTGTATTATAATAATATTTATTTTATAACTTTCTGTAAAGCAAATATTTTTTAAAATTGGTAGATCACACCGCACTTTTTACATCCCCTCCAAAGGCTGTAGTCTGCCTACGCCACTGATTCATAGCACAGCTAGCAGGTAAATTTTTAGCAGGCCGTTGGATGTTATCATACTGAAACCAGCCCTCTAATTAACTGAGGTTTATCCACTAATTTTATCATCACTAAGGTCAGGCCCGAAGACAAATGTGAATTTTCTCTGTTTCAAATGGCCTAATTGCCGATTTTCTAAAACTTCCTGTTCGAGTGGTTATTTTTTCAGGCGTCAATCAAATCGACCGCAGCAAGTTATTATGATACTTTCTTCAAAAGATTGATATTTATTAACTAAAAAATTCGTTCTTCCGATTACTGTATACAACAGAGTTACGTATACGAGGCATATGCACATATTATCATTTACAATTTACACAAACATTATTTAGATTTATTATTAGGAAATGCAGCACTTCCTGTATTTTTAATTTCTTCCTAAGAATAAACGTATCTATTATTTAAATATCAAATGTATGTTATTGTAATTGAAAGATTTTTTACAAACTTCATTTTATAAGCACAAGACATTTCTTATAACAATGTACACACATGTACGACTATCCACCCGGTATATTCACATAACTATTAATTGTAATAAATTATACCTAACTCATAAAATTATGGACCATGAAATTTATTCAGTTAGAGTAATGTATTTAGTTAACACAATTACACAGTTGTTCTAACGAAAATTAAATATTTTTTATGGGAACGTGTCCACCTGAACAATAAAGAGTAATTTTCAAACGATATTTAAAAATTATATTAACTACTCCATAATTAATTGTAATGATAAAGCCAGTAATTCCACTAATTTTTAATTTTAAATGTAACCTATATCAAAAATAAATTTAAAATAAAAATTTGTGGAATTACTTGCATTTATTATTACAATAATTATTTTATATCTACTTTTTTAGTATTTTTTCTAGTATTTATTGAAGACTGTAGAATTGTTGAGATTTTTTTAAATTGACTTGAGGATTTTTGAAAATATTTAATTGAACAACAAATTTAACGCCTTGAAGTTCTGATATTTCAGGTCGATTAAAGTAAGCATTGAAAAAGTATTTCTATATATTCCTAGTTTAGTGGTGTAAAAAATTTCGAAACACCTTATACAACGTGCCCAAGATAAGGATGAACAGCAAGGGGATCTTGAAAACGGTAAGAGATACGAAAGCTGTTAAATTAGAGATAAGTTGTGTAATTTAGGGCATGTTCACATGTATTACACATTACGGTTTTGAAACTAATTTTTAAGAAAAATTTCAGTAAACTTGTGTTCGGCAACCTATTTGAACAATTATTGTAAGTATTATTTAACTTTAATTTAAATTTGTACATAAAAAAATATCAAATACTAAAATTAATCCGAATATTTCTTAAAAATTAGCTTCAAAACCATAATGTGTAAATATATCGTTAAATTCGTAATAAAAAACACTATCGAATACAGGATGTTTCGTTGACTGCGGCGATATGAAAAATAAAGTTGATGATGGTTTCTCAGAGACGAAACGTCGAATCAAAAATTTGAAAGCGCCATATAATAGAATTCTACAAGTTACAACGCGCAAGTATCTTTGGTTTTTAAAATCTTTTAAAATAAACGAAGGAATTACGAAAATAGAAAAACCCAAAAATCGCATTTTGTTTTAAATCTCGGAAACGATAAACAATAATGAACTTTTGCAAACTACATGTGTGAACATGCCCTAAATTATACAACTTTTCTCTAATTTAACCGCCTTCGTTATCACTTATCGTTTTCAAGATCCCCATGCTGTTCATCCTTATCTTGGACACGTTGTATATTTACCGAGCAATTATTCCAAATCTAAAAGCTCTTCGATTTACAATAAGCGTTGTGTTTCGACCGTATTGATGAATTTTGTAAACAATATTGAAAGTGGAATTTGGAAAACGAAAAAGTAAACGATATGACCAACGTCGCGTCGGTGGCCATTGTAACCATAGTGGAGGTTGTGATTCTGACCAGACTAAATTATCTGTGGTAGACGTTGTCACCAACCCTAAAAGTAAATGTTGTAACCAGATTAAGGTGGTGGGCGTTGTAATTAGTGGATGTTGTGGACTAGACCCAATTCTACCATTCGTTCCCCGATTTTCTGTATTACATTTTTTAAAATAAAAGGTGCTTATATATAAGTATAAGCAGATAGCACCGCGAGCGAGTAAATAACATAGCTGAATACAGGATATCCTGTAAGGAAAACGAGTAAAAAATTTCGCTTCAAACTTTTAATTTACCTTCTTCAGAGCGTAAAATCATACCATCGAGTTTGAACACCTTGTATTTTAATTCTTTCAGACTCACCACTGTATCTAGGCAATACATAGTACATGGACGCCATTTCACAAAAACGGAGATCGTTTCTGTACAGATTTCTGTTCATTATTTGATTTAACACTAGAAGATCCTAGGTGGGGCTAGACTTCAAAAATCGCGCACTTTAAACTTCAAATGAGTAGCTTAGATTGCCTATTTATATTTTACTAATAATTGTTCTTCTGTTGTAGTTTTATAAAGAATTTTTTGAACATTACAAGACAAAAATACAGGGTGACAATCGGGAATCGGGTGATTTTGAAATAAGTGTTACAAAAAAAATTTGCAAGATAATAAGGTTTTATTAACACCAGAGGGAAGCTTACATAATTCCATTTACAATAATTTATATATTAAGCATTGAGAGATAATCAATCAAGATGGTGAACTCCCAGGAGAGCCCCCAAAGAATTACTATGAGTTCCCGTCGGTATATGAATCTTGCTTTTAACAAATAGTACCGATCCGATCACTGAGTTGTGAAGAGTCGACTTACAAGAACCATGATGATTCAGCAAATATTGTCGGTACCTACTGAAGCCCTATTAAGTATATTAAGTAAACTCCAGGAGTATTTTGCCTTTTACCTTCGAGTGTGTGATCTGTGGTTGCTACCTGACTGACATAAGGACGTAGTAAAAATGATGATTCATTATCATTCCAGCCACGCTGCCAACTCTAAACCCAAGAAAATACTAGAAATCTCCCAGAAATGTTGCAAGCAAACCAATGAAAAACACATACTGGCTGGATTACATTGAAAGGGTTAACGCCATAAATACCAACACAACCAAATGAAACCCTATGATTTCCGTTTAGAGTACCTTTGATTAGTAGTCCTTTATCCCGTACCATAGACGAAGAATGTTTAGTCTATGCCCGTACGTGACTTTACGGAAAACTATAAACTTACCTGCCGTATTTGATCTCGACCAAGAAGGTTGTAATCGCTATTATTTTAATGCAGTTGAAATACACTTCACATGTTTTATACGCTATGGTCCGTATCATCTGCTGAGTTTTCTTAACATGAGCCTTCCAGAAAAATTGCATCTTATCCTTGTAAGCACGTTTTGGTCCATTTTTTGACTGACTGCGTGGTGACCTTTCCATCACCTGCAAAACTGCACACACATTGTTTCTACGAAGAAAAATTTTGGCTTTTAAGTTCCAATAATAGCCATATGTATCCAGAAAGAGGTTGTCTCTCAAATGAATCAAGTAGAATCCATTCATCCCGATGGCCTAGGAACCAGTGTCAGCGGATAGCTAAAGACAGCTTGTAAATCTAGCTTCTCTGTTAGAGAAATGGTCAGTAGGTTTCTTTCCATTTTCGAGTACTTGTTTGAGAAAGACCCCACTCGTAGATTTTCCTGAACATAAATTGTACAAGCGGTCTAAATCCAATTCAGGGTCAACAGGATAGGTGCCATTGGTCACCATTTTTGAATCTGGCGGCGTTGGGTTGCTAGAAAAAGAAAACGCTCTTTTCCTTACAGAGGTCATTATTTTGATACTTTAAGCTCTTCTTCCACGAGCAGGACTATAATAATTTATTATTGCATTTCCGATTTTTGTAAATGGAAATATGAATTTTAGTTTTCGAATGTCAGAGGAAAAATGAAAAACCAGAACGTTTGTGTGCATTTGAATGGAAACTATGAATTAGTAAACACTACTTGAAGGTTTTGATATAGTGTTTCTCGCCAACAAAATTCTATAAGTATAGAAATGTGTCCCAATGCAATGATTTCTAAACGAACTGGAACAACTTTTTTCATCGAACCCAGAGGCAGACACATTACCCGGAAGTATGTTTCAAAACACCAATATTTTTACCTTTTCTTGCTTTTACTTATGCAACTAATGCTGCACACATACGGTTATACATTTTTTTTACATAAACAATCGTAATTATATATACTAAATGGTTAATTAAATTTCAATTATTATAATAGGCGCCAATTAGACAAGCATTCTTTTGTATTAGATCATAGATCGATTTTAGTTAAGTATCTAAATATGATAATTGGGAACAGAGATTGTTGACTTACGGCGACAGGTCACATTGCCGCGTTAAAATCATTCGAAAGTATCTGCATGAGCGTAAAGGATGGATTAGCAACAGTGGTCAATGGGAGTGGAGGCGTTTTGTTAAGGTCGGCCATAAAGTCACTGAACCGAACTTACTATTCAATAGTAATAGATTACGAATTACTTAATGAAAGAAGGTTTCATCTTTGCGAAGGTGTCAAAAATTGAAATTCCCACAGTCGAATGGATTGTGTCAAGTTAATCAGAGTTTTCGTGTAAAAGGTAAAACCTTGCGTGTTGAAAATTTCCAAAATAAAAATTTTATTGAAATAAAAACCTTACAGACGTAATTAAGTAGTTTACGACCAGCATGTAAAAAACCCCACCTTACGGTTCAACAGGTGAGCCGACTTTACCTGAGCAGTCCGTTTCTGAACATCGTTCTGCAAGAACGAAAGGTAGTCGAAGTGTTTTTATTTTGAAAATTAGTGTAATATTTAATCCTTTACATAATACGCGGCTTATCCTCGTTGTATTTCAGTCACGGTTTTGTGTTTTCACGCATCAACGGTTGGTTAACTTTTTTAAACTCACTTTAAACATTTTTGTTCCCGTGTTGTAGGGCTCAAAATTTTATAAATGAAAGTTATTTTGACATTCCTTTACTATTGAAAATGTGTTAAAAGTAATTGCTCGCAATACTTCGCAGGGTTTACTTTCCCTTCAACTGTTTAGCAATACTACAAGAGTTTTGCAACAAAAATATTTAAAGTGGCGTTAATAATTTTTTACAGCTCGCGCCCGGTTATAAGTTTAAGTGATTGAACAATTTAAGATGATTATGATTCAGTGAACGAGTTGGGATTTTTTTCTTTGAGGTGAGTGTAATTTTTTTGGAAATAAATTGGCTACGATAATAATCTATTGTGCAAAAAGATTGTCACCTTCAGTCATGTCAAAGATTTGCAATTGCAAATAAGTAATTAAATTGAGGTCAAATGTAAATAGCCGAGCCCAACCTATTATACCAATTGAAAATTTCGCATTTTCTTGCAACGGTCGCACAAAATTTCTTGGGCATCGTTTGATTGTTTGCGGGTTACCAAATGGAAGTATTTAGTAACTAAGCGTGCTACGTTGGCATTCTAAATACAGATTCACTAATAAATTAAATGGTCATACCTACACTTTACACTTATACGGTATACAGCTTATGGAACTGGTATTAAACAAAGACCAAGGTAGACAAGTTTCAAACAGCACTAAAAATTGATTTGCGTTTGATAAAAGCACTTTGCCATTATTGTTTAACCTTTCAATAGGACGTTGATTGAATTATTTGCATTAAAAGGCTCTCCAGAGTTCGGTTTCTATACGTTTTTATGGCCATGTCCTAGGTAAGGGGGTTGAGGGTTTTTGGTAACATCCGGTACACGTTTTCTACATTAAAAAAGATGAGTGGGAAGGATTTTGAAGTGACATTTGGTTCACGGTTTATTAACAGCCATTCGATTTTGTTTAAAATA
This sequence comes from Pyrocoelia pectoralis, assembly GCA_036250285.1. Taxonomy (NCBI): domain Eukaryota; kingdom Metazoa; phylum Arthropoda; class Insecta; order Coleoptera; family Lampyridae; genus Pyrocoelia; species Pyrocoelia pectoralis. Next base: position 7,117,232 of record CM070076.1, on the reverse strand, counting down.
GGTACCTAGCGCAAATTTTACCTGTTCGTAAAAGGAAGACGTTCTCCATTGTTTTTTTTTGCGGCAAAATTGGGTTTAACACATAATTGGGTACTGTGATTAATAAGCGCACAAACAAAAATAATTAGTACCCGATTAAAAACATTTTAGAATAACAGCAATTGCCTACGCTTTTTCTAAATCGTTCTAGGGTACCTAATTATAAATTTCACTTAATATTAATCTTATGCGCTAGATAATTGCAATCATTTTTTTTTAAGTGCAGGTACCCACACTCGTATTATAATGGTACTGTTTTAATTTTCTCATCATCTTATAGCCTAATTTTTAATGATTTTCACTTTTGATTACCGCCAAAGGTAATTACTCGTATAAGTATAATTATATTTACATTTACAATCTTTCCATGCAGTTAATTTATCAAATTTTCAATTATAATTGACCTTGCCTTCATATATTTTGTAGTGGACATAAAAGTGGAAAGTATAATCTTATTATTGAAAGTAAATACAATTTATTTGTAATTACCTTAAAAATATGAAATGTTATGTGACAGTTACAGCTTTTATCTACTAATCATTCACGTTTACCACATAGATTCACATGACATTTAGACTTATGTGCTGATTGCATAATTGGAATTCTAATTACTATGAAAATAAAATTGGAGGTCTAGAGTACTGGTCCAAGGAGAAGTTTCCCAGTTACCACTTTGCACAACCTTTCAGTTTCGTCCCAAAATATTCCAAAGCAGAGCTGACCTTCAAAGCATGTTCAATTGCAGAAGATCATCTTCAATAAACAAATCTAACTTTAAATGTGTCGGTTATTATTCTACGGGCATATTTAGCATTCTTCCGAAGTGGCGCACCTTACTTCTTACAAGGATTTAATGCAAAATAAACTTACCACCTTTACAATGAGCAAACTATCAAGATTCTAGAATAATATTCTAATCCAAGGTTGCTTCAAGGCGTTTTCTTTTATAAATTTTATGAGAATTTATCAAGTGTTGCGTGAAAGTTAGGTCGACTTATTATTACAAAACAAGAGGTATGTAAGGAATTCGTTTAAAATGTAAATTGATTTTACTATACAACTAAATTGTAATTTCCTGTATGAAAGTGGATCTTGACTGCACCACCATTGCAATGCACCTTTATAAAGTAGCCGACACGATACACTTAGAAAGTGCATTTATCGAGTGAACGCACGAAATTGCCCAAATGTGACTATGACTTAAAAGTGAAAGCCAATGGCGTTTCTATTTTTTTCCTTGTAGGAAATCTACTGAGGGTGTTCGTGTCCTTCAACTTATATATTCCTTATGAATACGAGTTTGACACGTCATTAACCGCCTAGTTTTTTTTTTTGTACACCATCGTCGTGGGTTTCAAAGTTTTCAACCGTCAAAGTCGAAGACTGATCGTAATGGTATTGTATTCAAATTATTCCGTATGGCATACTCGCTCTATAATTAATGACGCACTGCAATTACATCAGGAATAAGGCAAAAGCCGATTGGGAAATCGTTTTATTGCCAATTCGAAATGAAATCTTAGACCGCGACCTTGTAAGAGTTTGACAATAATAAGCGTTACAAAAGTAGAAAGCTGTAATGTTCCAAGGCTCCATTTAACTCGAGCTTAAAAGCTCTGAAAAGAAATCGTTAGCATCAAAACCAGATCATCATTTAGATGGAATAGTAATGCCAGCAAAAAAGATTCACCCCGTTGAAGTCACGCCACGCTTAACAACTAGGTGAAATGTGGTAAAAATCATGGAATTAACAATTATTAAATTCCACGCAAAATTTCATAAAAATGCGACCAAAACGTTTGAAATAAATGTTGAACCGAGTTTACGAATTGATGAAACTCACGTATTTTTGAGAGTGGCGCATACAATATGGGGTAGAACGACCTGCTGGTAATGAATACATCTCCAAGCACAAACACATCCACAAGGGAAGTAGAAAGCAGAAGGGAAAGATCATTCATAGATTATGTGATAACGAACAGAAAACACAGGAAAGAGATACTAGGGACTACTACTTGGTTCTAGCCAAAATAAGACTGAAAACAGTATGGGAGAAACGACAAAGTAGTGGAAAAGAGATGAAAATCTCGATTGAAACAGTACACTAAACGAAAAGCCTTTAAAAAAAGGTTTGTTCTCCAATATAAGTCAAGTAGCCATGAAAAATTGAACAAGTTGGGCCATTTCAAAGACGTCATTGGCACAACAGAGAAATCAATTGTTAATCCAGTCAAATTAAATAAGAAAAAGGGCTCGTGCGTGCAAAAGGTCATGTATTTCTAATGTTTTAATATGTTTTAGGACCGAAGCCAATAATAAAAAATTATATTTGCAGCTTAGATGCACTGGCGTATAATAATAGCTTAATGCAGTGAAATTTTTGCACTAATTATTCACTGAAGTCTGAGTGTCACTCATTCTGCGTGAGCAGTCACGCAGGAAAAAATGTTATTAGCTTTCATGCAACCTTCTGCGACCTCATGCAGTCCCATCTAGCACCAGACATGGTACTACCAGATGTGACACGACCTAATGTACTGAGAAAAAATACTACACTGTCTGATATAGCTGAGAGGTCTTCTTGTAGCCAGACTCCACCGAAGAACGGATGGCTCTGTACGGGGGTGACATCCAAACTGAAACATTGATTTATCTTCGCTATAAGACGTTCATCTCTTCGACAGCCAACGTCAAAATCAATCTTTCGCGACTACCACCAACAGAGGATGCTGCAGGCCACCACGCTCGCAGCTGTTACCATCAAGTGCAGAAGTGGATGGGAATTAAACAGCTTGGCGATGGAAGCTCAAAGTCAATATCTTAAGCTAGTAACTTATCTTAAACTGAACTTTATTCAAGCTCTACAACTAAATTTTCGACTTCGTGGACCAGTTCTCGACGAGTCCTATTCGTGTGATCCTTTGCACCGCTTAAATAAGCTACACACTTTGATCAGACTTTTAAATAAGATGAATAAAGAAACAGAATGAATAGAATTATGATCGATATTTTGAAAAACTCGTTAACCTTTCATTTCAGTCAATTATTCGCTGCTGATGACAGCTTGCCTACCCAAAAAGATGTGCGGGCGAAAAACTGTTCAATTGGCACACTTTATGGATATAAGCCCATTATCTTTAGAAGTGATCGTAATCTAATGCTAAGTACAATTGCATCTTGGGATCTTTATCATTTTATGGTTCCCAGTATGGGATTATTTGTCAGCACAAGTTATTGCCTTTTTGAATGGTCATTGGAAAACTATAGTCGGCTGGATCTAGATCATATACAATTTTTTCTTATACAAGTATTATTAGTCTAATTAAGTATTTGATTCAAAATGAACACACTGTATAGTGTTCATTTTAAAACTTACCACTCCTGTAACTTAAAAACCGCAATAACTTTCAACATTCGCGGGGACGCGTCGATTTTTATTTTAGGGGGGAACGTTTTTAACAGTGAAGTGGTCTTGTTATGTTCATCCCTCTAACCCCTAGCAACCCCAATTTTAAAATCTCAAACGCAACTACCCCCCCACTTGTTATACATCATTTGAACGCCCCTTTCAATACCAATAGAGCAGTGTATTCCATTTGAAAATTGGGTGAGATTTGATAAAGTTATGGGTTATATAATATGATATTCAACCAATCACGTACAGGTCTAGCGTAGTGCGCGGGTGCACCATCTTGTTGAAAGTGTAGTAGGTCTTCTTGCAGTAAAGAATTTTCGTGAAGATCCACTTGATTTTCTAAAGATTCAGTGATTAGTCCATCAACTGTGTCCCGAAGCATATCTAAGTACACCTCCCCGGTTAGAGAATCATTTATAAATAAGGGACCTATTATGGCGTTTCCTAAAATTCCTGCCCAAACATTTATGTTCTGGGGGTATTGCGTATTACCTTCCCGGAATAGATGGGGATTTTCATTATTAACTATTAAAGAAAATAAATAAATAAGTTTTTGTCAAATGATTGCTTTTTGACCCATAACTTTATATCAAATCTCACCCAACTTTCAAATGGAATACACTGTTGTATTGGTATTGAAAGGGGCTTTCAAATTATGTATAACAAGTGGGGTAGTTGCATTTGAGATTTTAAAATTGGGGTTGCTAGGGGTTAGAGGGATAAATATATCAAAACCACTTGACTGTCAAAAACGTTCCCCCCTAAAATAAAAATCGACGTGTCCCCGCGAATGTTGAAAGTTATTGCAGTTTTTAAGTTACAGGGGTGGTAAGTTTTAAAATGAACACACTGTATACTAATATAGGTACTAATGAAGTGTGCTAAATTGTATAGGTAATTACTTAAATATCATTATTAATGAAACCGAAAGACTGATAAATAATTAAGGGACTAAGGGTCGATGAAAGTAACATTATTCATAAAAGAAAACCAAAAGTGAAATTTCATAAAGAAGTCTTCTTTTCAGTTTGATCGCATGAATAAATAAAATGAATGAGTGATGAGTGAATTCCAACCATTTATCAAATGATCTATATTTGTTTTTTTCAATTATGCAAAAAATTAAGTGTTTTAATTACGGAACCACTGATTCGTTCAATTAAGATTATTACACAAATTCGTTGAAGTGCGACAATAAATTGATGCCGTTCATAAAAAGCACTTACTTTTCCATTGAAATAAAAGTAAGTAGGTAATAAACCAAAAGAAAAGTTAGTAAGTAATATTAGCAAATTAAATTACGATCCATAATTTTTTACGATTCATTTTATCGCAAAAGTAAAGGTGATAAGTGGTGTTGCAAAAATATTCTCAAAGAAACTTATCTTGTTAATTCCATTTTTATGGAAATTTGATAGATTATGTTGTGCTCTATATCCTCACAGACATTTAACATAACATATTTCTGTATTTTGTTGTATGTAGATACAATAATGAAAACACATATATAATTTCGAATGTTTATGGCCTTTTTTGTGAAGCAAAGCTCACAATTTGTCTATTCTTTGGTGCATAAACTGAAGTTCCTTACATTTTGTAGTTTTCTATTAATTACATTGTTTTGCATTAAAAAACTAACTGAATTTGTTACAGATACTGTCTTATATTTTATGAAATAATACCTACTTAGAAAGACTTTAAAAATTTGGTAATATTGTATACGTATACCTACTGTCATATTTTCTGTTTAAGTTTGAAGAAAACCTACATGTTGTGGAGGTAGATATTATTATCTATATGTATGTATATTTTGCTTTGCCATAAGTACTCTGTAGTTCCATTATTTCTACACTTTGATTTGAGTTCCAAGTATATGTTTTCCCCAAGGCAGAAACAGAGCTTACAGCTTCATAAGTAGTCGTTGTTTGTTCTGAAACACGCATATAAATAGATAGTACGAAAATCTATACTTAGCAATATAAATTTACGCACAAATTGTTATCACAGAATCCAAAAACTTATATCTTAATGGTTGTTCCCTTTAAATCCCAGGAACCAGTAAATTGCTAAGTCCGTCAGATCCGGTAAGGCTTAACTCTTTCATTGGTTACTTTTTAAAATAATTAAGCCTTTCCCGAGCTGACGTGACGTACTTAATGACTTAATGCTAATTCCCTTTAAATCCCAGGAACCAGTAAATTGCTAAGTCCGTCAGCTCCAGTAAGGCTTAACTCCTTCATTGGCTACTTTTTAAAGTAATTAATCCTTTCCCGAGCTGAACGACTATTCTCTTTAAATCTCAGGAACCATTAAATTCGTAAGCCCGCCAGCTGCGGTAAAGCTTAACTCCTTCAATGGTTACTTTTTAAAGTAATTAAACCTTTCCCGAGCTGTAGGACTTAATGATTTAATGTTTATTCTCTTTAAATCTCAGGAACCATTAAATTCGTAAACCCGCCAGCTGCGGTAAAGCTTAATTCCTTCAATGGTTACTTTTTAAAGTAATTAAGCCTTTCCCGAGCTGACGAACTTAATGACTTAATGGTAATTCCCTTTAAATCTCAAGAACCATTAAATTTCTAAGTCCGTCAGATCCGGTAAGGCTTAACTCCTCCATTGGCTACTTTTTAAAGTAATTAAGCCTTTCTCGAGCTGAAGGACTTAATGATTTAATGTTTATTCTCGTTAAATCTCAGGAACAATAAATTTCTAAGTCTGTCAACTCCGGTAAGGCTTAACTCCTTCATTGGTTACTTTTTAAAATAATTAAGCATTTCTCGAGATGACGGACTTAATGATTTAATGCCTGTATGGCTATATCTAGGACACGGTCTGATATAAGTACTGCACTGTGATCTGGACCTGTTCGTGGACCTCTGAGTTTCCCTTTGGTCATCCATTTCTGTTTTTTTAGATTTGACTGCGTTAACTCATCAGTAGATCTAACACATATGTGTTTATGGAATATTCGTCTATTATTACTTTGGTTATGTCTCCCGTCTTCCTTTACGGCTTCGCCACCGCTTGCTTTACCCATTGCCATAAGCATAAGCGTCTATTAATTTTTGTCCAGTCTTCCATCATAAAAGTCCCTTATACTTGAATGGCGTAGACTGTTAGATGTTGTCTACTTTTTCCCATTTTGTTATTTTTAGATGACGAGGGTGTTTTTCGTCTCAGCGTTCCAGCCTGTGCAAACACTCCTCCGCGAACTATAATATCCGTCGATGTTACTCAAGCTACCACGAAAATATCTTTCAATTCGTAGGCCTTTTTACTAACAAATAAGATTAATAAGTGTAGATAGTAATAAAAATATTCACCAACATGAAGCGTTCACAAATTAGCTTGCAACTAGATGATTAAATAAATGAAGCTACACAAAGACTAAAGAACAATAAATTACCAAGCGAGAAGAACATTTAGGAACCCGGGCGAATAAGTACTTTCCTGTACTTGCAGTGTAGATGAAGATATTGCAAAGGATCGCAGGAAAATTGCCGAATTAGCATTTGAAGAGCGATTAAATAGGAGAGCCATGCAACATCAAGAAAATTGGCGAACAGAGAAAAAACGTTGGGGAGAATGTAACCGACTTTTGTTAAGAACCCAAACCCGTAAAGGTCAAGAGAAAAAAAGGACATGAGACAAATACAACCCAGAGATGTGCTGCTTAATAAAGGATGGCGTGAGAAAGATACTTTAGAATTCAGCAGCTTAAATGGACAGAGGAAGAATTTTTTGATTCAGAATAAAAAATCAAAATAGTATGCACCCTCCTCTCCCGTCGCATGTGCAGTTTTTGCACATTATTATCAAGCACTGAGGCTCTTGTCGATAAATTCGTTCGGCATTGTAAATATTTATGTGATTTTGTAATGTTTTTAGGATTATACTTCAGTTAAACGGCCGCAACGCATGTTCCATTGATTCCATTCACCGCGTGGTAGACGGAAAAAGTCTTGAAATCACGGAAAATAAAAAATAAAAATGCGACCGAAATTCATCACGTGTGAAGACGTTATCAAAGGCTGGTCCACATGCTGCTCGCAGAACCAAGATCTGCTTGAAAAGTTTGAATGGGAATGCGATGTTTTCGGACATTCCCCTTACTTCCTTTACCTTGCACCAAGTGCCTTCCACTTATTTTCGCAACTGAAGCAAATTCTTGGGGGAGACGTTTCCTCAACAAGAATAATTTGAAACTAAAGATTGAAACCAATATGGTGGCAAAATGGTATGAGGCCGGATTGAAAAAACTGAACTATTACAAATTGTCTGCGAAACGTATCGACATATGCTAATAAGCCATACTCGACAGAATCAGCCCATTTGTGAATCTTGTGGTACTCCCACAAGAGATATCTTCGAACATGCTTTGCCTCAATTCTCTTCATTAATACCTTTCCAACATTTTTCATTGAGAAGAGACTTAAGTCGAAAAGTCATTTATGATTTAGTTATAAAGGTCAGTTTGAGTACATTAATTAGTCGATGTGGAAAATATATTTAACAGCTAAATTATAAAATGTGATGCTTAGGTAGTTGCAAACTACCCTAAAAGGGTTGACGTTTCGCCCTAACTATATGGAGCACCCATACAATGTGCCCCCTTACCGCAACATGTCAACACTTCTCAAGCACGTGCACAACAATTACGGACCGCAAAAAAATATTTATTGTCAATGGTAATGGTTATGATTAAGCCCGAATTAGGGCGAAACGTCAACCCTTTTAGGGTAGTTTGCAACTACCTAAGCATCACATTTTATAATTTAGCTGTTAAATATATTTTCCACATCGACTAATTAATTGATCACAGCTACAAACTAATGTTATTTTATAATTTGAGTACATTGTTTCCATATCTTTGGGTGTGATTTGGACCTGGTCCCTTGTTGTTGAGAAGTTTATTATTTCAGTGTAGATATTCGGGGAAGGTGGGACAGTTAATGAAACTTCAAGCACTTCATTCAACTTACCGACGTTTCGACTGGGGGGTCTAGTCTTTCTCAGGGCTCTGAAAAATTAGAAGATTCAGAATTCTTCAGAGCTCTGAGAAACACTGGACCCCCCTGTCGAAACGTCGGAAAGTTGAATGAAGTGCTTGAAGTTTCATTAACTGTCCCACTTGACAACTCCTTCAGAAGGTTTCCATCGTTGAGAAAAACACCAAAGTCGATTACGAGGAGCTTCACCTACGCATTCGGGGAAGGGTTTCCTTACTGGTTCGAAGGTTTGATCGATTCATTTTCCAACGCAAACTCCTTTCGCCTTGACTTTTGTGTGTTGAGAAGGAAAATTGCCCCCTTGGTCAACCGTCCCTGTGGTGTATAAACGCTGATTAAACCATCACACGCACACAATTGTTAATTTTCGTTATTAGTAATCATCAACTCCTTAAATTAATTCTTTTAAATAGAAAACTGTACCTTTTTGAGTTATCTGCACAAATTTTATAATTTGGTAAATATTTATTTCTAAGCAATTTTGCTATAGCTAGAGTTTATTTATATTTACGTTAGTTTGTAATAAACATTTTTATGGTAAATGATCGATAGCTAAGTATACGATTAAAAAGTATGCAACTAGGTCACAATGAATTATTATTTCTTTTAGAGATTTTATAGCACCTATAAAATTTAAATGCATAATAACCTCGCACAGAAAAATATAACAAAAACTTGTGAAAATTGTTAGGTACCTGTTTCATTCCTGTAATTGTTCTTTATTATATTAAAAATTGCTCTATTGTATAAGCTTAACAAAAAAAAATAACACAATTAAAACCAAATTTATAAAATAAGCACTTAACTAATTAAATTTAAAACATTTCAAAAAAATTGGTTGTATAATCATTGTATCGTGTATATACTACGTTTTAAAAAAAAACCTGTACATTTTGTAGTTATCTTACGAGTATAATGGAAAATGAAGCAATTGTACATGTTCAATGGAAAAACGTGCTTGATTTAGTGGCAATAAAAATTTCTAATTTTACGGTAATATATAGTGTGGGTACGTTTTAATTGGAAGATTGTTATTGTAAATTTACATGTTGAATTGCAAGGTTATGGTTTCTTTTTTATACTTATTATAAGTAAGCGTACTTATATCGCTAATGTTTATAAAACTAAATTACTCTCTACTTTCAGAGTTCTACAAACAAGGAAAAGGATAAGGATTGATAAAGCGAAAATTGGATAACGGATTCCTATGTCACTGACAGCAGCAAAATTAATAGGGTTACCTTTAACAATTGAGAAACAAGCAACAACATGGTAAGTAACTATTGAGAAAGTGGCAGCAATATAATATATAAATAACGAATTAAATTCATAACCATCATCTCTGCTCGATGAATCACCATAATTTTAATGCCATTTTCTTCTTCTAAGAATGAGCAACAGTTACGTCACCTACCTACACGAAAGAGGATTCTTTAATTTAGAAACGTAACCTGTAACATTCCACGAAATTAAGTTTCGTACGATAGACGAGAGTCATGAATATTTATAACAAACTGTTCAATACCTATCCGGAATTTATAAGTAATATCATTTCCATGCTCGTATATGAGTAGACACAATCAATTATGGCAATGACAGATAAAAATACATAGGTGTAAGTAAAATTGATCACACTTGACCTATAGGATCAGGTACGCTGCCATTTTTAGAAAATTGGACAGAAGTGTCACAATGCCATTGAATTTGATTCACCTTCACGAATTTGTTATACCTACCTCTACCAGCAATTTCAGTGGAGAAGTTACTATTTTTTGATTTATTGTAAATTATAGTACGTGTGGAAAATATTTATGAAAGTATTTCCTTAATTTCAAAATGAGTACGAGTAAGAGAGCTTTTAACAAATTAAGTTTTCCAGAGAACTAACGCTCTTTGGGATGGATAGATGTCCTTTGTAAAAATTTCAGCGGGTACAACTGGCTCCGTTTTAGGATATTTTCAGTTACATAGCTAAATTTTTCGTTTCCTATTCTTGAATCTTGGTTAAAAATTGATTTAACAAAGCAGAATATTTTCTTTTAGAAAGTCAGAAGTGCATTGTTCAGTATATTTTACATGAAGTGATGATTTTTATCTAACTAATTAATGATTGTGGCAGTTCTTCTTCTGAAAGAGCATCAAAAAGTAAGCTTAGATCTTGAATGGCGGTCAAAATATAAAAGTTTGCTAAATATAGCCATATGATATATCATTTTTATGTGATTTTTAACTCTGAAAACGTATATAACATTTAAAACTTATTTTGACGTAATTTATACAAAAAGTGTTTGAATAAAGAGTCATGATCATGACTTTTGCGTCAACATTTATTAGTCATTTATAACTATTGCGGCATTTGCACTGCAATTTTGTTCGATTCTCAACGTGTTTTTTATTTATAGTTACATATATCGAGCCATAGACATCTATGTCATGCAGGTCACAAAATAAAAGTTGAAGATTACCCAAGGTAAGCACAATGTAAAGATTGTCACCGCAATTATACAGCGCATGCTGAAAACGCAACATCAACAAACCCAAAATTTTTAAACTTCATAAAATCATCACGTAAAGACGTTTTTGTCCCGAATGGAATGTATTTGGATCAAAAAACAGCCAATAACGGATCTAATATTGATAATACGTTTGCAGACTTTTTTGGATCGGTATATTATGCTAAAAATGGCACAGTATTGCATCAGTGTAGTACAATTTTATTACATTTGGTCCTTGTTTTAAATTTACATTTCTGAACCAATAGGTACAAAGAAGCACATTACATTGGTGTGGTACAGTCGATCGACAACGATATCCACTCAAAATAACGAAAGGAAGTAAATGTTTTATTTATTTATTTATTTATTTATTGCCTGCGAATCAACAGTGTTGACATAGACATTGTCAAAAAAATTACCTTTTCCAAGAAAGTTTCAATAGTAACAGAATTTGAGATATTGTGGTGATGGAAATCCTTGTGAATTGCTTAGAAACAATTTTTTCGGCTTGTAAATTTGTTTGGCTCACGATTGAACGTTATCCGCATTGTTTTGAGGGTATTTGAAGAGATGGGCCTTGGCAAATCGTCCAGCAACAATTTATAGAGGTAAAGTCTAGGAATTACTTCGCCCAGGCAAGCTCTTTACTTACGTTAGCAATTTAACATTATTTCGAAAAAATTATACTTGAACTTTATCTTGCCCACGGGCCACGATCAATGTTTTTCTTAGTCACGCTCCGCCTCCTTTTGCCTTAGTATGTATGACGTAGGTTGGTCACGGTATCTCTATTTTGCGTATCTGTCCAACTGGTATGTTAACACTAAGCAACTTCATTTTTTTTAATATTTATTACTTTATCTTTTTGCATAAAGTTGGGGCAAACCAAAAAGCGTTGCACGTCACGAGTATTATATACATGTCAACAATGTTGTCATATGGATTGAAACGAAATAGAATAAAATACGAAATGGAAGACAATAAATGACAGATGTCCTTGGTTGCAACATTGTAATTTTATTTATGATGCTGCCAACTTGTAGAATTATTTTACCCTAGAATATTACCTTTAATGACAATCCGAAAAATTAGTATTACATTGGTACTATTTTTAAGTCATATGTCACGTGCAACGCTTTTAGGATTGCCGTGACTTTATATAGTTTCCTAATTAAACTCCTTGCGACATTTGGTGTTCCACAGGGATACCACATAGAACCACTTGTCTACTATTATACTACTTGCTAATGAATTACATCCATTGAAATGATAGAATACATCAACATTCAAGCATAATAAAACCAACCAATTCATTGTGTATAATGTCGTAAAGCGTAATTTTCACACTGTGTTTGCTGCGATCAATTTTGAAATAAACTATAATGGTTATATGGTCGTCCTTGTATTCATCACACTTCAACAAAATTAAAATTCCTTATCTATACAGGGTGTCCCAATATTCCGTGGACATAGAGCTACAGTAGGTTTGTGGGAACAAAAAAAGTCGAATGGGCTAAACTTACCTATATACTAAAGTACATCGTTAAGCCGTGAGAGGGCGTCAAAGTTGGAAGAATATTTTTGTTTTATTTTAATAAATCGGAAATTCTTTGATCGATTTTTTTAAAATTTGGTTTGGGCACATATCAATGAAGGAACTATGTTTTTAAGTGGATATCAATTTAACTGAATTCCGGGAAGGGTGAAAACTACCCCTACCGTTCGATACATTTAATGGTAACTTTTTTGTGGGTCGTAGGAGTGCTTTAATTTTTTGTAAAAAGGAAGATACATTAATTTTCTGTATTTTTCGTCTCTTACAAAAATGGCGTATCTCTTTTAGTTTTAGAGCGAATCACACAATAGTCACAATAAATGTTCAATACGACCACCACCTCTTCGACCCTGCATAAATTAATTCTACGCAGGAAACTGAAATTGACTCTTCTCAAGATGCTGTGAACTCTTTGCAAGACCAACGCCTGTTGAGAAGAGTCAATTTCAGTTTCCTGCGTACAATTAATTTATGCAGGGTCGAAGAGGTGGTGGTTGTATTGAACATTTATTGTGACTATTGTGTGATTCACTCAAAAACTAAAAGAGATACACCATTTTTGTAAGAGACGAAAAATGCAGAAAATTAATGTATCTTCCTTTTTACAAAAAAATTCAGTTTCCTGCGTACAATTAATTTATGCAGGGTCGAAGAGCTTGTGGTCGTATTGAACATTTATTGTGACTATTGTGTGATTCACTCAAAAACTAAAAGAGATACGCCATTTTTGTAAGAGACGAAAAATACAGAAAATTAATGTATCTTCCTTTTTACAAAAAATTAAAGCACTCCTACGACCCACAAAAAAGTTACCATTAAATGTATCGAACGGTAGGGGTAGTTTTCACCCTTCCCGGAATTCAGTTAAATTGATATCCACTTAAAAACATAGTTCCTTCATTGATATGTGCCCAAACCAAATTTTAAAAAAATCGATCAAAGAATTTCCGATTTATTAAAATAAAACAAAAATATTCTTCCAACTTTGACGCCCTCTCACGGCTTAACGATGTACTCTAGTATATAGGTAAGTTTAGCCCATTCGACTTTTTTTGTTCCCACAAACCTACTGTAGCTCTATGTCCACGGAATATTGGGACACCCTGTATAGGTACGTAGGTATATTAAATTAAATGCGTCTCGTTTTTATTAATATGTAAGCAATAACAATTGATTTTATATTAATGGATTTATAACGTTCCGGCAAGTTTATGACAAAATATTGCATCATAGATATAGATTTGTTCGTTAAATGAATATTATTTATTATCACAAAATAACACAAAGCATCATTTCATTACAAATTATTATTTATTTTTGTTTGGGTAATCCTTTCACCCAAAAAGCTCACAATATAATCACGTTTGGAGTATAATGTTCTATTCCATCGGTGACTCTGCATAGCCTATTGATTTATACTAATTTAAAAATAGGTAAAAATGTTCAAGTATTCTAATTTCTACTTGAAAAAATGTAAGGGCCCCCCCCCTAACAAATTTTCTTCCGGCGCCCCTGCAGTTTCACCTCCAAGTATGCTTACGAAGGGAGATAATTCTAAACGTGATTGTTTCCTAATAGGAAGATGAAAAATCTGTACCTAACTTTTCATTTTTAATGCAACGATAACGTGTAAGTCACTGGTTGTGCCTATTACCGTAGGTATGTCAGGCATGTGAGTATATTGCGTGAACAAATATTTCGTGAACAAATATTTCGTTATTCATTAATTAATTTAACCAAAATAATTGAAACGTTTCATAACACAAGTAGAAAATAACAAATTATTTATTTAATTTAATTTACGATTACGTAAAAAATATAATAAATATATGTGTTAGTATTGATTACACATAGATTTCACCAATTATAACCTCTGCCACCGTACCATATGTATTAAAAATGTTATCGTGCCTTTTAATCATTCCACCCGACTTGTCTTGAGGATTCTTTTTCAATCTTCATGGGACCTTATTATTCCATGATTTAATAATAACTATTGATACTCTCCCTTGGTCCTTGCTCGTTTCAGTATGCAGATGGACGAATTGTCTGAGATTCTTGTTTGCTTAGCCTTTTTTCTTCATTTCTGTTACAATAATTTCCATATGTCAATTTTGTCCACACCTCTTACTATACTTTCCTTCCTCCTCGTAGATTTCGTGTTCCACGTACATCTGATTGCTATTTTTGCTAACTTTGCTCCACTATCTTGAACATACTTGTAGATCACTTCTGCAGTGCAGTGCTGGATCACCGTCTCAACTACTAAAATCTTAGAGGTCCAGAGTATGTTTTTTAATGTTCCTCTTACTCGATCTATCTCTGCAAACCTCTCAAAACCATTCGCCAGGTTTTCCGCACTCGAGGAAGCGTCATGTTGCAGCTAATTATCCAGTGTATCATCTGTATCATTTCGGAAAGCACAGAAAGCTGAGTTGAAGTAAAGAAATCGTTGACCTTCTTAACACAATGATTGACTCAGCTACGGATGACATGAACTGTGAATACAGTGGAGGAAGTTACAAAAATTAAGGGTGGGATAATGCAAACTGAATTTTTCGTATGGATTAGGTGCTAACTCACAATCGATCATAACATTGCTAAAGCGCGATCCCAATCATTAGGGTATGTCGTGAATTAAACCGTGTAATCTGGGTTTCTGAAAATCCATACAATTTTGAGGTGTACAAAAGAGTCACAAAGTCATTTGCGTGCGGACATTGATGGACGTCCTCAGTAATCCTATGTAGGCGCCGATGTTTTAAATTTATTTCTTCGACCATCTGCAGGGTTCTAATTGAGAAACGTCTGAATTTATTTTCTAAGCAAACGGAAAACAATGGATGGGTGCGGTTTTTTGTATTCGCACAATGTTTCGCAATTTTTTCCACGGAAACATTGGAGGGTGTTTTCGATTTTCCTATAACGGTACTGACGTTTCAAACTTACTTCGTCCACCATGTTTAGGGTTTCGAGGGATAAAACCTAAATTCGCCCTGTAAACGAATAGGTTGAGTTAGGAGGGTGCTGTTTTTGCATTTGAACAAAGTTGTGACGCCCTAACATTTTTTTAAAGAAATATTCGTCTTTCACTCTCTGCAGTAAATAAATAATATGTTAACGTTATGTCGCACATGGTTTTGAGCAAATTTTGTCCGATATAAACGAATATGATATGGATTGTAGAAGCATCTCCAACTCTAATGAATAAATTTGTAACCACTTACCCTCCCCCACCTTCCCTTTCATTACGTAAAGAATTCATTTGGATATATGGCATGTCGCATATAGTTTCATACTAATGTTTGTCAACATATACGAAACCAATATATTTGTCGAAATATTTGTCACTCCACCCCCATAGCCAAAGTCATTCTCCCAAAGTATTTTCTGTACATAATCAAAGTATTTTAGCGAAGACTTGAAATACGAAGCATTTTAACAAACACCACAGATACCATTCAGTGTAAAATTCATTGAATCTGTCCTAACTGTCTCGGATTTTTTCCAAAAACGGCGCGTGACACGAAAACAACGTTTTATTTGATACGAAAACGAGGTGCGACAAAAAAAAGTCGTAATGGGGCCATATAGTTTACATGGTGCCAGATTCACGTCAAAAATTTAGATTATCAGTATGTAATTATGAAAATCAGTGGAATCTTGGGCAAGTTGCACACTATGTAGCTGCGTGAGATAGCATACCGATCATTGTAACATGGAAAAAGCATTTCGGTCAATTACGGTTGCAAGTCTAGATATTACAGAACGCAGGTATATGCAAATTCATTAAAAATGGCTTTTAAAATCCATTTCAAGCAACAAAGTAATTCACTAACTGTTACTTCTATCCTTTACCTTTATTTCCGAAAGAACCCTACTTTGTATTGAATTTAGTAATTGGATCGCCAGAAAGTCCAAATGTTTAAACGTAGTTCATCACTTTTGGCAATGAAAACGGCGTGAACATATGGAGATTAGCAACAAAATACGGCATCTATTAACTAATTATATAACTCCTTAAACAAATTAATAGCCAACACGCCTTCATCTGTAGTAATTACAGTAATTTCGTACAGTTAAATTACAACTTGACCTTCACAAAGTGAAATGAACCCAGGTTCGGATGATCATAAACCAAAACTTGTAAAAGTGATTTCGATTGAGCGTGCCAGGAATTGTCAAACGGTATTTATCAATTACGTGTTTTCCTTGACTTGATTAATACCAAAAACAATTACAACACGTGTATGGCATATGGTTACATAATGTTATGGTTTACTGCACATAACGGTTTAGAATCTTTAAATTATGGTCTAATATTTAAATTCGCCACGTTTCACCGACTGGAGGAATTCTTCAGATTGGATACGTATATCTACTAAAAAATACTATATAAAAAAATTAAAAATTATACTCTCACTTGGTTTATATGTCGTTGTTATATATGTTGAAGGTTCAGTTTTCTGACGTTATAAGATATTCTTGTTGTATTGTTACGCTTACTTAGGCATGAAGACGTCTTCTGTTCCTTAGTACGAGTAACCATACCATCGTAAATTTAAATTAAAACACTAGTTTTTGTATCTCTTTACTTTGTTTATTATTCAATTTACAAAGACTAGACATGCACAAATTGTTATTCACTTTGTATATTTGATAGATAGATTAAAATCGTGCTTGCTATTATCCTTTTCATATTTTTTGAATAGTGTCTATGTATAAGATATAGAAAAGCGGTTTGTTGTTCCGTAACCTAAATCTGTGGATCCATAATGAGTAACCGATGAATATGCAGTTATGTAAATGCAATCATGATGTTGTTGATTTTTTAGGTTCCCAAAAATGTCCATTATTGTACAGACCTATAAACTTGTACCTACCTTATACATGTACACATTGAACCTTTTCAAATGACACGTATTTAAATTGTGGGAAATTGGACATTTTACGCTTTAATTACGTTAACCTCCAAATAAGTATGTCATTGTCACTCTGTTAAGGTTCTTCTTATACCCTTTACACAGGACACCCCAGGACTGATCCCAGCTAGCTCTCCAATCGCCCTGTTCCAAGATTTAAAACCGTACTATACGCGCTGATTGAAAGGTTTAAAATACAGTGGCCAAAACAAAATGTCTACCTACTACTTAATTATATCTCAACCTTAAACAAAAAACAATAACGAATTAAAAAAATTATTTCGTATCAAATCAGAATTGTAGTCCTAAATTCTGAAGGATCTTGTATGCTATTGGTTTGCAGCACAATTGTCTAATGTATAGTCTCCACTGGAAAAGTCTGCCACAGTTAAATCGAGGAATTTGGGTGGTCAATCTAGGACTCTAGGACCTTTTAACCAATCCAATGATCATAAAAGTAATTGCACTACCCTACCGGACCCAAACAATGAAGTGAATTCCGATCCTCTTGAAACGCTACATTTGGGCAGGATACTCCCCTGATTATTGTATCAAACTACTAGTCGGACTCTGTGTGTGTTGTATCATTAATTAATTAATGAATACGCTCATTATGAACAGACAGGGCCGCACAATGCTATTGTGTGCCGAATATGAAATGCCGCCTTCAACCTTTTGAGACTACTTATTGCATAATTTGAATCTCTATATAGGTACGAGTGTATTAAAAAAATACGGCGAATAACGTTATTCAACTTTTAATAAATTAATCTAGCGATGCACATAGGTATCTCAACGTTGAGTTCCTGATTCCAGAAGGTTTCTTTCGGACGAGTCTTCAGTTGCTCCGTCGTGGTTTTGTCAATGTAGGGAATGGTGTTAAAACGTTTTCCTTTAGCACAGTTTTTATTTTTGGAAAGAGCCAAAAGTTGAATGGTACTAAATCCGGAACGTGACAGATGTGAACTGACGCAATCTTTTTCTTCGGCCAAAAACTCGCGGATCAGAAGCGAGATGTACTGTGATGAAAGAGGATGCGTCGTTTCGCAAATGGCAAACGCCCTTGTAATATTCGAAGAGCCAACTCTCATCGCATTATGCCTTCACTTCGTTCGATTTTGACTTGAGAATTTTCATGTCATGGTTACATCCAGATACTCAGCTTCCATCTCCAGTTATAATATTGGCCATGACGTACAGATCTGCTCCAACACAGCCCTTAAATTCCCTGCAAACCGACACACGATTTTCCCGAAAAGCTTGGATCAAATTTCACTCGCTCGTTTAATTTGCCAATTTTTGATCCCAATAGGATTATCACAGTTCCTTTCAAACTTAAAGACGCGGCATGAATATTATTCTTTCATCAACCTCGAACTTTTGTAGAAGGTTGATTTGAGATTACAGCTTTCTCAGATGAGAAGATAGCAATTGTCTCGAGATGTGCGTCGAAACCAGAATCAAATGTATCTATAGAGGTAGGAAATTTTGTAATTTTTAGCAGATACGATCACGACTACTTTTTATCACTTTCAGCATACATTTTGCAAACACCCTTTTAGCGTTCGCTCTGAAAGCTTTTTCTTCAGTTCCAAGTGTTGATTATCGATCCGATCAGTTATATTTTTGGCTCATAACAGAACAGGACAGGACAGTTTTTTTGGTAAAAAATAAAAATGATGCGATAATGATTACATTTCTGGGTGATACTGTACTCAAAATTTTGAAGAGCAGGGAGATGTCACATATTCTAAATACAAATCAAAATTTACCAAGTAGGTGATAAATCATTAATCTGCATGCACACCAAACTATAATATGTGAGTGTTTGAAACTTTTTCAAAATTTATCTGAATCAAACGTTTTTCTGAAACAACTGAAACATACATAGTCTTCTCTCTTCTTGCTTTCCTTCGTATTGGAAAACGGTTAAATCTCGCAGAAGAATTATGTTTGTAAAATCAGAAAAATAGAACGGGTACGACTAAATTAATTTAATATAATTGTAATGGTAATTGCCATATAGATACTATTACAATTATAAACGGAATAAACCAGGCGTGTCACTTTCCTTTAGACAAGACTAAGTAGGTAATTTTCATTATTATTTACTAATAATAAATTGAAAGTAATAAAGTAAATGTAATGTTTGTATGGTAATTTGATTCTTTCGAGCAAAGTCATTACTGTATTTGAATTTTTCGTTACGCATTTTCGATCTTCTTAATTAACTCAATTCAATGACTATCGATATCATTAAAAAAACCTCTCCCAGAAGGTTTTCTATCTGAATTGTTCATTACGATGTGCCTCTCATTACACACACTCACGAGAATTAATTTAACTCATTTTATTCATTAAGTACTTATGTTTCAAAAGGGAAAATTGATAAATAAGTGCCATCATGTGCTTTTAATGACTGTGTAGTGTTGGGTAAGGTATAATTGATATGGCAGTACTTGCGCCAATGAATCCTTGAGTTAGAAGAAGGTGAGGAGGATGTACGTTAATAGGCCTTATCATCTGATGTTTTATTAGTAGATTTTTCTACAGAAATTCATTTGGAGATGATTATGACAATAATCATCTAAAGTAAATAATGCCGAAATTAAAACGACTAGATATACCTACTAACTTATTAAGTAAATACCTAATAGTAATTAAAGTATTACCTATTAAAAAAATGGAAACAGGTTAGATGTAAATTACCATCAATCAATCGTAGGTACTGTAAACAATTATGGTAGTTTATTGATAGTAAAAGAAAACCCGTATATCATAGAAAGTTTTCGAAATTGCATTTAAACGAATAATTAGATATACGTGCTGTCAGTATGGATACTTATTTATTCTAAAAATTTCTACAAATAGAAAGTATTTTGCATAAATATTCAATTGATTACATAAATCTGTATTTTTTTGTAAAATGCCTTTCTTGCTTGATCGAGTCGCGGTTTCGTTATATCGCATACTTACCTTTTATAGGCGAATTTTTTACAATTATTACCTATCATTTAGAAATAAATTACATATTAAAAGTATTACGTTAATCCTACCTACAAGTCTCAAACTCTTTGTTTCAAACTTGACTGCAGGTGTGTCATGACTTTTAAACATTCTTTTACGCGAATAGCGTACACAAATAATGTCAGCGTGTTTAACTTACACTTTCAATGCAATCTAAAATTAGGGTACCAAGCACGTTTTATTGAAAAAGGCTAGAAGAGCGAAAGAAATGCAAAATTCTCTGTTTTAATGTTTTGCAAAATATTGTTAGATGTATAATCTCAGATGGCAAATGTACAATTAACAATAATAATTAGACGTTAATGAAGTTAAATATCTTATAAGTTGAGTGTCACAAATCGTTTTTTTTTTCGGATTGTGAACCCTTAGCATAAGGGAAGATTGGCTTTGATGAAAATTGTGCGCGTGCATGTCGGTCTGTCAGTCACTGCTCACTTTTCTATGACCCGAATAAATTCGAAAACCGTAAGTACTGGTAATGGGCTGAAATGACCCCGGGGGTGGTTTATAACTATAGCTAGGTTAAGGTCAGTTTCGGTTGTCAGGGGGTCAAAGGGGATATACAAATAGGGTCTGTTTGATAGAGTTCGATGAGCTGAACATTTTTCATATACATACAAGTATGTGTCAACTTGCTCCAGTGCGATAATGGTTTGGCCACAATATGGCCGAGCAGTAGAAAGATCGCGGGCGAAGCTACGAGTAAGCGGCTTGTAATAAATAGATTATTAACAGCAAAATAACCATTTTCAATAGCCCCCTTTACGACATGCAAATCTGGTAATGTTCTTTGTACGTTTATATCTCGCTTATTACACCGGCATGTTTTACCCAATTACCATATTTGCCATTTCTCTATGATAATAACATGCAATTTCCGGTTTCTCAATGACTATTAATTTTCACTTTAGTTTATTATAAAGTATGATCTTGACCTTGTGTAAAACACTTCAATAACTCTTATTTCGTAACACTTAACCATAATATACGATATCCTTTAACAGAATTAAACGATTTTATCTCCCTGCAAAACATCAGGAGTCAGGACCATATAACTTAAGGAAGAAGGGAGGCGAACAAAACCCTTATAAGTAATACTGCGCATATACAAATTTAAAAATAGAATCATCGGAGCGGAAAAGCCCTTATTTATAATTGGTAAGGCAATTATTCTATAATCGAAAATAACGACTCCATCCCCATCATACCTACCTCCTTTAGTCGGGAGGTGATGTCATTGTTTCCCCTATAAATTCCATTTCTTCTGCTCTTTCAAAGGCCTGATGACCTGATCGCTCAGAGGTTTGCTTTTGTCGGTGTTTATAAATTCTTTATCTTGTTCTGCTCTTTGTCCTGGATTACTTACCATCAAACTTCACTCTTTATTTTTGAATGATCTTTCTCATAGTTATTCCCTACGGGAGTGGGGCTATACCCAAGGGGGGCTTAATACTGTACTCCT
Source organism: Pyrocoelia pectoralis (assembly GCA_036250285.1). Classification (NCBI taxonomy): domain Eukaryota; kingdom Metazoa; phylum Arthropoda; class Insecta; order Coleoptera; family Lampyridae; genus Pyrocoelia; species Pyrocoelia pectoralis. The sequence goes on along the minus strand of CM070076.1, from coordinate 7,095,308 downwards.
ATTTCGCATCGAATGAACCTCTCCTTAACCCCCTGAGCAAATAGTGTCAAATAGACTTCTGAGAATACATTTGATTAAGTCTCAAATGGTAATTGACTATAGTTCTAATAGTTCTAATTATAACATTTTTTCTATTTACAACCCATCGAGTCTAATGTTATTTTGTCCTGCTTAAACCTCCGTGACGAGGTATTACAAATAAATTGACCATCTCTCAATAAACATATTTTGATGTTAAATTATTATTAAGGATCCTCAGATGCTTTATAGTTTTACACATTGTTGTTCGCACACCCGCCCACCCCTCCGTTCGTGTACGCCTGTAAACTATTTTTTTTTTGCAAATTTGGTTTACGGTTTTTTATAGATCAAGGAAGAACAAGGACCAAAAATATAGGGGTTTTTGTGGATCGAGAACGGTACAAAAATAGGCTGACAACATTTTAAAATTAGGTACACAAGATCATGTATCATCGACTTCATAGACTTTTACTACTTATAGATTATGGTCCTTACATATGTAGCTATTGAATATAATTTCCATCCGTGGCCTAGGTCATAAGTGAAATTTACCCAAAATCGTCATTTATGCACAAAGTTCGTGGGAAAAATGTCCAAACCCACTACATCGGTCTGCCCAATGTCATAGATCCTTGAGGATCACATGGGTTTTGATCGAAAAATGTTTATGCACTTTCGATCGATGCTCAAATAAGACAATTTCGCGTGTTTTAGGCAATGGCGTATATAAGGGGGGGGGAGGGTTAGGGGGTTTGAACCCCCCTCAAAATAAATGAACATTCTGCACTAAATTCTAAATGATATGGTCAGCCGTAAATTTTCTCATTACCGAATTGAGGATAGTAAGTTGACTCGACCTGACGAACTCTCATGTAGACCCCCCCTCCCTCCTCCGAAAATTATCTATAGCTACGCCCCTGTGCTACCGCATGGTTTTTGAGTGAAACATGTCAAAATTTATCAAAATAATGGATGGTCACACAGAGAACCATTCAATACTCCGCTATATGCACACAGAGGTTGACTTCCTTGCTTTAGACACTTGCTTTTCCTACTCGACATAACTCATAAAGCTCGAAAAAATCGGGATGGACATTTTGTTTGATTTCTTTTATAATATAATAATTAATAACATACATTATAGTAGAGTTTTACTGAACGGTTGACACAAATTAATTCCATTTCTGTTGATAGTGACCCAAGCCTAAATCAACATTTATAAGGCTTTTGAAATTCAAACAATAATCATTATACAATTATACTACTCGTATATTATAAAAATTTAAAAGTAACTGGCTTTTGCAGAATGTGACATAATAGTCCTTGTGAGATTACGAACTTATCTGGAACACAAATTGATGGAAAGTTGATTTTTTATTATTCCTGTTTCATATAATTCAGAATTTGTTAAAAGGGCAAATGTTATTATGTAAATAGCATTTAATAAATGTCTTAGTGGATAATTAAATAACGTGTACCTATAATATGGCATAATTTCCAAATTTGTATTCCAGAAAGCGAGTGCATCGTAAAATTTGACCTAAGCAACTGTCGTATGATGTGAACATACCATTCCTACTTTATTTCGGTTAGCGTAACACTACGCTTAGTTGACCTAACTAAAGTTATGGGAAACTATTCATTATTGTACTCCTTACTCCTTCAACAAATTTTTATTTGAAGCAAGTGAAGAAGTCCTGTAACGTCATGTGTATACACATAGGAGTAGTCCCTGTTTCCAGGATCAAATGAGCATGGGACATTATGGGCTCCATGTATCGATTAAATGGAGTTGGTGGAATACAATCGCAAGATTGCTGAATTTGGACCTTCACAAGTTCAAAGTTCACTGAACATTAATCAGTATTTACGAACACTCTTTTAAGGAGCATATCTTTCAAAACTAAAAATTGTGTAAGTACATAAGTATATGAAAGTATAGTACTAAAATATGTATTGGCAATTGGAAACAATATTAACTGGTATTTCTAAATAACAAACTACTGAATACATGTATAATTAATTTTATTTTATACTTCAATATTTCGATAAAAACGGTGATAATTAATTCTTTCATTATTATTTACCAAAATCTTGCAGCTCTTTGAAAATAAAAGGGGATGCAGTTATATACAAAGGTGAGAAATGAAACACATTATACTTATATACCTATACCTCCCGTATTAATACGCATCACTTATTTTACCTACACAAGCAAGCTAAAGTTACATATTTGTTTCTATATGTACTTATTAAAACGAAAGTAAAATGGAAATTAGACCAACCAAACTGGATCCAGTTGATATGAAACTTATTACCAACTTGTGTTTGTGTCGAGATACATGCATATATGTAACCGGCTCCTTCTATTTTCTTTGCCGCATTCAATTTTGATCAATTTGTATATTAATTAATCTAAAGAATTTCATTGCCATTTTACCGTTTCTCTACCGCTTTAATATGGCGGCTCCGTTGCGATATACAATGAAAATATCGCTATACGTAATTCGAGTGGAGTTAATCGGCTTTGTTTATAACATTTCTTTAGTTATATACAGTTACGTATTCAGAGTTGTAAAGATCATTTTCAACAAAATGGCCTGATGTTGCTTAGTAGGTATTTTAGAAATACCCAAGTATATATTTACAAAATAAAGCTACATACAAATTGCCAAAAAGAAACTGTACCGAGGTGGTTGTTCTATGAAATCTTCACCACAGTACATCAGATTAAACGATTACGACTGTGAAGTTCACACCTTATTTTAGAGAAAGTTAAATTTCTTATCGCACCCCTAATAAGTTCTAGAGTTCTGCCATAATGTCTAAAATAGCTAAAATATCTGAAAAATACAACCAGAAAATGTAAGCAAAAGTTTGGGGTGCTTCACGCAAAGTGGGGTCATAAAATTGGTAAATTTTTAATGTGTTATCAATTACACAATCGAGAAAAACATTGTGGTGCTATTCAGAAACCAAAACAAAAAATTGAATTTGTAAAAATAAATTTCACTCTTAAGGATAATTATTAATACAACTCTCATAACACGGGTTTAAAGGTCATGTAATAAAGGCCAATAAATAAAAAAAAAACTGCATTGGGTATGTCTTAAAGATAAGTAAACATTAAAGTCCGTATAGGTACTTTACTGTATTGTGGGCGATACACTGGTAGGTTACTACATATAGTCCAAGAAAATAGACCTTTAAATACGAATTTTGAGGTAAATACTTGAATTTTTGATATAAGTTTCTTTAAATGATTAAAAAACGAATTGTGAAAGTTTTTTTTTAAATCACCCCCGGGGAGGGTTGAAAAAAAATAAAAAGAGTGTTTTTTTTTTAATTTTGAGGAAACCGTAAGAACTAGAAAAAAAAAGTTGAAACGAAAGTTGTAGAGCATCCAATTTTAGAAAGAAATGATCTCTTTATATTTTTTGCTAAAATTAAAATTATCCGAGATAGGGTGGTTAGAAGGTAGGGAATGATAGTAACAACTTTAAAAAATCATAAGTTGTTAAAAAATTGATATTTTCAATAATTTTTTTTTTAATTTACTCAGAAAAAAATAATCTTTCATTCTAGAGATACTTTTTTTTTTTTTTAATTATTGGAGTGGTAAAGGTAATTAATTAAAATTTCCAAAGAGGTATAAGAACTAAGAAGTAATAGGTAATCTCTTGCACAATAAATAATATTCTTATAATTGGCAAATATTTCGGATAATAGTTTTTGGTGTTTAAAACACTATTTATATTTGTTATTAATGAAATATTACATAATACTCATAAAATTCGATGCTGTGTTTATCAGACGTACCTACCTATAGGCAATTAAAGGTGAAAATGTATCAGAAATATTTCTAAATTGCTATATTACTCCTACGGTTATTGTAATTGCTAATTAAATAGGAACACTATGTCAGACATTTAATATAATGTATTCAATTGGTTGATAACTATATCGCATGTGAAATGTGAAAGGGGTAGTCATCTCTTGTATAAATATATTTAACGCCCTACCTGATAATCTCAAAGAATTACCGTTTCACTCGTTTCGACGAAATCTTAAAGACATACTGTGTCAAAGGGTGCTGTATCGAGTAGACGACTTCTTTGTGACGTAGCATCTTATTTTATTTTATTTTATTAATAGTACATGTTAAAAAAAAATTATGTAAATAGTGTAAGATTCCAACGTTCGTGATTTAGGAATATAGTATAAATAGTTATAATCAAGACCTGAGACAATGTAACACACATGTTTTATACCTACCTGACTTGTTCTACACATTTTTATCTAATGTAAAACAGAACGAAATATATATTATTATTATTATTATTATTATTATTATTATTATTATTAATTAGAAAAATATTTTAGTGCTATTGTACAATCCCCGAAAGTCGGCTAAATCCCTTTCACATTTACTCACAATAATATTAACTACAAATTATCTTTGTAAATAATTTCTGCTCTACTGTACATATTTTTGTAACCTTAATGCATAATGCTTATTGATTTTCTGACATTAAGGAAGTGTATCTTCGTCAGATATTCAACCATTTTATTTTAATTCTTACTGTATTTATCGCACCCTTTGCGAGAAATGTATATTTTATTTATTTTATTATACACGCATCCCTTTATTATACATCTGTGCATAGAGCATAAAGTGCAATCACCAACCCTTGGTATCATCGTTCACTAATGATACTTAACGGCGCGGCGTAACGTATTGGTTCCCCATGTACTTGTTTATTCGATGGTTATGCTACACCTCTTCCTTTTCTCCAAGACATATTCTTCCTCTCTGATTTCAGAGCGATCGGTGAGCCAAAACCCACACATCCACACATTGGGTTTGCTATCCTTAAGATTTTCGAAAATTTTTGACTGTTTCATTACAAATCATGTTATGGAGACGCTCATGAACCTATCGCCACTAAACTTACTAATTATGAGAGAGGGGATACCGGCTGAGAGTCAAAGGTGAGGAGGGATCGTCAAGGGCTGGGCCATTCGCTCATCTTTGACGAAATCTCCAGAAATAAAAACCTCAGCATGATAACTGAGAGCGTTCCAAGCGGAAGTATTATGCAATCCCCGACAGTTACCGCTCAGCTGTTAAGATGGAGATCTTACTAAAAGGGAAATCCAGTAGTTACAGACAGCAAAGTAGCGAGTGCGGCAGTAGATTCGCATGTGATTCAAATGCACAGTCACACTAGTGTGGGCACCTGGGCACGTAGGAATCGTAGGTAACCAGGTTGCTTATGGGATCCAAACCGGGCTATGAGCCCAAAAAAGAGATTCTGGTAATACTCATAAAAGAGCACTGGTTGAAAAATTTCCGGAAATAATCATTCCAAGCTTTTCCAGGAAAACCCAAACGGAAATTTAGCACCGTTCATCTTAAAATGAAGTAGAACGAAGACAAAACTTGCAACAGAGATGGTCACAAGCCACTGTCGTGTGACTCCAATACCACATCATCGGCCAAAGTCAAGCATACACAAAGGCAAGGGAACACCTACTTATAAATGAAAAGACTATACAAGAAGAAGCAACGAAGATTTGACCCACTAAAATCCTGTAGTTTGTTGAACTATAGACAATAGCGGGGCACAATAGACCAAAAGATCGCAGGACAGGAATCATTCGGGAACATCTCCAGAAGAACAACAATAATAGCGTGAGTCGATTACGACTTCATATTCATCAAAAAACTCCATGTAAAACTGAAATTTCTTAACTCAATTCTTTTGGATATGCAAAATGTTGGATTTGGTATGCACAAATCACCTAATAATTTGATTTTTAATGTCTTTGGCTTATTTGTACAAGAATAAACCAATCACTTAAATGCTTATTCTTTTACTTACTACTTGCCAAAGAGGTTGTTACCGTTTCTTTGAAAACATAAAATAGATTTTCATTTTTGCTAAAAACCTCATTTTATTGAATGCACCTCGTATCACTTGTTCTCTCGTACAGTAAATTCGTAGAAATTAAAAATGCAATTTAAAACTTGAAGAGCCTAAGGGCAGTTTATGTAAACGCATGTGTTAGATAGCGAACCAACGAGTTTTGATAACAATTTAGCAAAAAATATTTCTTGAACTTAAGTTTATAAGCAGTCCTAGTAAATACTTTGTAGTGTGCGGGTCGTGTAAATTCTTACGTTAAAATTATGTGGTGAAATTAATAAACGATTATAAAATTTAATAGTGCATTCCTACGGGTGGTAACTAAAATGAAATGTGAAGGTTCTTTTTACGTTTGATCGAAATAAAGTGTAGAAGCGTATACGTGTAATTGCTCGACCTCTGGATTAGAATTAGAACCAAATTGAAAATTTACGGACTCAAAAGGCGTATCACCTCGCAGTTATTGTAAGTACCTACATAACCAATTTCTAACTAAAATCTTTGCATTTTCTCGTTCTGAAATATCTTCTTATAAAAGCGGCAGTATTCGAATTCAAAATTTTTGAACAGTCAAACCATTAATTCTGATCCCATAATAATTCAAATCAAACAAAAAGAAATTCGTTTTGATTTAAGAGTGTGAAAGTAGAACGAATCAAAATATTACAAGTTATTAGATTTAGACAGTTTGTGTTAGAATTTTCCGAAAATTCTTAGAAAATCTGGTAAACCGGATCGTGTATTTTTTCTAATTATTTATGAGGCGACGGGATGTTTGCGTAACTTTGCAACCTAGGTATATTCAGTAATTAATAAAATATAAGAGACATAAATCTTACATTTTGTTTATCACATTTTCAAGTGGATTAATTGTGTTTCTTTTTTATTAAAATATATGTCGCTATTATACTGCTTTTGTCATATTGAAACAATTTACAACAACAAATTAAAACAAATTATAAAAAATCGATAGATTGCGATAAAATTATAATTACAGATGCATTACTGTCATCTTTGACAATAAAAATAAAACATTAATCACCGCTTTATATATTGCAAAACAAAGACCACAATTTATTGGAATTTCTAATAATCTTTCATTGCCAGAGAAAATACACACATCCTTGTTGTGTAGTTGTGTGACAGTGCGTTATGCAGAAACATGTAAGTATAATGCAATATAACGGTTATAAGTGAAAAATTTGGTCAATGTTGAATTTATTAACCTCTTTGCACATACGACCGTATAATCAATAACGTAATTATTTTCGTACATCGTTAATCAATAATTAATAACTTGTAGAAGGAAGTGAATAATTAGCATTAACGATTGTCTTTGAATTCGCTCACCAAAATTATTATAGAAGGTCTGCACATAAAAGGAACTTCCAGGTAATTGTTGTTTATTGTAGGTATAGAAAGTAAATTGTTATAGTTATGTGAAAGAATCGCAATTTTCAGAAGTTTGCCCTTCATTTTTCCACATTTTACGGTTTTCCCATACAAGGTGTATTAATAATACGTAGTTACCTATGAATTATTCGGAATATAGTCGGTGATGTATTATGTTATTTGAAAGCATATTATCGTTAATGAAATAATTCATTGAAATCATTATAATCTTTCCTATTCGATTTATTTATTTATTTATGTGTATGTAACTTTTTATTGCTAAACACAATTAGCTGCATCTATAGTTATTTATGGTCAGTTTATATACGAAATTTGTCCATAAGTACCTTTTTGCTTGTCAAAATGAGAAACAGAAATTATTATTCAGGATATCTGTGGCAGACTGGCAGTGTGTAAAAGTTTATTATGAATTTAAATTTTGTTGAATCAAATTTTGACGAAACATAGACCACCATTTTATTAAATAAATGAAAGGCGACATTCGGGTAACGCCCCGTAGATATTTTGGAGATTTTTGGTGTTCACCATTTTGGTAAATGGTCACTGCGTTTCTAGGATTTTGTTTCCATTTCGGATTTGGCCATTTTCAGTTCACCCTATTCTTATCCTTTATAACAACTGATCACCTTCGAAAAATATGGAAAGCCCAGTGGCGGTATTTCAGTGTTTTGTTGGAGGGGGCAACGAATAGTTTTTTCTCTATTTTTTTTTATTTCAATAAAATTGGTACCTACGTAAAGTCAAAAAAAAGTTAAGAGATATTTTTTGTTCAGAATTGAATGCTCTATCGAAAAAGATATTGAGAATATTTAATTCAGCGCCGTACTCTTTTTATTTATCAAATTAGTAGAACGGATTAACCATATCTCCGCCACTGCTTGATTTAAAAAATTCTGGAAATACACTATAATTATATCAATTGTAACAAACAAACATTAAATTAAAAATGAAAAAAAGACACTTACACCTTACACCCCATGAAAATTAGCCCATACATTCGAGTTAATAAAGGAAATGGTATGATAACAGATGAGTTAATTGGTTAGGTTATCTTAACACCTAAATAAGTAAACGAGTAGTTAAGTTCTACACATTTAGTTATATCTATTTAAAAATTAAATTTCATTTTTCTTAAGGAAAAATGATTTTATTTTCCAAAAAACATAACAAATAAGTTTATGTTGACATCAAGTAAGTTAAGCATTTAAATTCTTATTTAAACATTTATTATTTTGTTTACCTTAAAGTTGTTGTAACAAAACATTTGTTTTAACTATAAATAAATATTTGCAGTAGAACTTAAATTGTAATATATAAAATCATTTTTATGGTAATTTAAAAGATTAATTTAATTTTGGTTAATGATAAATATACTTTCGTTCAGGTGAATTCCTAAATTTTTCTTAAGGAGCAATAGGGTTTATGTATTTTTTTTCGTAAGTAATTAGAATGACAATATATATGTATTTAAATGTTAATTATGAATAAAAATTGCATTCTTCTTAACGAAAATAGCGTAATTTTCATTATGTCAAGATGGAAATAGATTTGAATTAAAATGACAGATTAACGTCTAAAGTGAATAAATGATAAAATCATGCTTATAGGTATTCAAATATTAACATATTACAAGTACTTGATTCTGCTTTAATATTGTATTGTCAGCGTTCCCAAAATAATTTGACTTAATGAATAATGAAGACAATAGTGAATTTTCATCAGCAGTAAGAAATTTATGCTATTCATTAGTAAGTGTATGTATTTTAAAGTCTGGGAACTTTTAATATTGCAATGCTTCACATCAAAAAAGGGCTTTTCTGCCCGGTTACAATAACAGTATAATTTTTTTCATGTCTTTAAAGTCCATTTCCCATAATATCAATTGTTGTTGGTCTTTATACATTTTACGAAATATTTGTTAGAAATATGTGTTGGCAAGTCTAAATAATTAATTGCTTACCTATTTAACTAGTGAAAAAATTTAAATGGTACCTACAGTTGAAAACATCAAACAACCGTTTAAAGTTACAATTTCATTAAGTATAACTGTAATATGACGTGTTATCTTAGTTTTAGGCTTTAAACGGCATTTAATCAAAAAAAATTATAGTGTAACCCCATGATATTTTCATTTACTGAAAAAGGGGGCTTTATACTCCATCGAATAGATGAAAAATAAGTTAGGGTTCGTATTTCAAAAAAAGTTGGATGACGTCATAGCTCATAACCAGTTGAACCAAAATAAAATATTTCGTGTCAGTTATGTCGACCAGAACATCCTGAACAACTGTTTTTTTGTAAAACTTCTAATAACGACAAAATAAAAGCGGCTCCTTACTTTATACTCACACTGTATAGTATGTACTTAGTATATTTGTAATCAGAAAGGGATTTCTGCTTTTCTCCTAATAATATACAGGGTATATCATAAATATTTTTAATATTTTGATCATTTCCGGAGAGAAAAAAAAGAAATATTTAGTGTGTAGTATAGTTGTAATCAGAAAATGATTTCTGATTTTCTCCTGAAATAATATACAGGGTACGTCGTAAATATTTTTAATATTTTGTTAATTTCCGATTAGGCCGGAAGTAAATCGGTATACTTATTATACTCGATTAAAATAGTCTTATGTCCTCTACTTCACTGTACAATTTTACTTCTTCATCTTTGTTAGCAAAAAAGTTATGAATTTTTCAAGTTTTCAACTTCAAACATTCATCCCTCTTTCCTATGGGAAATAGAGAAATAAATGTAGTGCCAATATTTTTTCAGGAATTATAATGTATAACATTACAAAAAATAAAAAAATAGCTCGGAGCAGATTTTGAGAAAATCGATTTTCAATGTTTGGCCAATTTTGGGAACTAATAAATTGGCCACGTTAAATTTTTGTTCCATATCAATTATAAGTAAAAGTTCTGGCCATCCTATGGCTACAATTTTCAATTTTCAAATTTTAATTAAGTTAAACGGTTCTTGAGCTACACTCTAAAAAGTAAAAACTTGAAGAATTACTATATTGGCCGCGATTTTGAATTTAGAAACAAACTAACAACGGCGTTTTACTTGTTACCATGTCTACTAACTTTTCACCAAGGGAAATTAGTTTGGGTTAAAATTTGAATGTTTGCTCCCAAAATAACACCCCTAGTGTGGGCCCCTTTGGGCCGAGTTTGATGAGAACCTTGTTTTACCGATGAAGTTTTTTTATAGACCTTAGTTTTAAATTTTATCAAAATCGGCCTGGTAGTTTAGGCTCCACAGCCATAACGTATGCACCCACAGACAAACATTTTTCAAAGATGGTGGTTTTGGACTCAAATAAATAAGCACCAGGGCTTTGTTCATAATTTTATTTTAAAAAAACAACATTTCAAAAATGAATATTAAAAACTAACCAATTTGTGAAACGGCACCACTATCTCCAAAGGATGAGTTTAGGGTGAACGTGTTTATACACTTCTAGACGTTGCAGTGTATTCGTTAACGGGGTTATACACGGTGTTTTTTGGGAGCTTTAGTTAGATATTTCTAGCAAAGTTTTATAGGTAGGTTTTTGAAAATTAGACTTAGGTGTTACTCTGAAAGTCGAATCGTTGTAAAATATTTTCAAAATGGCACAATATCTTCCTCTATGCGGTGGTAAAAATTCGATTGCCATAAGTACAACGGTTTTTAAGTATAGAGCTCTCAAAGTACCGTTTGTGTCCGCATAAACCTTAAATTGTAGTGTAATGTGGATATCAAAAGGACTAATATTTCACGTAGAATCCGAAAGTTGAATAAAAAATAGGGGTTGACGTTTAAAATAACGAATTTTTGCTGAAGTGTAAAAATTTTGAAACTTTTGATAATGTATTAACAATACCTATCTTATAATTAAGGTCCGATTTGGTACATTTTGTTGTGGTTTTTTGTATTTTCAGTGTTGTATTCAACACCCACAAGCATTTCCAGTTCTCCACTTATCACCAAATTGGTAATTGGTGATATTTGTTCTTTCTATGGTGTCGTTTGTCAATAATTCAATCCTCGTTAGAATTACATTTGTGTTTTCCATAAACTATCGAAACGCGTCCGGTTTAGTAAATTTTTGTTGCAGTTTTTTGATGTTTTCAGTATTGGTGCTAACTGCTAATGCTAAGAAACCCAAGTAAGAAGTCACACATTCTTGAGGGCAGAATTTCTAAAGGATGCCTTATATGAAGTTTTAAATTGATGTAGGTACAATAAAATTTACGGCAATATTTTGTATGATTTTTCTTAAAATTGTTAGTTTCCATTCTTTATTTTTTAGTAAAACTTCTCAGTTACATCAGTAACATTTAAAAAATGTTTATACAAACAACGTTTCCACTTCCTTGAAGGATTTTTATTTAAAAAAATTTATATGTTTCCCTTAAATCATTTTTCAACGAACTTCGTTCGTTACTGGAATCAATATTCCGTCCGTGCGTCCGTGCGTTGCAAGTGATGCGTATTGTCTACAACCGAATTAAGATATGGATCTTATGTGAAATTTTATGCTGATTCAAGATCCGGTCCCAATTTTTCGATATCTCAAATACTTTTCGAAATATTCGACTTTAAAGTCGAAATTTCGAAATTATCAAATTTTGTCTTTTTGATAAGGCCAGATTTTTTTAATACTTTCGTTACTGCGGTATTCGAAGTTCGTTTTGTAATCCAGGGATTTCAACTAGTTTAAATTGATATTTGTCAAGCGCTTTGGATTAAACCAACCCCTCTTGCGCTGTAGCTGCCTAGTACATAACACGCCAAAAGAAAGGGAAAAATGTTATAACTACACCACTTAAAAATGTAATTCAATTGCAGCAATTTTTGCTGCTTTCTTATGTTTCAAAAACCAACATTGCTTTTTGTTAGCTGACCTCGCGCTGTTTTTTGAAACACTATGTATTAAAGTGTTCAAAGGTACAACAACAAACACTAATATGTGTAGCTGCAGATAAACTGTCTTTATGACATGGCTGTTAAAGAAGTATTTATGTATATAAATGTAACTGTAATGCATAGTCCTGTAACTCACTGTTTTTTCACTATGTCCCAGGGATAGTCCACCCTAAAAATCTTTTTCAAATAAATTTTCTAGTGAAACACGTCAAATTTGACAATAACGGGATATGACTTATGAGTATGACATATAATGACAAATAATTTTGAATGGCACTGTATTTAAAAAAAAAACGATATATCATTTGACAATATGCCAAATTCTCTCTCCAATGGTGTATTTATTTTCAAATACAATTAGTGGTTTACAAGGTAAGTCCCATGGGCATTGAATAATGAGGAGGAGCACCAATCTTGTTGGAATATTACATGATTTTCAATGTATTGTTCGCCATTTTCCAATATATCAGTTAACAATGGATCGACAATATTTTCCAACAAATTTAAATACAATTTCAGTACCTATTTAAATTTCCAGGGAGATACACGGGTTCGACAATACGTTAGAAAGAAAATTTTGATGAACACGACTATGTTCGCTTGTCTGCTCACGATCAAACTCATATTCAGTTAGCTCATGAAGTAAAATAATTTTCTAAGGATGAAACTTTAAGATTTTAAAATACGTTAGATGGCTGTTTTTGAAATACCTGATTTACTGGCTAATTTTCGTGTACATAAAATAGAATTTATAGAGACGTGGCCCATTTTTCAGTTCAAAAGGCTAAATCGGCTCTGTATTGTTTTCGGTGGACAACTCTGTGTATAATCTTCCATTTGAGTGTACTCGTACTTCTGTCGCTGTTGAAATGTTAGCATAAGATAGGAACACTTCCTGCATAATAAATAACGTCGATCGGTTCAGTTAGTTTAATTATAACATTAGAATTTTTGAAAGAGAGGAAATTACTACCAATAAATTAGGTACCTATAAAAACATTGATACGGTTTATGAATACATAAAATATTGATAGACGCTGAGGGAAAATAAAGGTCATAAAATGCACGGCTCGCCCGTTTATCTGTTATAAATATTTACATTTTTATGCATCTCGTAATTTAGTGCATACAAAGCAGGTAAATATTTTGTAACTTGGTGATAACGATGTTAATGTAGGTCTACTTCGGGAAGAAATAGTGCATTGTGTTCGTAGTTTAGGAAGTTACTTTAATTAGATAATATTTTACTTGGACATATTTACACATTGACATCGAATAAAACTGGTACTGTGCTACAGATCTTTTGAAATTGAAGCATAACAAAATTCATGAAAAGCTCCTGTGGATACAATAAGCATTAACGAATCAAGGAGTCGATAGAAATAACCCAACGATATAATGAACTCATGGAGAATTGCCTATTTCACGGTACCAACGGTACAAACAAACAAAGAGGAGCACCAATGGAATCATCATTATCTCCAGTGATAGCCAATCTGTTTATGGGAGTGATGGAAAACACAATATTGAAGACCTCCCAGTCACAAACCAAAACTGTGGATGAGATGTGATTTGGACACAAGGAAGTCATCAGCTGGACAACTTGTTGGAACATCTGAACAAAGCCCACGACAAAATTAAGTTTACCATGGAAGTGGAAAAAAACAACAAATTACTCTCCATTCTCGAGTATCAGTGCTCTATAATAGCTTTCAAGACAGTCTATTATCTTCAAGATCAAACTGTTTTCGATCTACTTTTACAAGGTGTACATCCAATTGCAGAGCAGAGAACAAGGGATGAAGTACTACCAACTGCAAATGGAAAAAGTAATTGGATGGGTAAATTGATGTCCGTTATACAAGCACAGTCTCTCCAGGACTGATGAACTTTGTGCCGATTTCCCCCAAAGCGTTAAGCCCCATCCTCAAGGACAATCCACTAAAACAAATTTCGCGGGTGGGTTCCGAAAAATCTCACCTACTATTTTTTTGAAAAATGTGGGAAAACCTTGCAATACAGAATAAAACAAGAGACATCCCAGTACGAACACAAGAAAGTTTTCAACAGCTTAGACGAGAGTTGTTTCAGCACGAAGCGATTTTGACCGATACAATCTTACCAAACTTTGGCTAGTGATGCATCTGGTAAACTAGTAGATGTCGATGGTTAAAAGGTGAGTTTGTTTTATTATATTAAATTGTACACACCAGATTATCGGAGGTGTGGAAAGTAGTTTGTCAAAATATTTTGCTAGTTTGTCAATTTGGCGAAGCGTGCCAAATATGCATATTAGGCCAATCCTTCTCAAGAGCAATGTACAAAATTCCTTCCTCGCCCATATCGCATTCTTTCACTATCAAGGAACAGTTGTACTATTAGAATAGATGGGTCAGCTAATTAAAGTACCTACCTATAATATTATCCGTGATGGAAATTAACTGCACCTGACTAAGTGGCACATTACCAAATCCTTAACTTTAACACAAGCTAACTCCTATCGTTATACCCACATACTTATTGCATGAGACAGATTTCTTAAACACTTACTTACGTAAGAGACATAGGTAAATTCAATAAATCAGATATCTTAAAAATCCAGTTTTGAGGTAGGCCACATTCCATGGTAAATGGATCATAAGAAATGTCATTGATTTACGTTTTTTTATACATATTTATTAAACTAGATCGTTTAACAGCTTCTTCCCAAATTCCTGCCTGTTATGTTAAATTTGCACAACAAAAAGACGAAAAACGAAGTAAATGACCCAGTCAGAAATTTACAGAAAATGCTCGCGTCCCCATTTTGTACAGGAAACTGCATATAAATTTTGATTTTTGAGAAGGTGCGTGTACGTCATAGACATTTTACATAGTTACAATTGTTGTCAACAATATAATAACAATAGCAACTAAGAAAAATGCCTATGGCGTAGGGCGTACACGCACCTTCTCAAAAATCAAACTTTTACCTAAAAATTTTACATTTTCGAGAACGGTTTCTCAAAAATTTACAGATTATATTCCATTGAACTTCCGGAACTTTCAAAGCGTAACGGATCTGATTTAAATGTGTCCTAAAACTAAATTAAAATAAATTCGAGTATACATCCTTCATCCAAATGAATTTTGAATAGTGTGGGAAACTTTATAAACATAATTATAATTATCTAGTAAACGCTAGGGCTAGGCAATAAGGTGAGAGTACTCGATATACGAAATAATTGTAAGGTCGACAGCATTAACAAATGAATACGAGAACGGAAGAGAAAATGGAATTATCATAAATCATATAAACAAAATGGTAGCCAGAGGTCAATCCTCAAAGGACTTTGTTCTAGATCTACAGGACGTACCATAAAAGAGGAAGAAAAACATAAATGTTGTTTATTATGTTTTTAATCTCTTGACGATTCTAGAGCACTAGTGCTTGGATTTTTGACTTGTCTTTGATGATCTCTTTCGAATTCTTTAGTAGCTGCTTTAATATTAATATGTCGGCAAGTCATTTTGTTTTTTTTTTTGGCAAGAGTAATTCCGAAAATCGGACTCCCTCTTCACTTTTGCAAAATGGTGCGCAAATGTTGTTTAAAACCACAATGAAATGGCTAATGTGCTCTTCATCGCTTAGTTACAGTCACGTTAGCTAACTTTCAATAACCAACCCCTTCTCTTAGAAAGTAAATGTTAAGCACCATCCGATCTTGTATGCTTCAAGTTTAAATTTCAAATGCAACTTCAACTTTCAGTCTTGAACTTCAACTCTAGGTCCAAATTGTACGCCTCGTTCAATTACGTAGTATGGGCTTCTAAGATGAACCCCAGACATTAAATGGACGATAAAATTGGCAGAATGGAAAAGAGCGGTAGGAGAACCACCTCTGAGGTGGAAGACTTAAATAATGACATCAATGGTTGAAATAAATGAGTAGGTAGGTAAAAACCGAATGAAGAAGAAGACAACATTAATGAAGAATAGAGGACAAAATGGAATGGCCGATTCGTAAGGATAACCAGGAATATAATTACAGGATTGAAGGACAACTAAGAGGACCTGAAGGAAAACAGTAATGCTGCCTCTATATAAAAAAAGCAGAAGAAGAAACTTGTTACTTCTGAAATAGTAACTTCATTCGTATTTTACAGTTTCTCGAACAAAGCGAGTGTAAACGTTGTCATAACAAATGTATATTTTTACCGATTATATCAACGCCCACTAATTTTTACTGTATACCTTTCCTTCGCGACCACCAAGGCCAAATAATTAAAATGTCACCACTTCGCTTGCACCAACCCACATTCAACACATAGTTTAGGTACCTACTCAAAAAAAATACCGAGTGTCAAATATTTTCCCTGACACATTTTTCCAATCTGAACCGCAAAAAAAATGCAAAATCTCTCCGATAATTAAACTAACGTTATATAAATTCAAATACTGTTACATAAACAAATAACACGTTTGATTACAGTCAACAAACGCGTGTGAATCCATTTATTTACACATATACAGCTATTGTAGGAAGAGTATCCGTGATACAATAAGATGGGGTACATCGTTATATTTTAACGAGATGCTCTTTGACGCGAAACCGTGAACGAATATAATTTAAAAATTCCACACAAATTTGTACGGCTACCATATAACACAAGTATGGTAATTATTTTAATTTGTCACGTTTCTTTTTATTTGATAGTTTGAAATTGAAATGGGAGTAGACAGTCATCATCTAATGTCAAACGTGTGCATTTCACTACTTGTTACTCAATAGAACGACATTTAAATATCATTTTATTGCCGTTATTATTACCTTATTACATTTAATTGGAATAATTAGTACAATTATGTACGGGAATCGAAATTTCGACGAGAATGGATGACAAGTACTAGATAATAGGTTTACGTAATGCAACATTCCAATGATATTCTTCTATGTAAGAAACTCATCTGTAGCAGGTGTTAATCATCTAACTTCTTCATTAGGAAATGTACCTAAGTAGATTTTATTCTTCTAAAACATGGCAAGACTGCAGGTAAAGGTAATATACCAGCAGACTTAATAAAAGCAGGTGGGGAAACAGTCTGAAATGATTTTTCACCTATTGTGCAAAATATGGAACACTGACAAAATACCCCAACAATGGGCAGAAGACTTAGTAATAAAAATCCCAAAAAAAGGTGACACTACACGATGTGAAAATTGGCTAAACACCGCTGACTTTAGAGATATGACATGTTGTACAAAAAGTGTCCAGAATTTACCGTACGATTCAAAAATGGAATAATATACCTACAGGATGTTCCATGAGAAAAATCAATGACGATTGATGACTGCATATCTTCTTCTTGAGACACCCTGTATACAATTTTCTTATGTCAAAAAATTCGCAACTAAAAATACTAATCGACTTGGTTCGAGCGTTATTCCACAAAATAATTACCTGAGTTGTAAACGAATTTGTTATTTGTTATTATGAGCTTTTTGCCCATCACTGTTCATTGCTGAACTGAACACCTTATCTCATCTGCAAAAATTATTTTGTTGTGAATCAATTCATCATTTGCCACATTCCTTTCCTCTTTGATATGTTCTTCTATCATACAATTCCTTAAACTTGTTCAATCAATATTTGTTTATTGTATTCATAATAAAAATATACAAATGATAACCACAAACACCAAAAAACGCCCAAACCTACCACTAAAAATTACTACTCCAAAACTTTCTTTACTCTTGCCCCCCTACGTTTCACCCTTTCCCTCTTCTCTAACACCTCCTTCATCCACCACACTCCTACTCCCTCCTCTCCCAGAATCACCTTTCTCTCTCTCACCTCTTCTCTTAGCTCCACACATTCCCTCATCATATGACACACACTTTCCCTCCCTTCACTGCACATTCCACAAATCCTTTCTCGTTCTCCCACCAATGTCTATTTTCATTCTTCTCATTCTCGCACCTAAATCTCGCCACAATTCTTTTTTCCCTCAGTCCCATATCCCCCAACAGGTACTCGGCCTTGCCTTCTACCATAATCTCCCGATATCCCTCATTATACCTCCCCTCACCTATCCTCGCTCTCCTTTCTTGGCCTTGCACATCCTTATCTCTTCTTACCAACTCTTCCACCATATCACCTCCTTTCTCCCTTCTTCTTTCTATCTCCTCTCTCGCATAGCCCACTCACTCATAAAACATTCTCCTCTCCTCTTGTCCATACCTTATCCATTTTTTCCTCATCTCTCTCATACACTCATTCAACATTACAATTTCATTCCTCTTCCTGACCTCGTCCTCATACTTCACCGTTCGCTTTCCTGCCTGAACTCTTATATTCTCAGAGTTTATTTCTTCCTCTACTATATATTCTGGCGTCCATCTCCAGTATTTTTCCTGAACTCCCTCCAATTTTTCCCACTCCTTCCACCCCCATATCTCTGCTCCGTACCCCATCACACTCCTTACTAGCTTGTCAAAAATCCACCTTCTCTTTTCCATATCCTTCCCAAACTCTCTTCCCCCACTCCCCACTAATCTATTCCCCTTATTTGCCAGTTTTCTTACATGCGCCTCGTCCTCATGATCATATACCTTAAACGTGTTCCTTTACTTTGAATTCTTATATGGAGGAATTATGAGAATTTCAATTAATTATTTTAATAATAAGCCGATATATTTTTACTATGTATTACAATATTATATACATTTTAGAGTTCTTTAACGTCAGTTACAATAGCACTACCAACGCATTAAGTAGGTACCTACTAATGTCAATACATAAGGACTCTAATCTGCCGACGTCAATTTGTTGAGTAAATTTTTCTTCCTATTAATCGAAAATTGTGGGAGAAGTTAGAGATTTAATCGTACCCTTTAGAATAAATTTTGCATCAAAACGGCGGAAAGTATATTTAAATTGACGCTTCACATGAAACAAATGCAGGAAATGGCAAGAAAAATACCGTAAATCCAACACAAGCGGTAAGATTCGAAACCAGTGCACATAATAATTTGAAAATAAAAGTAATGCCCACACAGCCCACGTATTTGGTTTGGTCCAATTTATTTCTGCGCAGCATTTCAATAATTAGATCTATTGTCGTTTAGTTTAATTACGGAAGTAACGTTTTAGATAAATCAGACTGTTTTTCGGTCACACTTTTATTTATTACAGCATAAACAGCGGTAAGATTTCCTCATACAAACCATCCGAAGATCATCTATAGTGCATTTGGTAAAGAGCCGAAGTAATAAATCAACTACTTCAAGTATAGTATGGTATTTTTGCTATACGAGCGGCACATCAGTTTTCAATAATAAATTTTGCAAATATCGTAAACATAAAATGAAAATGACGCTTCTTTCGTACTAAGACCACCAAACAATAGAAGACCCTTAAAAAATGACCGCGTTGACAATAGGAAACCCTCATTAAGCTCCCAGCTAAATCCTTCGGCAAAGGGTTCATAGGCGTAGAAAGTGAGTAATTTGTAAAAGAGTGAACAATAACACTTCATACATTAAAAAGTAGAACTTATTTACAGTATATAGTTTTCTCATCTACTACACTGAAATCTGCCTGAAGGCTGATTTATTACTCCGGCTCTTTACCAAATGCACTGATTGATTCTGTGTTGATTTTCAACCCTTCGCAAAGAAAACACGTTACAGTTTTTTAATACCCATATTATAGTATAATATTTCATCTCTGCGTCATTTCAATAGGACGTTAATAAATAATTTCGCGACAAGGCAGGCAAGAATTTGGAACGTAGTTTTGGGGTTTGGACTTATGGGCAAAACGTAAAACCTAACTGTATAGGTATTAAAATTACACTTTCAGTATCAGAAAAGGACTTCTGAAGGAGTTTGGTAACTTTTCTCGACTGACCGCTGATCACAATTGTCTAAAATCCGCATGGTTACATAAAATGTAGTAAAATTCTTTTTGGAGAGCATTTTTTACTGGAACTGAAGTTAATTGAAACGAAACGTTGAATTCAATCAATTAGCAATACCTTTTCCACTCTAAGTAAAGGGTGGTAATGAAATGTCTCTGAAAAAGTAATGGTACCTATTGCAGTTTATCAACAAAAAACTATTACAGCACATTTTTTCTGAGACTTTTTGTAAATTATGAAATTAAAAAAAGAAAACTTGTAATGCGCACTATGCATAACGTTACTATTATAATTCAACATTATAAATTTCATGCAAGAGTATACATTATTACACGCTTTGAAAGTATTTGAAGAATTTTCTATTGGAATTCCAAATTTCTACTTGTAAATATTCTCGCGCGAACATTCCTCGTTTGAATAAACAATTTAACATCAACCCTTCTCTTTTAATTCTTTTACTTTTGCAATCTTAGCTATACTATAAATAATCAGAATAAAATTAATTCAACAGAATTCTGATTTGAGCCTGACTTTAATGAAATAAAAAGATTATAGGTAACTGTGAACAGATTTGTTGACGATTCGAACAAAATTAAAGTCCTCAGAACAGCTCCAGTTTGCTAGAATATGATGTGACAAAAAACATAAGTGTGAATATGGATCTGACAAGAGTAAGTACTTTGTTACGTCAAATAACAATCAATCTTCGATGACGGATTCCAAATTAATTTCCGTTTTTCTCATTTCCATGACAACGAAAGGTATACTGATTTCACATTAGGTGCGAATTCAACCATTTCACATTATTAGTTCTTATTTCCATTTTAATACCAGTATTTATGATTTTAAAGTGAACCAATAAAAAAAATAGCGTAAATTATTCGTGGATAAACAGGTCTTTAAAACACTTGCTCTATTTCAAGCACTCCGGCTACGCCGTCGTGCTTGAAAACTCGCACGTGTTTTAAAGACCTGTTTATCCAGGTATTGCTGCTAAAAAGTTAGCCCTTGGCAAAACAATGAAGGTTTATAGCTACATAAAAGGAAGCACGTGACCCTTGTTAGGCAACCCTTTAGAAGTAATTAAAGTGAATTAAGGTCGTAAAGTGATCTGCCAATGTAGCGAAATCAGTGAGAACATTTATCCTTTAAAATCGTATTTTATTTTCTAGTAATTTAGTCAAAATTTTGTGTTATAATTGAGAACCGTCACATTTGGCCATGAAAACATAGCAAAAAGTTGGACCTACCAAAAACTAACATCAACTCCACACCGTTCCTTCAGCTTCTATCAACCGCTCCCTTTTCTTCTATCGTCAGGGATCCTATCCATGTGCCTTATGTGTGCAAACCAAAATTATCTATTATTCTGGCGGTTACTTTCATATTTTCGCGTAGGTCTTACGTTTTCTGTAATTATTTTTGTCATTTCGCTAAGTTTGACTTTACTTATCTGTGGTATTACTATACAATGTTTTTATTTATTCGCTTCTTAGTATCTCTTGCACCCGTTTTATCCCGTACGATTGGGTTTAGGAACCGGGTGGTTTTTCTTCCTTCGATTACATTACCCTTTCTTTTATCTATTGAGGATCATACCTAGATATTTTCATATAATGTGTATCCACGTATTTCATAATTGTTGTTTTGTTTAATTATGAATCTTTTTTACGCTCGTTTCACACTATAATATATTCTAATTTTTCCATATATTTGTCAACCCTACTTGATCAAATTATTGAGATCATCTTAGTCATCCGCAAAATACAACCAGCACTCTCTCCTCTTCTGCTTGCAGCCTCATTTCTCTGAATTCTTGTGCACCGTTTCAGGGCTTTATCGGGGTATATTTGGTAATGTGTGGCTTTGCTAAATGCCTCTGATACACCGACGAAGATAGTAAGACAAGTGAACTGTAGGTAACTATGGCGCAACGAAATATTTTGCGAATAAAAAAATTCTCATGGAATGTCCAAAAAAATATGATAGGTAGCTCTTCCAAAAACCAAAAAAGGGAAAAGTGGTGAATGAAAGAATCATAACAGTAAGCATGAAACTGAGGGGAATACTGACTACTATTTTGGGAATGTGCGCTGCATGGGACTATTTCGAGAAAACGGGGGAAACCCAATTTGAAAAAATATAAGATATAGAGGATTTGATTATCGTCCAAGATTTTAACTGAAGAATGGTTGAAAAGCGGAACACCAGGTAAAAAATGAATGACAGTGGGGAAAGACTCGATACATTTAGACACAATCCGTGTTTTTTTAAAAATCTGTATGACAAAGAATGCAACCCAACATAAAATTTCTTGTGCCAATTATGATAAGAAGTTGAAACTGGAGCTTTATTCCACATTAAGTTTGTGGGCGTTTGGCAGGTCGTCGAAGTATTCCTATAAAGTTTGCTCAACGTTCTTCTTTTGCAAGAAAGATTTGTTTTCAATAAATCGTTTTCTTGCAATGAGCTTTGTTCCGTTGTACAAACTGTCAAAAAAAGTATCTAAAGTAAGGTTCATTTTTTGTGCCAATAAATGACCACCATTTATTCAGTAGTGAAAAAGGAGGAGTTTCTTTGCTTCGTGGACCATATTCTTCCGTTCCGTTCCAAAGGGACGAACCAAAGTGTAAGGATAAAAGATTAGTAAGATAGATAGAAGTATAAAAATCGTTTCGAATGGTGGATTTTTGGATTTTGTTTCGAATTGTCAAAAAGTGGAGAAACGTTTAGGAATTTAATTAAGTACAAATAATTGTTTATTACGGATGTAAGTGAATGTCTCTATAATATGGAAAAAATATACTAATTAAGTTAACATTAACTCGTGATTACTATCGACTTGTACATGACCATTCAATTTTATTGCACTTGAGAAAGTTACATTTTTCCAAGAAATGTCTCACCTTGACGATTAAAGGCTGAGAATGTTTGTTAAATAGCAGTCATGAAATATTTATATATTCAAAAAAGATTTATTTTGCTTTTCATTCGTTTATAAATGCATGCTTTATATTAATATTTATGTTAAGTATGGGTTTGCGTTATGCTTTTAGGGCGTTGTGTTGCTTCGTACTTTATCAGTCTAGCTGTGGGATAACAGAAGTGTCTCTCAAATAATAATAATAATAATAATTTAATGACCTGTTCAACTTGGTAAACTTAAGCTTTGGAGTACATTGGAGCAAAAGCTGACACGAACAACAATTTTCCAGAATCGTTTGGCGTTGTTTAAATGCAATTCTTTGGGTTTCATGGAAAAATGTGTGATTGTGGATTCACCCATCACTATTCATTTAGTTTTATACAGAAAGCTAAACGAAGAGAAACCTGTATTGGAGATTTCCAAAACAGTTCCTTTGCTTGGAAAAGCTGTAGTCTTTTTTTGGTAAGCCAAGGGTGTTCTTTTCGTTGATTACCGTAAAAAGGGTGAAACAATGAATGGAACATATCATGCTACCCTTAATTGAAGGCACTTTGAACTATAGCTTATTCCCAACTTACGTTGGTAAGAAATACAGATCTAATGAATACCTAATTGTTACCATAAACGCTTATTTTGACCACTTGGACGAAATGGGCATCGTTGTACCAAGTTCATCGGACTTGAAGGAAGTTACTTTTCCATTCATCCTCGTATATTTACTAACACCAAATGCAAAATTATTATATTCAAAAGTTTAACTTTAACCGCAAAAGAAAGTCAATTGTATTTCTCACAGTTCCATTAAGCGAGGAAGTTCTATTATATTTTTTTGAAATAAAATTCTCTTTCAAGTTTCTATTACTGCATATTTCATTTTCTGATTCTGATTGTTTAGAATCATCTTGGCTATTTAACCGTGTCCTTCTCCAATCTTCAACATTTCCTTTTGAAATTATGCCACTATAACTAAACAAAAGATCTATATAAAATAAGATTCTTTACCAAGTTTATTCCTTTCAATTCGTATTTACCTTCCAAATGTTGTGAAGTTCAACATTGTAATGTTTTGCAATACACGAGGGACCATGACCATCACAAGTTTTTGTAAACAAAAGTCGCCAATTCCTTGAACTTTTCAAGTTCCTTAATCTTCTTTCAACACGATCGGTACATTATACGTACATCCTTGTGAAAATAATTATGTTCGTAGACTTCCTTCCATTATCAAAATGTTAATAATAAGTTAAAAACGAACATTTCTCCTATACTTTACGTCGATTCGATCAAAATTTGGTTACATTTATTATAATTACGCCTAAAACTTTACCAATGTCAAGTAATCACAAATCTTTAGTAAAATAGTTTATCATTTAGTTTAACTTAATGTTGCGTTACAGTCCCGTACGGCATTTAAATATTCCCCCTATGTTATTATTAATACCTTGAGCTAAATTATCTGTTTCAAAAACAATGTTATTTCACGCTCCAATAACATTTAGATAGTTATCAGCGGAAATTTTGATTTCAGTTAAATGGCGTATAGCGAGAGCAAATCAGAAGTTTTATGTTTTTTCTTTCCCTTTTCCCATTAATTCCTTGAAGTTTTCCCTTTTTTTGTGCCATTCCAGTTTGTCAATATTGGTTCCCTTACGTATGTTAATGTTCATGTTCTGTCCAATTCGTTTGCACCATATGTAGTTTCGTTCAGGGTATAGTATATTTTGTTTGCATTTTTCATTTCACCTCCTACCGTTTGTGTATCTTACTATGGTTTTGTAAATCTTTTGTTCTCTTCTCTGTGCCTTTTATTATCTTATCCATAAGTAAAGTAAACAATAACAATTGTATTAGACGATCTCTTTGTCTTATCTCTATTTTCATTTCATATATTTTAGATTTCTTGCCATTGAATTGCACTTTTCCCTTCCTTTTCATTATATTTATGATTTTCTCTTCGCTATTGCTATCTCTTCCATGATTTTCCACACATAATTTATATGTATGGGTTCAAAATCTGTTTTGATATGAATAAATTTTAAACATAGATCCTACTCCTTTTTCGTTTTTCTCCTCCATTATATTAGTTACAATAAAAATTTTAACCGTTGTCCATCTCCCGGGCACATAGGCAGCTTGTTCTACATTTCGCTCCAAGTAAGTTGAGCGTCTCTTTTCTAAGATTCTTGCACCAAGTTTAACACGTACTGCCACATGTATATAATTGTGTTCCGTACGTGCAAGCCAAGGCGTATATCCCAAAGTCTACAAATACAACGCCGGGCGGTCGTACGGTGTCATCGGAATGTTTCATTATCTGATGGCCATACGACAGACAGCATGTCGTCGTAACAGCCGCCGCTAGCGCCACTGTAATTTCCCTCTTCAAAATCGAGTACAACACGTGTTTTAACCTCTCTTCTTCGAGTACTCAACATTACTTGTATAACCAGATGGATAATTTTGCTGGCATTCCTGCGGGAAGTTTCTATGGGAATAATTCAAGTAGTGACGACGAAGATAGTGATGATTTAGTGCGAGATCTGGATTTTGTTGCGAGTTCAGGCGATTCACGGGATGCTGCTGAGTTAAAAATGCAGTTCACTGTTATGATAATTTTGATTCTAATAATCCTACCTGCTCTTGTAGGTTCTTTGCATTCTGCTGGGGAATCTGAGGATGGTGAAAATTGTGATACAGCAAGTTCTGATGAATCAAATTCTGATAATTCTGTCTCTGCATCTGATACATTGGAATTCATGGACAATCATATACAGCAACAAGTTTTTCCTAAAACATTCATCCCAGGAGTGAAAAACATCACTTTATGTGCAGATGATCAGCCAATAAAATTTTACGAACTATTTATAACGGGAGAAATTATCGAATTCATAGCAGACCAGACCAATGTTTATGCAACGCAATCAAGGAATGGAAAGGAACTCAGTAAATTTTCCAGACTAAGCAATTGGAAGCCTACAAATCCAGATGAAATTAAAAAATTTTTAGGGCTTCATGGAAAGATCATGACATGCCAGCTCCTGATCCTACACTATTGAGTTGGAAGTTGATTGATTGAGAGCGTCAACCAATATTAACAGACACGAGACCGTCACCAAACGAATTTTTAAATATGATGCGCCTGTCTGGAGTACAGAATAATGTAACACCGTGTTCTATATTCATTAATTTGCAAAAACTGTGATGAAGAGGAGCTTTGAGACGTATGGATTATGGATTATGGATTACGACGGGGGGGACAAAGTCCTCCTAATCAGGCGCGGTGATTAGAGTCTTCGACACCGCAAAGTCACTCCAGCCATCCCACACGTGAGATAATCCTAAGGATGCTGAAACGGAAAGCGTCTCCAATCGAAGCCATGACCAACATAGTACTAACATCCGATAATAGCATATGATTCTTTAGCTTTAGAAATTGACTACTGGGATCCATTGTTTCTTAATTAATTTAGAGAAATATGAAACTAAGGATTTTTCAAAACAAAAAAAGACGGTATAAAAGAAAATTTGAAAAAAATTCCATACGTTTTGGAAAAATAACGATTATTCCAGTTCAGCGTCGTAAGTTTGTATTTCTCAAAACCGCAGACTCAATCATTCTGATTCCCATAACCTTCTACATCGTTCATCATTATACAAAGGTATTTGAAACGATGATGCAGCTAATTAGGTTATAAAAATTATTATGTATTTTCCACTTCGCAGTAAACACCTACGCCACGTGATCAAATAATGTCTCATACTGTTCCATTAATCATTCATTCGATCTTCAAGCTGAAGAAGGTATTTTTTGGATTTCCCCCTGAATTATCCTATTACATATTGACAAAATGCTACATTACGGTATTGGTATTCCAATTAGATTCATGTACATAGCTCAGTAAGATATACTACATTACATACTATAAAAAGTGACCTTCCTAACATGTTCTTATATAAACAAATACTTGTCTTTTTTTTCAAGAACCATTGTCCACTATTTAAATTTTACGTTTTTAAAGCTGTCGACATTAGTTAATTTCATTATAAATTGTTGCAAAAAAAATTTGAATTTTCCAAGTGTTTGTTAAAAAAGAATTGTTTATAATAATTTATGCTACAGAGACTTCATATTCCTTGGACTATTGACTCTTTATATTTCGAATCCTTAATTTTTTATGCTTTTAACGGTGACTTTGGTGGTGTGGTGTGAACTTGGGCGAAGAATTGAAGTGCTTCCTTTGCTTCGAGTCTGCATCGTAACAAGTTCATGTCCAGTCCTCAGTTCTAAATTGTTCAAGTTGTCTTTCTTCTGATGGTGATGGACTAAAAGCACAGTTACTTGATTTTTTCAATGTAATTTTCCGTTAACGCGTGGCTTAAAACTTTGCGAATCCGTTTGATTATCACTAGATTTTTACGACGGATAATCCAAAATTGTACATGGACTGTTGCGATTACTCGTTTCATGGGTGATGACAATTTGAGAAACCACTGGTCCCAAAATCTTAAACGAAATGAAAAAAAATGCCCTCCTAAAGGCAGATCGTTTGAGAATGACTCAACCTCTACTCTTCGAACAGTTTTAGCCTTCTGTTGCGGTTTTGCAACATTTTGACGATAAAGATTTTAAGATATAGGTAACTTAAATAAACTTAGTAGAACGGTTTTAACAATTAACAGATTCATGGTATTATGCCGTACAGTACGTAACGTATTCGGCTACCTGGGTTCGACAAACTCCAGAAGTGCCAATACCTCAAAAATGCTAATTTGGAACGGGCTTCTTACAAAGTTACCATAAAGTTTAACTAAGGTCATTCAATTTGTACAACAAAATAAATAAATGGAATAAACGAACAATATAAATCAAATATTGAAAATATTGAAAATCAATAATTTGGAGTTAATAAGTTAAGTGTTGATCGATAATATTTATATATAAATAAAACCAAAATATAATTAATGCTATAACAAAATTGATTAAATTGGTGCACAATATTTTGAAAACCTGACAAGTATCTCACACTCTTACATTCCAAATGAGACAGCCAGGATATTCTGGAAAGATGCATTTTTGATACGAAAGTAGATAGTATACTAAACTGCGTGCACAAAAGGTTGGCACCCCCACAATCAGCAATTCGGCAAATTCCTATCTAATAATTAAGGAACAATTAAAGACTAATTTGGGAACACAATTAATATTTTTGGAACGCAACCATAAAGTCGGGAAACGCAATTTTTGGGTGGGGGTTGTAGGTTGATGTCAAGCCAGCGACATTTTCTTTGGAATGTAAAGAAAAACGAAAGATTTCGATACAATAATTAAGGAACAATTAGACTAATTTTGGAACACAATAAAAAAAATTTGGAACGTAAACATAAAGTTAGGAAACACAATTGTTGGGTGGGGGTGCTAGCTTGACGTTAAGTCAGCGACCTTTCTTTGGAATTTGCAGAAAAACGAAAGACTTCGATGTAATAATTAAGGAAAAATTAAAGACTAATTCAGGAACACAATAAAAAAATTTGGAACGCATAAATATGTAGTCGGGAAACAATATTTTTTGTGGGTGTGCTAGCTTGACGTTACACCAGCGACCTTTTTTAGGAAGTTAAAAAAAGTCCTGTGTAATCATTAAGGAACAATTAAAGAATAATTTTGGAACACAATAAAAAAATTTGGGATGGAAACATAATCAGGAAACGCAAACATGCTGGATGCAGCAGTTGTTTGGGTGTGAAATAATTTCATTACACATGGAGCCGCAGTTTCACCTTACTTTTTTATTTATTTATGTTTAGTTTACATTACGATGTATGCCACCCTTCGGGTCTGCTTGTGTTCTTCAAATTTCAAAGAAAAGGTCGCTAGCTTGACGTCAAGCTAGCACCCCTACGAAAAACTTCTTTTTCTGACTATATTTTTGCGTTCAAAAATTTTTTACTGTGTTCCAAAATTAGTCTCTAATTTTTCCTTAATTATGGCGTCGAAATCTTTTGTTTTTCTTCAAATTTCAAAGAAAAGGCCGCTGGCTTAACGTCAAGTTAGCATCCCCAACCAAAAACTGCGTTTGCTGACTATATTTTTGCGTTCCAAGATTTTTAATTGTGTTCCAAAATTAGTCCTTAATTGTTCCTTAATTATTACATAGGAATTTTTTTTAAATTCCCAAAAAAAGGTCATTAGTGTGACGTCAAGCTAGCACCCCCACGAAAAACTTCTTTGCGTTCAAAATTTTTTTTACTAAAATTAATCTTTAATTGTTCCTTAATTATTCCATCGAAGTCATTCCTTTTTCTTCAAATTCTAAAGGAAAGGTCGCTGGCTTGACGTCAAGCTAGCACCCCCACCCAAAAAACGCGTTTCCTGACTTTATGTGTGTGTTCCAAATTTTTTTATTATGTTCCAAAATTAGTCTTCAATTGTTCCTTAATTATTAGATAGAAATTTTCCGAATTGCTGATTGTGGGGGTGCCAACTTTTTGTGCGTCTAAACTACATGGTTGGCTCAAAAGATTTAGTAGGGATCATTTACCCTAATGCTACAAAAGTTCTCATGAAAAGCATAGAGACAAGCTGCTGGTGACCTTTTGCCCAATAATGTACGACTCGTTTAAATCCTAACATTGTCAAATTTCAATCGCAGCCATCCAGTTCTAACAGTCGTCTACTTTGGAATGCACCCCTGACACTTAGAGATGCTTGGCATAGGTTTATCCATCTGATATACTTTGCTCAAATGAACCCACTATAGATACCGTTATCCTTGGTAAATGATATGACAAGAAATCTTTCATTAAAGAAAACTACTTCCTGAAGAGTAAGAAATACCTGAAGCACAACTAGTTTGTGTACGGTTATCCTTTATTCATTAACGATCACAGATCAATGATATCCTATGGCACTGCTACCACAAAATAATGAGTCCTTATGATTTATAATTACTATAATGGGCACGCTTTTACTTTTGCTATGCTTTCGTAAGTGAACCTACTTCTTTGGACGTGAAGAAATATTGAAATAAGTAACAAATATTGTCATATTATGATGTCTTCCGTTTTGCCTTTTTGAGAGAACATTAGGTTGTATGGCTGATCCAAATTGAAGCAAGTAATTGACAACATTCTGACGTAGATGAAATCATCTATGATTCCGATGTGAAATTTGTAGATATTCTTAACCATTAAAATGGCAATTACCCATTCGCCTTAAGTAAACCATTATTTTTACATTACGTTTTATTAGAAGGCACCTGTAACAGTTGTGACCTGAAAAATGAGCAGAACGTTTACAAGTTGCATCTCTAAAACATAAACTCATTTCACCGCGAAGTGTTACCTCGGGGCATTAAACCAGACGAAATCCACTCTCACGCTCGTGCCAACCCCAAAACACAAATACTTGAATCGCATCTTGTTTGCTTGCATTTTATGCGGCAACGCGTTTTCATCTTAAAAATCGTCTATAAGAAAGCAAATTTAATACAAAATGACAACTTTCTGTTGGATTTTGTCTTTTTATTATTCCTTTAAGTGGATCAGTTTATATCGTTCTTTTTTCAGCCTAGTTTAGTTCATCCAAAAATCCAAAAAAAGATTTTTCTGGCACATGTACTAATTCCAACAAATTTTGATTTGCACCTCTACCTTTTTCGAAAAACTTGGCAATTAAGGCAGCTAGTTTGCGAACAGCAAACGCTTGTTTTATAGCGACAATTTGTGTTTAATTTAAGATGAATTTCATCTTATATTATGCATATAGAACTATTTCGTGTAAGTAAATAATCGTAATAAGACAGTATAAGATTAACACGATCTTGGCACCTTGTGTCTCGATGCTTTTGCCTCTTTTATTCTTGTTTTATTTCTCTTCCTTAATTAATTCTTTGTTGAACCATTTATTCTTCCTTTTTTACGCCCTTTTGCCCTTTTGAACCTTACGCTATTACTATTTTTATTGTTTACTAATCTTTTTCGCTATCTTTCACTTCTTTATTTTCTGCTCGTTCACTTCTACCCTCTTTATTTTTCTAATTGTGCTATTCTTTTATCTTTATTTTGTTGGTTTTTTCTACTTTTTGTTTGGGATGTGAATAGTTACATTTCCATCTTCCTTACTAGCATGTAATCCATTTGATTAACATATGTTCCGCCTGTAGGTTTCTATAAAAAATTCCTTCCCTTTGAAAGCCCAATGTATTTTCCAGCCTACTTCTTTTGCGAAATCTATTACCATCTACCCGTTTACCTTCGTTACTTAATATCTGCTTAACCACCACCGCTCATTCTCAGAATGAAATGGAGGAGTGATTCGAACATCTCAATCACAAACATTGTTAAAGTATATAGAAAAGTTTCCACTCTCATGTGTCTTCTATCCCAAAACGTTCTCGTTTCAATACTCCTTGTCCAACGTATTTCCAGTCAATGAATTCCATCACATCCACATTTGGCTCAAAACGCTTTGCAGATACAAATCTCTTTGGATTTCGGAGCAAATGGAAGCTATAGGATGCCAAACTTGGATTCGTCAACGATTCATATGGCGCTTTTTATGAGTTATGGTATCATTTGGTTGTCTGTTGTGTAGATCATTTTAAAAAAAATACAACCACGTTTAAATTCAGTCACTAGTTTCTTTACTGTCGAGTAGACTCTTAGAAGCTTCAAACCGCTGTATACAGCACACTTTTCGTAAGGGATTGTGACACTTATGCCAACACAACCAAAAAAAAACGACACCTGTGCATTATACTGAGCAATTTTCCTCTGTGGCCTGCTCACGTAGACCTGTGAATTAAAATGATAATTAATTGTCCATTTTTACATATTACGTGTGCGATTGCACCGTCCTGCTGAAACCACATATTCTACCATCCCAATTCATCCATTTACGGTACTAAATTGCGTTTATCCACGTTTTGCAGCTCTCTTCAGATACAGTAATTGTGCTGTAGAGACGGTTGGTTCAAGAAGAAGGGGCCAATCACAGTTTTCACCAAACAGTAACTTTTAGTAGATATAATTCGGGAATCGTGCATAACACGACATTTTTTACTGTCCCAGTAACGAAAGTTTTGCCTATTCCCGCACCTTAAAGGCGAAGATGATTTGCGTCACTATGATCACTTTATTGGGAAGTAACTTCTTCACTGTTTAAATTTAACGAGACTAGTTGTACACATGATAGGGGTTCTACATAGATTAGCTGATCCACTATCATCACTTTGTACGGAAACATCTTCATCAAAATACGCTGCAAAGGTGTTCGTTCGACGTTCAATTACTTCGCCCATCTTCCCATGATGTTCCCGGGCGTCCTCATTATTAATTTGTAGCTCATCTTCAGCAATGGGAATTTGTGTTGGGCCATATTCTATGAGGTTTTGTTCAAAATTCGAGGTAAGGTAAAGTAATCTAATATCAAATAGCAAAAAGGCCCCAATTCTGCTTTTTGAGTTGTCGCAAAGCTACGACCGAAGTACGATGTTTTTAAATTTTTATGGCATTCAGTTATACAGGATGTCGCTGTAAGGTTTTATTATTGTTTTAAGTCGAATTCCTCTTGTATTATTACCATTACAGTACAAAAACTGAAATACATATTTGGTCGAAAAGGTACTCAAAATTGTGCTCTGCATATCACGACATTGTTGAGTTTTGGAAGGACAGAACTTACTTATTACACGCTTCAAACATAGTGTGTATCCTTGTTCACTTCCGACTGCAAGATGAGGAAAGGTTATGGACTAAGGACAAGGACGCTTTTAAAACTTACCTAATAACACATTTTTATTTTGTTGAAATATTTTAAAATACAATAAAAAAATTACTTTAAATCTACCTACAAAAGAAAAAATACTTATGTGAAAAATTAAATTAACACGAGAAATATAACAAATTAGAGTAAATTTAATAAATTAAATTTATTTAATTTAATTTAATTTAATAAATATTGTTTATCTTTAAAAAAAAAATTAGAATATCAACAGCTTTTTATTTACAGCTGGGCTCATAGAAACTCTGTAAAAAGTCGAAATATTTGACAAAAATGCTCATTGACAAAATTTTTATTAGAAACAGATTTTCTTTGCCAGAAAACCCATTTTTATTTTTGTAACAAATGCTGGAAAGATTGTAGTGTACAGTTTCGAATTTTTCAACTGTTTAACAGAATTATGGCCCACTGACTATCGTTAAGTCAAAAAGGAAAGATAATTACTTAATTGTTCGAGAATTTCCTATCCGTAAGTTTTTTAAGGTCGAAGATCTTTCTGAACTCATTCCTTTACATTTGTTGGGATGATTAATTCTACATTTTGTAAGAGATTTTCTAAACTGTATAGAAGTCCCAGCAAACTCTTAAAATTTGATAATCGCCTGGATGTAGTCTTTTGACTGTTGAGCCTCACGGATGTTTTAGAGACTTATTTAGAGCATAAATATTCGTCTCTATTACTCGCGGAAAAATTAACTGAAAGTGTTGAAGCCTCACAGCTATTATTAACTAATGAAATCTATCCAAACTTGTTAATTTGGTGAATTCACTTTCTATACCAGAATTATACCTACATTTTGAATGAAATTAATTGAAAGGAAGAGTAAAACGTTAGGTGACGATTCACGATACGACCATTAAACTGCCATTAAATTTATTTATTTTGAATCTCGCTTCGGTTGAGGTAACAACATATAATTTCCTGCTTTGTGTTCTGTTCATGTCCGCCAACGTACGTTCAAGACATTAGGCAGACATCCTGAGAAATACCTGTTGACCTTGGATTTTGCCGTAACCGTTAAAAACGCTTACGAAAGGGTTCGTTTCGCTTGCCCAAGAAACCCATTTCCAAACCGCCAACAGTCACATGGGTACATAATTACTATATTCGTGTAGTTTCCATTGTCGCTTTGTCTTATGAAACGGACCAAACGGTTACATAGTAAACAAATATGGCGCAGTTGTTCTACACAAAAATTTAAATAATAAACAGGAAATGTGATAATGGATAAACATTCCCTCAAGGTTAATTATTGAATAATCTATTAATCGCTAATTGTACCGGTTATCTAAGCAACCAGATGCCACGCTTGTAAGAGAAACGTTTTTCATATTATGAAAATGGAAAGTAGACATTCCCTTCTAAGTTATTGTAATTGAATTACCACAGTGAATACTTACCTACCAGTTAATAAAAATTGATCACGCCAAGAAGAAAATCGGGCACCACAAATTTATTTTCGCACAAAGGATGCACCGTCCTCTGTACAAAATGACAATTTAACTTGCAATGATAACATCGCATTATGTAAATTTTTTATTTTCATTTAGAAAGCGCCATCTTCCTATTGACAAATGGAGAAGTCATCTCACTTTTAATAGCCAATCCATCTGCCACTTTCTTCTTTTTTTTTGGTTCATTTTGTAGCGGTTTTCACTGTATGACTTTGGGCATTATAATTCACTTCCATTCCTCTGTTTAGTCGTTTACACTGAAAAGGGATGGACTTCAACGATATAAGGAAGTTTTTGGGCTACTTTAAAACTCGTAATTCAAGAAGAATTTTTGTCACAAAAATGTTAAGTTTTCAAACTAATGTAGTTGATATTATCAAGATATGTAGCTATTTCTTTGATTTGTAGCTTAATTGTACAGGACAATCACTTTCTGTTTCTTAATTATTGAAAGAAAGCAGATAGAGAGAGATGAACGGAAAACAATTTCAAAAAGTTTCCTGCTGAATTTTCAAAGCATTTTTCATAAAATCAAGTATCGTGATGCAGACCTATAAGAACTTTGCCTGTAATTTTGGTTCTTAAAAGTTGTCACAGTATGAACCGCTAATATTATAAGGTTATTCAAAAATAAGTTCCCAGTTTGAAATAGCCATTGCTCTGCTAATTTTTGAGATTCTGAAAAAATAAAACCCCCTTCCTTTTGTAAAGAAACTGGGTTTATTTAATAAAGACCAAACAAGAAAAAATTAAAGATGACCATCTCTATTCTGTTCAATGAGATATATAGGTTATTCAAAAGTAAGCTCCCAGTTTGAAATGTCCATTGCTTTGCTAATTTGTGAGATTTTGAAAAAATAAAAGCACCATTTTGTTTGTAAAGAAACGGGTTTCTTTTAACACACGCCCTCACTTACACAATCCTGTAAAAACACTATTAAGAAACACTTCTGTTGATCATGTAATTAGTAGACACTTTCCAAACAGATAGCCTCCTAGGTTACCGGTTACAAGATCTTAATCCAGACTATTGGTTATTGGGTTACCTCATAGAAAGGGTGTTTTTCCTTGTTTGGTCTCTATTAAGAACCCCGTTTCTTTAGAAACAAAATGGTGATTTTATTTTTTCAGACTCAAAAATGAGTACCTAAGGCAATGGCCATATCAAACTGGAACTTACTTTTGAATAACCCTATACATATACACTTCTAAACGTAACTTCCTATATCCAATTGGCCAAGATGGTCCACACTTGTTCCTTGCCAATTTATAACTCGCTCCCTATATTTTCTCCAACCAGGATTCCACTCTAACATTGAAAGCATTGATGTTATTTCTCTTACTTTTTATACATGGTTTAAACTATTTTACTCCTATTTCATTATTTTTTCCTTAAAATAATCCTATCGTTCAGTTCTCCTAGTATTTCATTCAGAAATCGTTCTTATCTAACTTTCCTTTTGCCTATTCCTAGAATTTCTTCCTCTATTGTCGTCGTCACGAATAGTGCATAAAAAAATTATTACATGGAAGCTGAAGGCAGGCACTTCGAACATTTATTAAATTAAGGTTGAATTTTCATAAACTTGTTTTATTAATTAGCACAAGAAAAAATTAACCCTTGTTCTTATTTAAAAATGTGAGGGTTGTTTACCCTGTATCCAAGGGGTGAAACAATGTTGTCAAATAGCAGTAAAAGTACCTAGCTTCTCTAAGAAAAAAACAATTTACCTGTCCGAGATTTTTTGAGTTTTTAAATGCCTCAATCTCTTTCCTCATTTTTCATTTTGGAACTTCAATTTTTTTGGTTAAAAATTAAATAAATATAAAAAACTAGTGCACTGAAATCAGAAAAGAAAGGCCTTTCAAATGACGTATCACTTACCCTATCATCCCTATTTAAATTTTAGGGGTTGTTCTCACAGCGCTAAGGGATGAAATTACTTCAAGTTGAAATTCATAGCAAAAGTTGTCCCCTTGATGTAAAAATTGACGTGTTTTTGCGTTTCTCAAAAAAAAATTTTCTCGAGCCAGAAACTCGTCTGTTACCTTTTCGTTGGCCCACCCTGTATAATACAGGGTTCTCGCCTGGTTTGTATTTTATCGAGAGTGCCAGATTCGAATTTCAACTCACGCGACTCCTAGAAGTTGCAGAACATTCGGAAAATTTGGAAAAAATGCAAAATTTTACCCAATTTCACGAGCCAAAAAACCGTTATTTCTCACCGGTTCTTAAAATTTTTTTTTGGATGCTGAATGCGAATTTTTTAATGATTTTTTAATATACTCCTTCTAGATGAACATTCTCACAATGTTGCGTTAGTCCCACAAGACTGAAAAATTGACATTCTTTCGGATTCGGCATCCCAAAAAAAAACGAACAATAATAAGAGCAAAAACCGTCAAAATTTGCGTTGCGTTGCCCATACGAGACTGGGACGTTGAAATTCAAATTCAGCACCAACATGAAGATCCATCGAAAGGGCATAACCCCGATTCAGCGGCCCTCTATTCAGCGGTCCCCGTTTCAGCGATCCCCGTTTCCGCGGTGCCCCGTTTCAGTGGTTCCCATTTCGGCCGTGCCTCGTTTCAGCGGACCCCATTTTAGCAAAAGTGGACCTAGTTGCGTTAGCATAAAAATGAATGAACTTATCAAGTACTTTGGTTTGTCAGAAAAAAGAATAATGATTGTCACAACGGGGTCTGGACACAACGGCCACTGAACACAACGGCCACACAGAATTTAGTATGCCCATATCGGCCACACTGGACACATCGGCCAAACGTGATGTGTGTACACAACGGCCACCTTGGACGTAACGGCCACAGCTCTAGCTGGACACGATGACCACCTTGGACACTACGGCTACATATCAGATACGTAGATTGACACTAAAGCGCCTAGGTTATTTGCAGATTTAATATTCGCAAACATTACCTTACAATTCTGTGTGGCCGTAGTGTCCAGTGGCCGTTGTGTCCAAGGTAGCCGTTGTGTCCAGCTAGAGCTGTGGCCGTTACGTCCAAGGTGGCCGTTGTGTCCACACATCACGTTTGGCCGATGTGTCCAGTGTGGCCGATATGGGCATACTAAATTCTGTGTGGCCGTTGTGTCCAGTGGCCGTTGTGTCCTAGACCCGTCACAACATGTAATTATTGGTTATATTCTTTATGAATAAGTTAATTTTAATTAATAGTTTACATGTTAATACTTTCAAATCAACTTTTTGATGGAGTAAACCGCGTCCTTTTGACGACCTGTTTGCCTTTTTGTCCTAGATTCGTTTTGTGCAGTGATACCGATTCAAATGGTGCTTAAAAATCAAAAATTCCAAGCGCTTTTGAAGACAAACGAAGGAAACCGAAAAATTCATTTTTGAATAGTTATTTGATTTGTAAAACGTACAAGATTTTTTTAATCAGAAAGTTACTGCTTTTTTGCAAAAAATACCTTTTGAGATAAAAGAAATATTTATAGTAAAGTAATTACAAGCAATTTCGTAAAGGTAAAAGGGTGGGAGCTCAACGTTTAAAATTATTTTTTTCAACATTATGCTTTCTCGTTAATCATAAGTTACTACGAAACAGTGCAAAGGGGCTACGAAAAAGATATACCGCCGAAACGGGGGCCGCTGAAGCGGGTGACCGCTAAAATGGGAACCGCTGTAACGGATGGCCTCTGAAACGGGGTGCAACCATCGAAAGACATAGTCTAATGGGGTTTTGGCTGGAAAATCGTAAAAAATGGGTACAATTTTGCGCAACTTATTCATGATATTTAGGGTTATTTTCAGTTATTGAAGTACTAGTGAAAATTGTTTTCGTCCGATATGGCCACAAGCCTTGTGTGTTCTATTTCTCTGTAATTTCCTCACAATGGTGGTTCATTTCTCTTTATCATAATTTTTCCTTTTTTCCAATCACTATAGTAAAAATATAACTTCGTGTAATTTGGTTCCCCTCTATTTTAAGAGCTTCAGTACCTTTCCAGGAGCTTTACCAGTACGAACCACAAAATATATGCAAGAAATCGTGTTAACAGTGTCCATTAATGCTTCAGGACCTCTATTTTATTGCAATTCGATAGTTTACAACTGATACCGCTCACGAAAAGCTAGAAAATGTCAAGGAGACATACTTATACACGCATCTAATGATTAATTGTCAATTTACTAGATAATGAGGAGAGGTAATGGTTAATAACTGCACGAGGTTGAATTAATGGTGACCTAGGCCTATTTAAAGCACCAAATACATGGGAAATGCAAGAAATCGTATTAACAGCATCCATTAATGCGATTTTTAATGTTTGAGTTTATGCCAAGTGTAGGAAAGCTTCAGTATCTCTATTATATTGCAATTCGATAGTTTACAACTGATACCGCTCAGCCGTTCACAAAAAGGTAGAAAATGTAAAGAAAACATTCTTACACACAGATCTAATTCATTAATTGTCAATTTGTTAGATAAATAGACGAAGTAACGGTTAATGCACGAGCTTGAATTAATGGTGACACAGGCTTATTCAAACCACCAAATCTATAGGAAATGCTGAAAATCGTATTAACAATTGTGTAGGAAAGCTTCAGTATTATTTTGAAATTTACTAGTATACAACGTGTCCAAGATAACGATGAACAGCATGGGGATCTTGAAAACGGTAATAGATACGAAGGCGGTTAAATTAGAGAAAAGTTGTATAATTTAGGGTATGTTCACATGTAGTTTGTTTATCGTTTCCGAGATTTAAAACAAAATGCGATTTTTGGGTTTTTCTTTTTTCGTAATTCCTTCGTTTATTTTAAAAGATTTTAAAAAACCAAAGATACTTCTTCATTGTCACTTTTGGAATTCTATTAGATGGCGTTTTCAAATTATTTATTCGACGTTTCGTCTTCGAAGAAATCATCATCAACTTTATTTTTTTATATCGCCGCAACCCTATATTCGATAGTATTTTTTATTACGAATTTTGGATTAGATCTGTTTAAAAATCCGATCTCTTTGGAAAAAACATCAATTATTCAGTGGATACATGAATTTCACTAGGAAAGTGACCAAACGTGTTACTTCGACAAGCAAGAACAAAATTTTGGGTAAATCATTTAGTCAGTTTCTTCTTTTTAGGCAGAGGCTTAAAGCAGTGTTGTTTATGTAAAACCCTAATGCTAAAGTTTGATTTTTAAGGTGCGTGTACGTTTGTTATTATATAATAACAATTGTAACTATGTAAAATGTCTATGACGTACACGCACCTTCTCGAAAATCAAACTTTAATCTATAGGTACTTTTCATAGGATATTTTTTGTAACCCTCACGAAGGGGGGTAATTTAATTTGATTTTTTGCATATTGTTTGTAGATGTTTG
The DNA here is from genome assembly GCA_036250285.1 of Pyrocoelia pectoralis. Classification (NCBI taxonomy): domain Eukaryota; kingdom Metazoa; phylum Arthropoda; class Insecta; order Coleoptera; family Lampyridae; genus Pyrocoelia; species Pyrocoelia pectoralis. The sequence continues at coordinate 7,055,593 of CM070076.1, read as the reverse complement.
ATATGTCGAACAAATCGAAACGTTCGATAATTCTTGACATATCGATAGTCGAAAGTGATCGATTATTTGTTAAAATGAAAATTAAAGGAAGTTCTTTTGTCTTTACGTTCGGTAATAAGTTTAATTTAAAAGCGAGGATAATGAAGCTAAGCCCGTTAGATATATAAACTTGTATAATTAGCAATAAGTATTTAAACTCGGCATTAATCAGTATAATTAACATTCAACATCTCTTTTAACTACATACTTGAAGATCTTATGCAAACGTGGGAGAACCACTTTGATTAGCAAATGCGTTCTAATTTCATGAAGTTTACACAAGAATTATTTACACTCGGATTGTAACCACTTTTGGTAATACGTATATGTGATGGTGCTAATGGTTTCTTTTCTATTTTCAGAGCATGGACGCTGACAGTAGTTATGGGGGCAGTGACACAGCTCAAGATTCAACTTTAGGTCATGACAATAATTCGTTAGAAACTTCAAATACTCACGATGAAGTAGATAAATCTGTGATGTCTTCCAATGATGCAAATACGTACTTCAAAAATGAAGTAACCTTACCTATTAATTTCAATGAAGGCGAAGAAAAATCGTCATTACCTCACTACTTATCTACTGCCAAATTAAATATAGAAGAAAGTGTTGACACTCAGCAATTAGACGATTTAAGTAAAAACTACTCTAGCACACATAATTTAAATGCCGAAAATCCGAAATCGAGAAGGTCCGGTATCGATAATCCAGCTTATGAGGAGGAAGAAAAAGTTCATACACCACCAAGTAATGGTGCCCTAAAATCGACATTCGACGAAAATAAAACTTACACAAACGGCGATTTGAATACATCCCCCACGTTGACATTCTCATCACCAAACAAAAATGAGGAACAAATGGCAGAAGCTGTAAATTTGGAATTAATTAATTTAAAACCAGCCGGTAAAGATGTGGTTGGTGGATACGGTGGTACTAATGGCATCAATGACATTCCAATTAAAAAAGAAACGGAAGTTGAACTCGGTAATCCTTACGATGAATACTTTGTTCCGGTTAACGAACATCGTAAATATATGAGGTACGTTAAGAAATTTATTATTTTCGAAATTATTGTAATACAAGCGCGCTTCAATTTTAAGAGAAGTTTGTGATCGTTGCCACTAATTCATATCGTAGTTACGCCATTTGTCATTTCTAGATCGTTAGTAGGCTACCTATCCAAAATAAAAAAAGAGCTAAATTGCGCAATCAACACACGTTCGGAATAATTTATTATAGACGTCACGTAAGGTCCATGTATGAAAGTGACATTGTTAAAAGAACTTTACCGTAAAAACTTGCATATTTATTTTCCTGTTTTATTATTGTGTTAGTGGAAGAAGTAAAACTCAACCGGTTTTATTTTTACACACGATGGGGTCGGTACACATTTACTTTATGCTTTTCTGTTTTGTTTCTATTTTATGTGTCGAGGAAATTGTTTCGCTATAGTATTACCTACATTTACTTACTGCACTTTTTCGTTTTTTTTACAACGGTTTTGGGCACATTTGACTGTATTCAAAAACTTTCACTTGACAACGCTAGAATGGATGACTAAAAAAATGAAGCATTAAATTGGTTTTGTACAAAAGTGTGGCGAAATATGAACAATTTCTTTTTCGATTATTAAATGGATTATTTAAAAAAAAATATGCTTAACAGATCTCAAAAGGAAACATCTAAAGAGGCAACAGCTTTAAGTTTTATTCATTGATACGTAACGAGGAGTATTTCAATCAATCAATCAATCAATCTTTATTGTATTTTTTGAAATATACAATCTTAATCAAAATCAAAATTACCTCTACTTAACCAGCAACATAATTTTAGAACTAATTTAAATTTAACTCACATTTTACACCCCTTTTCTTCTTCTGCTCTCTAAAACCTCCTCCATCTATTTTTTCCCCATTCCATCCTCTCCCAGCACCTCTCTCCTACCTCCCTTCTGCTACCTTAGCTCTACCCATTTCTCCACCATGTGCTCGATATTTTCCCTTTCCTCTCCACATACTCTGCACAACCTCTCCTCCTCCTCCAACCAATATTTGCTGTCTTTCTCTTCACTTCCCATCCTGAATCATCGCGCCACCATCCTCATACTCCCTATGCCACCTTTTCCCTTCAGGTATCTCGGTATTGCGTCTGTCACTAAGTACTTATATTTTTCATTATATCTCTCTTATCCTCATCCTTCTTTCTTGTATTTGTACATCCTCGTCTCTCCTTGCTATTTCGGCTGCTATGTCCCGTCCCTCCACCCTCTTCCCCTCTATCTCCTCTCTCACATATCTGCCTCTTTCGTAATATCGCCTTCTTTCCTCCTGCCTCTGACGTATTCTCCCGTTCTTCACCTCGTTCCAACAACATCTTAAAATACCTCCTTCCTCTCTTCTTTCCATCTTTTCCTCAAAAGCCATCGCTCTCTTTCCCGCCTCTATACGTATCTTCCTCGGCTTAACCTCCTCCTCCACCACGTACCCCGGGGTTTCTCTATCTGCACCCTTTCCTCCCACCCCCACACCTCTGCCTCGTATAACATCACACTTTTAACTAGTCTATCAAACAGGCAACAGCCACCTCCTTTTATGTATATCTCCCCCCATCCATCTTTCCCCCAGGCGGCCCCACACTTGTGTATTCCCTTTCCTAGCCAACTCCCTAATCTGCCCATTGTCTTTATTGCCATACCTTATCCTGTAACCGAGGTATGTAACTTCGTCCGCGCTTTCTATAACCTCATCCCCCAGTTCCATTCTCGCTTCTTGCTTCTTCCTCTCTTCTTTTGAAACTCCACCAGCTTAGTCTTTCTTGCATTCACCTCTAGCCCTCTTTTCTCCATGTATTTCTTTGTTACTCTTATTATGTTCTTCATCTCTCCCTCTCTCGTCGCCACCAACACCAGATCATCGGCATATCCTAGCACCCAAACTTTTTTGCCACCTATCACGACCACACCGCTCTGATTTGTCCGTAGTACTTCCTCTAAGTCTCCAATCAATATTGAAAAGAGGCTAGGACTCAGAGGGCAGCCATGCCGAAGCCCCTTTCCAGTCCAGAAGGGTTCACCGATATCATCACCCACCTTCACCCTGCATCTTGTTTCCCTGTACATTTCTTCCAACACCTCTACTGTTTCCTCGTCCATCTTTAGGGTCCTTAAGCTTTTCCAAACTTTCCCCCTATTCACCCTGTCAAACGCCGCTGCTACTATATAACATTATTCTTCAACGTAGTCTCCATGAGTGAATACTCCCACCTTCAAATCATATTCCGGAAGACTTGTTAACTTTTGAGAATAAATAAAAATCACTGGGAAGTAGGCATTTTTAAGATCAAACACGGAGTCATAAAGATTCCATGTGAGAATTCCTTCTTTTTCTTTACCGCAATCACGAAAGAGCATAATATTCGCCAGTAATAATGGAACCGTTTGAACTGCAGATAAACGTTTTTTTTCCCTCATTGTCCTAACTACAGAAACGCATTATAGTCGCCAGTAATGGTAGTATCTTTCGAACTGCCCACAAACGTTTCTAGGAGGAGAAGATCCCGGCCATTGTCACTCCATGCTTTCCATTTTCAAAATTATGGACGCAAGTTCCACCAATATTGACCTTTTTTTTTAATTCTGTCATCTGGTGGGAAAAAAATTGTGACGGCACCATGGTCTTCAAATCTTATTTTGGGAACAAATAAAAATCACTGGGAAGTAGGCGAATTTTCCATAAAATCAAACCCGGAATCATAAATAGCGCTCATTGCTACCAAACTTTAATCCTCATAAAAAAGGTTCCATGTGACAATTTCCCTCTTCTTTTTCTTTGGCGCAATCACGAAAGCGCATAATATCCGTCATGGTGGAACCTTTCGAACTACAGACAAACATTTCTTGGACGTTGCCACTCCCCGCTTTCCATTTTCGAAATTATGAACCTGCTTTTCATCAACATTGTACAAACTGACGAACAAAATTACCTAGGTTTGATCTAAACAACTCTAAATTGACCGCAGGTCAAATCGTTTTCGTTTAAGTGTCAATATTCAGAAATCTTGCACACACTCTATGGCCTAATTAATCATTTAAAAGAGAATAGGACCCGCAACGAGAAACGAGAAATAAGGCTCTTGTATACACAGTTTTTGGGCCTTCGGTCAACATGTGTTCTCGGTTTCCACATTTTCTGCAGTGACTGAAATTGTCGTTCTCGCTATTTTTCAATGAACGATTTTTTTGTAGTTTAAATTCGGAAAAGCAACGGAAAACTTGTACGCGAAGGGGAAATATTGCCAAACGATGAGTCTGAGTACGATCAATGCGCAACTTAGTCATACAAAGCTTGAAAATGTTCACGATCAATCTCCATTTCTTACAATAATAGTAGATATGTTTAAATTGTGCTAATCGTGCAAGAGGAAGCATCCGTCCTTGGAGAAGATAGTAAGAGATGATTTTTCTCGCTTCCAATATATGTTTGAGCCAAATTGTTTAACGCCCCGTGACCCTAATTTAATAGAAACCGACATTTTGATGGAACTTGCTCCATAATATTAAAGAATTCAAGAAATTACTAGGTTTGAGCTTACGTAGGGAGATATCTTCATGCCTTATCATAAATCATTGTAGCCTCCTGTTGTGATATTGTCACACCGTAACTTAGACTTTAATGTCTTCACGTTCTTCAATTTTGTTTGCATATTATTGTTAGTAGAAGGTATTAATGATTATGGGCAAGATATAGCGAACAGAGGAAACGAATGTTCCTTTGTTCGAACTCATCGCCGCCCTTTCACAACCTGTTGTCCCTTTCCAATATCGCCTGGACCGCGGAAGCTATACTTTTGAAATTGGAAAAAAAGAAAAACCAAGAACTCTTGTAATTCCTGTTGTAATTTCTGCTTTCCATGGAATTTCCCCATTTTTTTAAAAACCTCTTACGTTAAAAAACATTTGCTATTTCATATTTAGAGCAAAATGGAGCACAGTTACTTGTCCAATTTCTTGCTCCATATGAATCTAAAGCAAATTCTAAACCTCTCACATGATCATTATTCTTAAAAAGTTAGCGAACAATGTTGAAATTTGTTACACTTGCTACTAGATTCTATACAAAGGTCATCGTTCGCCCTAAATTTTAGTGAGATGAATAGAAAATCAACAAAACAATTTGTACTATTCATCTCACTACATTTTAAGCCCGATTGTGACCTTTGTGTCGAAACAGTTAGTTTGTAAGAAGGTTTAATATCGTTCATCGACTTTTTAACAAATTATCATGGACGTTTCGATCCATTTCGAACAGTGAATTCCATCAATTCTTGCTCCATGATTTTGTACGCTTGTTATATTCACACGATTGGATGTACAACGTCCAAAATGAAGTGGATAACTAGTAGCACAGATGGAAATATACTATTTCCATCTGTGCTAGTAGGTACCCCCCCAAATATGAGGTTAACAACTTATATCTATTAAATTCCATTTACATTCAACAAAATTAGACTACCAACTAAAGACCTTCTCCATTCTTTCGCCTTGATCTAAATTTAAGCATCTGTCTGCAATTTTCATCAAAGAATCACGAACCACATCAAAATTGGTGTTATAAACAATTGAAATTGTTAACCATGTGCAAATTCCCAACCATTATGTCTAGATCTATTGAATCTATTAATTAATTAGCAATAAATTCTTATATATACACGGAAATTCGTATTGCGAAAGTGTTTTAGTATAGTTTTTAGCAACTATATATTTGACAACTTTCACTGTTAAATATAATTGTAATTCGTCTGTTGATTTTGCTATATAGCTGTTCAAAAATGTAAATATTTATAGGCTTGTATAGACGTCTTAACACACCTTACATTCAAATTTGAATTAACAGTGAAAGGATTTTTTTTTCTCTACCTATATGTAAATAAAGGCAAATATTTCTTATATGAATATGTACCACTTGTCGCAACATTTTAATAAAATACACTGACTGCTCCATTATTTCTCATTGCCATACCTTTAACATTAGTAAGTCAACAATGGAAATGTATACCAAAGTGTAGTACATGAATTGCATGAAAATAAGTAGATCATTTTACTAATATTCGTGGATCGAATCATGCACAGACTTATTCAAATTTGAAATATTCGCCGATTAGCCAGCTTGAAACATGGTTACCAGAAAGTAATTCAAAATCAATAATTTATATATTTGATCTACCTTTAACTGTTCATTTTCTGAATTTAGGTATAAAACCTTTAAACTTATACTTATTCAAAATTCTGGAGTAGCTTAAAAACCCTTTGCGGTTTTTCAAAATTGTGGAGTCACTTATTCTCGATCGGGGCTTGAAAACGCTTTATGTATGTAGTACCTACCTATCGAATACTTGAACGTTAAATTTCATGACTGTTAGCCTACCACTGACCTTGCATTTTCTGCAATTATGAGTCTATAAGCTTGTAATTTTTCAAAATAGTTGAGCCGCTTTGTCTCGATGTAGTTGTGCAGTTGACTTTATGGGGGCACTACTGCACCTACCTATGTAGTCTTGAGCCTTAAATTAAATGACGGTTAGCCTACATCTGCCTATGCATTTTCTGCAAATAGCCTATAAGCTTATACTTATATAATATCAATATATAGTTGTACGCGTAACTTAAAAACTCTTCAAATAACTAATTAGTACCTACCTCTATAATATTTTCCTCTCAATGAAATAGAAATAATATTAACTTCCCCTCACAGTCGAATCCGAAAAGGGCGAAACAGCGTAACGTTCGCAGAAAATGTGGCTACGACTGGAGTCGATGATACCGGATTATCTGTTACAACTCCAGAACGTGGAATACTTGAATACCCCGAATGGCTTACAGCACTCAAACCACGGTACCAGCAATTATTCATATCACCACCATACTCTGCTACAAATAATGAAAAAGTAGTATAATAATTACGCTGTCAAACGGGTGCCGATTTAGATTTAGATCATGCGATTGAGGTGTTTTTTTTTGGGGGCTAAAATTGCATGTTCATTATAATTACATTTATATATAACAATTGGGTGCACAGTTTACATTTATTTTTTTTTGGCAAAACCGAAGGTTTGGGCTGTGGTGGTATGAATTGGTGTTGGTCCTAACTCGGTTGTGCAACTACCAAGGTTGTATTACTATACTTCTGTTTAATTTTCAGGGGTGAAAAACTCTACGTCACAAAGGATAAACGGGATAAAAAGAAGAGAAATAAATGTTTATGTTGGAGTATTTGTCTAGTCTTTGTAGCAGCGGCTGTTATTGTAGGAGTTTTGGCAGCAGGTCAGTAACATTTTTTTGCAGTTATCTATATGCTTCTCTATTATAATATCTGGTTCTCTTCTTTCTACATTTATAATTCCAAAATTATTATTGAACCTTCAAGCAAGGACTGAAGAATTAATAAGACAACTTAAAACCTCCCCTTAGACAATGAATATTTAATAAAATCAAAATTTTTAATGAAGCGAAGGATGATATAGGCCAATATTGCTACTAATGGGGCTGGTCCTTCAGTACTTTGGTACTTTTCTACAAAAAACATAAACCATCATCCTTCGCTTCATTAAAAATTTTGATTTTATTAAATATTCATTGTCTAAGGGGAGGTTTTAAGTTGTTTTATTAATTCAATCACTACCCCTTTTTGAGCCTCTGACTCCACCATGGACTTACAAGGACTGAAGCTAAATATATGTTTAAGCTAAATGTCTTTGTCCATTTTTTATTTGAGAGGATTGATCTTCATGTATCTTCAATAGATCATTATCGCAAGTTTTTCGCACGTAAGCATTCCTGTCAACCTCCACATATTCCAGTAAACCCTTTTCGTCATCCACCATTTTAATCCTTCTTCTTCCTCTCTGCCGACGACTTTCTTCCATCATGGTTCTTTCTATTCCATTATTTTACACACCCCCTCATTCCTTACTTTAATTATGTCACAGATTCAGATGAACAAACTCTCCCATAATACCAACTGAATACCAGGAAATTAAAATAATTACAGACGAATAAGGTATTCGCCATCTTGGATCAAATGAATTAACGATACAGACCTTCACATAACATTAGCTGCATTTTCCATTTATGTTTCCAGACTTGTACCTATAGTGTCACGATTGGCTGTGAAAAATGAAAATAGGTGATGCAATTTATAAGAAATTAAATTGCAAAAATGAACCACATTTTCCGCATTTCTTACATATTAACAACTGCATTGTGTAGAGATAATATTAAAATAATTTTTCTTCAGTGGGAATTATTGGGAATCAAGAAGCTCAACCTGTTCAAGGGGCACGACAGTTCAGCGACTCACCGGATGCAGGTAAAACGAAAGTTAAATCGGCAGGAGGTTTATTCGGAATTGAAGATACAAGTGAAGAGTCGCCTCCGCTTAATAATTACCCTGTAACGTCAGAACCGGCAATTATTACAGTGGATAATCATCCTCCAACCACTGATACCTCAAAAATTGAAGGTAAAATACTTAGTTAGTAGGTACTTGATTGTTTGTAAATGTATGCCTTTACAGTACCAAGAGCCTTGGAATCGCAACTCATTATTGACAATTTACAATTTTCTGAAGAGTTGGCGCACAAAAATAGTTCAGAATTTAGAAACTTGGCCGAAAGTGTTGAGAAACAACTGATGAAAACGTTGTTTTCCGATGAGGATACAAATGGAGGAGCCAAAATTTACGTAAAAGTCGTGGAATTTATGTAAGTTACTCTTAGGCATGAACAAAAATATAAATATTATTTGTTAGGCCTGGAAGTGTGGTTGTCAAGTATCGCGTTTCTTGGATTTTCACAGATGGAGGTAATACAAAAGATCCTATCGACAAAGAGTCGCTGAACAAAAAACTAACGAATACGCTTAATGAAAATTATGGATACTTGGACGGCTATCATATACCAGAATCAACTATCGCAACCGAAAAAATTATCAACATGTGCCAAATTGGTAATAATGGATGTGAACATTCTTGTTCTTTCGATTACGAAATCAATGACTTCAAATGCGAATGTCCAATTAACAAACAACTAAGCGCTAATGAGAAGACCTGTGTAAATATAATTATTACAGAACCATCACCAAGTACAGAACCTGAAAGTATAACAGATTTTGAATTTGAACCATCACATGTAAATCATCACGAACAAGGTCGCTCACACGATGGAGACATCTATGCTGAACCGGAACCTCAACCTGAACCTAAGACTACAACTACAACTACCTACCATGACTACGAAGCTGAACTCCCTGCTCATCACGAACACAATACTCACATGCACGCAATGCCAGAGTCCACACCGGAACCTGAACCTGAACCCTCACCCAATACGCAGTATGAACCTGAGCCTACATTCAAACCAAAACCGGAATTGGAACTCCATACGGAACATACTTACCATGGATATGAAAATCTTAGTACAGAACCTGAACATATGACTACGCAGCACGACTCAAACCTTCACGCGTATACTGTTTCTCATATGAGTCCCGAGTCCACAGTAAAACCGGAACCCGAACCTGAACCAAGTACACCTCATGTATATGGAAATCCTACTGTAAAACCGGAACCTGAACCTGAAATCAACGCAAAATCTAGTACCACAACCCACGAATACGAAAATGTCGGTACAGTGAAACCTGAACCTAATACACAGGAGGAACAACACATTCATGTACAGATGGTGTCTGACGGTTATGAAACTGTAAGTGCGGAGCCTGAACCTACAGCAAAACCGGAACCTGAACCACATCAAGACCAAGACCTCTATCCGTATACCACTTCTCACTTTAGTGAAGAGCCTAAACAAACAGTGAAACCAGAACCTGAACCACAGCAAGATCAAGACCTCTATGTACATACTACCCCTCACCTTAGTGTAGATCCTGAACAAACAGTGAAACCAGAACCTGAACCACAGCAAGATCCAGTCCTCTATGCACATACTACTCCTCACTTTAATGTAGAGTCTGAACAAAAAGTGAAACCAGAACCTGAACCACATCAAGATCAAGACCTCCATACATATACTAACCCTCACTTTAGTGTGGAGCCCGAACAAACAATGAAACCAGAGCCTGAGCCACAGCAAGATCAAGGCATGCATACTACCCCCCACGTTAATGTAGAGCCTGAACAAACAGTGAAACCAGAACCTGAACCACAGCAAGATCAAGACCTCCATGCACATACTACCCCTCACTTTAGTGTGGAGCCCGAACAAACAGTTAAACCAGAACCTGAACCACAGCAAGATCAAGATCTTTATGCATATACTAACCCTCACTTTAGTGTGGAGCCCGAACAAACAATGAAACCAGAGCCTGAACCACAGCAAGATCAAGACCTCTATGCGCATACTACTTCCCACTTTCATGTAGAGCCTGAACTAACAGTGAAACCAGAACCTGAACCAGAGCAAGATCAAGACCTTTATGCACATACTAACCCTCACTTTAGTGTGGAGTCCGAACAGACAGTTAAACCAGAACCCGAGCGACAGCAAGAACAGGACCTTTATGCGCATACTACTTCTCACCTTAGTGTACAGCCTGATCACACAATGAAACCAGATCCGGAACCTGAGCAGTCTACCATGAAACATGAAGGCGATGATCATCCACGTGAAACCACAGTCCACGTGCCTACTGCGAAAACACAAGCTGAATCTAATGTTGAAGTTGTAGGTCACATCACATCAAGCCCACCACAAGAATCACCCACTACTCCTGCTCTAGTTCCCGCTGTAGAATTGGAATCGGGTCCTTTAAAACAACCAGAACCATCTAGTGTTTCAGATATGACACCGCCCCCTACCAAAATGAAGCAAACACAATCGCCTAACACAGAAACTGAACAAGTCACTGAACTAAAGTTAAATTTAGAGTCAAACGTACTCCCAACTATAACTACACCACAGCCACACACAGATCTTGAAGATACAACGTCAATGGGGGAGATGACAGTTCAGGGCTTTAACCATACTTCAGTAAAAGAGACTGATCATTATCAGGTACCTGAAATGGCAACTGTTGTCGATAGCGCAACTACTATGAGAATGGAAGAAATAGGTCACACTGATTTGGAATCACCACATACGACACAGCGATTAATGGAGAAAACAACAATAAGGCCAGACGCAAAGAACTCGCACGAAATGATCAATTCAATGGCTGTTACTACCGAAATTATGATGGATCAGGAGTCGGAAAACAACAGAACTACATCAGAAACGTTCACGTCTAATATGAAGATGGAAAATGACGAGGAATCCAGCACACATATTAATGAAAATTACATATCTAGGGAAGGTAAACTGTCTGATGATATTACTTCTTTTGAAACTTCAACGAATTTCATGACAACTGTGAAACATGTTGAGCAAGGATCCATCGCACCTGAGATGACAACAATTTTCGAAAAAACTGAGAACGAAGCATCGGTAACTGTGGCACGTGAAACGAACGATACCGAAAATTTGTACGTGCCAGTTTCAGTACAAGATAATGATCTTTCAGAAATGGATGACAAGGTAACTCATATGCATGTGACTGAAACGACAACGCAAAAATCCGATAAAGATTACATGGTTATTCCGGTCATTGTAGATCATGCTCGGATTGAAAATGCAGAACATTCAACACATCCATCGATCAAAGAGGACGCAGTAGAAAAAGTTATGGACATGTACAGTTCTGATTCAACAGAAAATGTTCATAATTTTGATAACATGTCTCCGTTTTTACCAGATATTGACAATGACACCCTTGTTAACAACCTACATTCAGAAATGGACGCTTTTACAGAATCATCGTATCATGTAAACGAAACTGATATGTACAGCTCTTCAGAAAATCCCCCGCGTCTCGACAGTGACGAAATGAACGAAACCAACCCTCAAGATCGTCATCCGATTGACGCCGTCCTTTCAGTTTTGCCACTTGATAATGACACGTTGAAATCTAATGAAATTGTAAATAAAATCGAACGTGTACCGATTACTAAAAAACTGAAAATTGAAAATGCCAAAGATGTTTCGGAATTGAACGTAACACAAAGTGTGATAATGGATATGACAACCACTAAAGCTGCACGCAAGGAAGTTACGCTAAGCCCTGATATCATAAATAATGTGCATAGTAACAATTATTTCTTGAAATTGCAAACAAGCACTGAAGCCGAACATCGCACTGAACCATTTCCAAACAAAGACAACACGAAACCTTCCGAAAACAACATAAGCACCGAGGATCTGATCGCTCAAGAAACCACCACAAATAAATTACAAGAAACCACAGTAAAAAATGCTACAACAGTTCAAGTTGTAACAGAAAAGGTTTACGTTATAGATGACCGAACCGAAAAACCTTCTGAAGATGTTCCAACCACACAAATGTCCGTAGAAAGTAACAGTACATCATCCCACCCATCAAGTGAAACCCACCAATACGAAGTGCACGAAAACTTATCAGAAGATATCACAACAATTCGAAATATTATTCAGTTCAGCACAACTGAACTGCCCAAGACCCCTCCTCCAGTTATACCACTATCCGAAGAAAATGGGAATACAAAACAGGAAAAAAAAAGAGCCGATGATAAGTTCAATAGGTTAGAGCCAGTTGAGAATATTTACGACCACAGGGAGTTACTAAATGATATTAACGATGATGATAAATTCCACGAAAATACGAAAAAAGGAAACGGTCATAACTTGCTCATAACTGATTTTATGGAACAGCCGACTTTCACATCTGCCCCTCACTACAATAAAGAAGTTGACGAAGAACACGATTTTTATTTACAAAATTTAAAAAATGCAACATTAACATCGGACGTTAAACCCGTTACCGAAGGTTTCACCATTAGTCATTTTTCTAGATGTGCCAGTGGACAATTTCAGTGTTTCAATGGTACGGCTATTAAAGGGAGTACCTATTGTATTTCGGATAATGATAGATGTGATTCTGTTGATGATTGTACCGATGCATCTGATGAGGTTGGGTGTGCTGAAGAGAAGTGTCTTGGAAATTTCCAGGTAAGTCGGTTTACTATCACAGTGAGTTCGCTCATTTTTGAGTTTCAGTGCAAAAATGATCAGTGTTTGAAGAGGCTACTTGTTTGTAATGGAATTGCTGATTGTACTGATGGAAGTGACGAAGTTGATTGCGGTACTTAATCATTTTATTTGCCTCAACAAATAATATTGTTCGTTTTAGAATCTTGGAAATGCGGATTTGACGAATTCTCATGTGGTGAGGGTAGTCGTTGCATTCCACTGTCGATGAGATGTGATGGACGTAAAGATTGTCCTAAAGGTGATGATGAACATAGCTGTTACTCACAACAATGTCAAAGTGATGAGTATAGGTGTAGTGATAAAGAAACTTGCATTCCGGCTAGTTGGAGATGTGACGGTGAAAGAGATTGCATGGAAGGGGATGACGAAAATTTGTGTGGTATGTGAACGTAATCCTAATTAAGTACCAATTGCGTGAAATTTATTTTTCAGAATGCGCCTTTGACCAATTTAAATGCGTGAAAGGTGGCGGCTGTATACCAAAAAATCAAATGTGTGATGGAATTGAACAGTGTCCCGATTTCTCCGATGAATGGAACTGCTTCAGGTTGCAAGAAGTCGTGGAAAATACAAATTATGTGGAGGTAAAATATTTTTCTTTTAGTCCATGAAGTTCTTTGTGTTTTTCTTACTGCATATTCCCCCTACTGAGATTTCCTCGTGGCTCACTGTACAAGATTCTGAGAATTGACTCCTACTCGCCTGGAGTTGGCTCAACGCCGGAACCCCGTTCATCCGGACTTTGGGCTGCTGCAATTCCAGAGCAACAGGCCCTGTTCTACTATCCTCTGGTTTGCAAGGGATTGCGGTGGATTGGTACTGCCATATCCACTATGAGGAAATACTGGCAAAAACTTCGGTACTGATACCCCCCCGGTGGTTGGTCTACCGCGTCTTGTGCTTGCCGTTCACGTTTGTTCTCATTTCTGGCGTGGGTTCGGTGCAGGATGGATGTCGCGGATCAGATCGCTCTCGTTGGTTACCCGGATCGCGTTTGTTTCGGCGAAGTGCTCAATAGCATTCTGTTCTTCCCTGGCTTCTCCTTCGTTTGAGATGTGCAAAGCTCCACTCAGTCGATATTTCCCGGATCGTCGGTGTCGCATCCCGTTGTCAGAAATAATCGCCTTCGCGCCCTTTGAGAAGCCAAATCTTCAGTGTTTGATAATTCTGTCTGGGGAGGGGGGGGGGGATTTGACTTAACTTGTCGTACATCGCAGCACCGAAAAGCCAGACCAAAGACAATTTAAGGGGGGTTCAATATTGACCCTGATTTCTATCGCGTTGAAGGCCTCTAAAGCTCTCTTACGTCTGCCCAGTTTGGTGTTCTTCCTAGACACCTTTCTTTCACCTGCACGCACCGATCCTGGTTTACGTTCGCCCATTCCACTGAAGAAATCTCTACAAATTTGTTTGATGAATTCCGTAATTTTCGAATAATGAGAGCAATTTACGAGGAAATTTAGCCTGAAGTAAAGAGTTGTGATGGAACGACAATTTTTTCTGCTAGTACGCCAAAAGTTCACTGGCCATTGGAAAAGACTCGGACTTCATTTTTTGGACAACTCGCTGTGACCACTGTATTGGTCGGATTGTTGACTTTTATATCTGAAAATGACCCCAATGAACTGAACCCTCACGGCAGTTATGCCTATCGATATCGCATTGGGGTATGCTATTTCTATTGTAATTTTGAAAGAATCTCAAAATATCGCAAGAAAACAGTATCTGTCACTTTGACACATCCTAGACAGCTTGAAACGTTATACTTTTTGCTAAAACTAGGCATATGAGCCGTGGCATGTTCTTAGGGTCATTTTCAGACATAAAACTCCATGATCGGAGCAAAACTGTGGTCAGAGCGAGTTGTCCAGAAATGCATGCCAAAATCCAATTTTAACATGGCGTTTATATGGGAGTGTGATTATGAAATTTTGGTTACTTAGGACAATTGAACCCCTCCTTAAACGGATTTCGTAAGATGGAGGCGCAATTATCAAAATATTGGTTTCCCATTGGCCATCAAAATGAATGGTATGGACAGCTATTATAAGTAAAGTGGTTCCTTCGCTAGCGAAGAAATAGTTAAGAATTAAATCTAGGATTTTTTAACACCTTGACTTTCATGATATTTAATAAGGGAAGGGAATAATCTATCCCCACGGTGGAAGAGGTGTGGCTTATACTCGCGAAGGGAGCATATCTGTCATAATGAGTTTTGTCAATCTAGGACAAAAGACAATGTTTTCCTGAACCAGATTTCTTCCCAAAATTGCCTCCAAAGTGAATATATTTTCGTGCAACATTCTAAAGTGTTCTATGACTGCAAGAAGTTTAATCGAATCGACGTTTGTCTGCGAGAATAATAGGAAGCGCTTTGTTAAAACACTGCTAAGTAATAAGGCCAAAAGGCAAATTTTGATTGCTTCGTCAAGGTCATAAAGGGAATTTCAAACACTCGTTTCGTATTTTTGGAAATTGATTTTCAGGCAATATTGAGAACTCGAGAGGTTCGTGACGGCACCGACACTTCCCGCATGCACAAGAATCAGTCACAGGGGCCCTGGGAACGGCATTACCTGGGATACTACCATTCAGAACGCTGAATGAAACAATGAGAACCACCGTGGCGCAGCAGGAAGATAGATGAAATGAACCACTGTACTTCTGCACATAAGCTACTTCGTCATTTCCTACAACATTGATCGCTTCCTCTATAAATGCTAATTCGACCATGTACTGCATGGGCTTATCCAGTACAGTGCTCGGAAAATAACCCAATGACAAAGTACCACTTCTTTTTTGTTAACTCTGCAAACCTTCTCCATACACGTGTATGGAAGGTTTATTTAATCAATATTTATCCTCACTTTGTGACAGTTTTCCACGCAAAGTATGGATTTCAATTTATACAAAAGATCTTCTGTACCCCTCTCTGACGCTATCCTTTTTGTATTGCTTCAAGTTTCCCTTATAGTCGGCTCTCATTTTGTTCTTCCTTGTGCTTTCTGCTTTTTCAGCAACTTACACCCAAGGGCGCCGCCAGAAAATTTTCCCAGGGGGGGGCTAGTAGTATTGGGGGTTCGTGGCTCTGGCGTTTTCTCAAGATTTCGTAAAAAAATTATTTTTATTTTTAATAACTTTTACCTTTTTTCTTTTTCCCAAGGGGGGCGATTGGCCCCCCCCCCTTGGCGGCGCCCTTGCTTACACCACCGGAGATGGTTATAGGATGTCTGAGAACGCCTATTCAATTCCTCCCATAATGGAGAATTTTCCAATAAAATTTGATTTCATCCTGCGAGCCACTTGGACTGTAGAGACGGTTCCTCGGTAGGGTGCTCTCTTATTTTTTCCCAAAAGAGAAAGAAACAGGAATAGTTCTATATAACTTTAAAATTGGGAAAATGTTACGGTTATACAGTCAGAGTGCAGATTTTGATCAATCTTACTTCAAGTAGTGAAGGAAGACAGTTAATAAATTAAATTGCTAATGCGACCATGTTTTCGATTTAAACCGACTACCTTTCAATTTGCAATGGTCGATTACGCTAATCCTGTTCACTAAAAGTTTTCTTATTGATTTTCCTTGTCAGAAGACAATGCACATAGAGCTACCTTTTCAGAAATCTTCTTTTTAATTTGGGCAAGAATGAAACATTAGCTGCTGAATATTTTCTTCAAAATGAAATACCATTTACGTCGTGTGACTTATGGGCATTTATACAGGGTAGCCCCTTAGTGCGAGGAAGTCCAATATAAAAGATTAAAAAATGTTTCAAATAAAAGTTGTAAGATACGAACCATTACATATTTGTAAAATATTTATAAACATACAGGGTGCTTGGAATAATCGTGGCTCCAGGCCGACATGTTTTTTTAAATGGAACACCCTACATTTAATATTTCTGATTGCTCTATTAAAATGATTCAATCCTCATATTTTTGTTTTTTAAATGCAGCGTTCTCAAGTTATGAATTTCTTTCATGATTTTTATGAAGAAACATGGTTTGATTAAAAAATGCTTAGGCTCATTCAGTTTTAAAATATTGAGTCCATATTGGTACATAAAGGTCAATCCTTAGTGAATATACAAATATTTGTCGATTTAATTATACAGGGTGATTGCAATCACTCGTGAAGTTTTGTAAATTTCGAATAAGTAGGAAAAACTTTGTTATTTTAAATGTATCATATTGAATGAAATATTGAACTTCCTCGCACTAATGGGCTACCCTGTATGTACTGTTAGTTCAAACAGTCGGTTTTAAACGATAACGCAATGTAACCTTTTGCGGGAAAATTTCTTTTTTCTTATATGTGAGTGGAAAGTGGATGTATTTTCCCTATTTTGAGGGAGCAAAGTACCACTTTTTCTCCCTTGGGAATTTTGTTATACTTTTTCTCCCTTGTATTATAAGTCGCTTCATTAGCAGCTTCTAATATTTCGGCTGGTGTATTTTCTTATACATCAGAGTCTGAATTCTCATTAGACATTTCAAAAAGCGTTAATACCGATCTACAAATGATGAGATATTGATGAAATATATTTAATTAAAAATTGTGACACATGACAAAAGCCTTCTTGATGTATTTTTTAAAAATAACTAATGGTAACGTATAATTGTTGTGAACGGAAAATAAATTCACATATAAGAAAAAATCATATATCTACCGCGAGAACAAAGTGAAATTTTCTCCCGAGGGTGATTAATGCCCTCGCTTCGCGTCGGGCATTAAACTTCACCCGCGGGAGAAAATTAATCACTTTGTTCCCTTGGTAGATAAATAGCTATTAACTAATATATTACTGAAAAAAATTGCTTTTTTCTGTTTTCTTCCTTATAGATTTTTTCATGAATTTTTATTTCGAAAATGATAAACCTCAAACACCGATTAAAGGCTGTATTTTTTATAAGTAATTCTGTTACTACCAAACTGCCTAAATAAATTCCTTCAAGCAGGACATAAGGTATCAATACAAAAAGGTCCAGGTTAAAAGCATATTTTGAATATGAATTGAATACTTATTGAATTTTTATTTTAAAAATAGGGGAAAGAGGGCGGCAGTGTTTTTTGGAATTAGATACCAATATTTAAATATAAAATTACGAAAATCTCAAAAAAGAGAAATTAACAGATGAAACATATTGCAGGTGCGACCCCAAAATATGTCTTGGCTTCAAGTATGCAGTTCCCTTTGGAATTCTTCCCATTCGGATATTGCATGTCAAAAATTAGGTTTTGCCGGATCAGCGAGTACAGAGTTTATAAAATTAAAGGCGAACTCCACCCTTGGATATTACAAATTGAAAGAGTTACAGTCTAATAACCCTCTTTTAACCCAATTAGAAAAAACTGAAGATTGTGATTCAATTGTATCAATTACCTGCCAGGACTTTGGTAACTATTTCCACATTGATTGTATTTTCCTACATTTTTATAATTTTTAGAATGTGGAAGTCAAACATCTTCAGATGTGCCATCGGCTAGAATAATAGGAGGTAACAGGGCAAGTGAGACACAGTGGCCAGGTGTTGTTCTTCTTTACAACAAGAAGTATCACGTACAGTGTACGTCCACAGTGATTGCACCAAATTGGGTATTGGCTAGCTATTCGTGTGTGCTTGCTGAAAAACATTTGCGTAACGACGTAAATGAGTGGGTCCTATACGCGGGTGGTACAAACTTCTCTGTGAACATGAACAATGGCACACAACTTCGGCTGATACGTAAAATAATTCCTCACCCACAAGTTCGTGTTAAAAAATGTTGTAGTGACACATATTAACCTTTGCATTGCAGGCGAAATACTCTGAAATCGTATATAGTAATGACATCGTCATAATACAACTTGATATGCCACTAAACCTAGGTTCAAATGTTAGCGCAATCTGCTTGCCGAACACTGAAATTGAACCACGGCAACTTTGTGTCACAGCCGGATGGGGTGTCAAAACACCAGGAGGTAAGTTCATAACGTGTAAAAACCATCTACTTACACTATTTACCAACAGAATCCGGTCGACAAGAATATCTCCACTACTTACCAGTTCCTACACTTGATATTGCACAGTGCAATTCGAGTGAACATTATAATGGGCGATTAACTAAAGATAAAATCTGTGCGGGATACACAGATTCCGACAGAACGCCATGTTATGTAAATATTGACTAACGTACAAAAAGTGTTTTTTTTTATTGGTGTCATATTTTACCATTTTAAATCACGCCCCAGCGTGTTTAAATCGCGTTTTCTAAAACGCGCGTGTTTTAAAGTTGCCATGGCAATACTAAAAATTTGAAAAACGGGAATTCTATTGGTTATCGATCTAACAGGAGTACTTTGTTACGTCAAATAAACTGACAGATTGCAAATTAATTTCCGTTTATTGGTTATTGATCCGACAGGAGTACTTTGTTACGTCAAATAAACTGACAGATTGCAAATTAATTTCCGTTTTTCTCATTTCCATGACAATGAAAGGTATACTGATTTCGCATTAGGAATTCAACCATTTCACATTATTAGTTCTTATTTCCATTTTAATACCAGATTTAAAGTGCACCAATAAAAAAAAATAGCGTAAAGTATAAGTGGATAAACAGGTCTTTAAAACACTTGCTCTATTTCAAAAATTGAAAACTCGCACGTGTTTTAAAGACCTGTTTATCCACTTATACTATTTCTAACATAATGAACTTTCAGAATGATGAAGGTGCACCACTAATGTGCTTCTCCGAAACTTCAAATACGTGGGAATTACAGGGTCTATTATCGCATCACGCCAATTGCGGAAGAAATCGACATCCCGCTTTATATACATCCGTTAACAGGGAGACGAGAGAGTGGATTAGAAACACAACTGGAATGCATTTAATGGTAAACGAAAGGGTCGCACCAAGTTAAGTGATAGTCCTGCGAAATTAACCTGATTTTTACATACCTATAGACTTTTTTATGACTGGATTTGATAATTTTATTTTTAAGTTTTTAATTATATTATATAGTAGGTATCCCCCCCCCTACCTATTATTTTACCTACTTTATTGTGTGTAATTGTGTAAATAGTGTAAATGTTGATTCTTGCTAATTGTTAGGTATAAGTAGGTAGTTTTAATTTTTACAAATAATTTTAATTACGTGTGTACATGTCTGCCTAATTGTTTAGTGATTACCTATACCATTAAACATATGAAGCAATATATCATATGTCTAACTTTTGTATTAAATCCGTCCAAGCTCAATGTATTACTTAACTAAACTTTCTATTTAACTAGTCACATTGTTATTGTGCCAATAGCATGCTAGGTGACGGTTTCGTTTTTGTACATATAATTCATTGTATCTTAATGTACGTAACTTTATTATAAAATAAGTATTATTTTTAAATAAAAAAACAAACTAATGTATTTGTTGCAAGAGCCGCTTGAATGCAAATGTAAATCCTGCATGCCGAACTAATACCTACCTATAAGGGTATTTTCTTCTATTCGCAGCCTAATTCAAAATGACCTCAAGATAGAGGGTTCTAGTTATAAAATACCTGCACATGAAGACACCATCACCCACCCATTCAAAGCTGGTAACTTGTCCGGAACCCCAAATGAGAAGTACACGTAGACTCGACAACCAGTGGTACAAATTCGTATGACTTTCTAAAAAGAGGACGTCAACACAGTGCTTACAAAACCCTGCGGGAGAAAATTCCCATTACTACCCGACGGAGTTTCTCAAAAACCATCCCTCCTCCCAATTTCCGAGATATTCTAAGGTTAACGAACAGTCGGGGAATGCTGAAAACCCCATCACCTGTATGCATACCATTTACCCTACTGGACTATTCTGTACTTACATAACCTAGGCTATTCCGTCATGCCCTGGAACGACCTACACATTTCACTACCGCTACCGCGTTTGCAAAAAAAAAGCCTCTTTCGTATGGCGACAGTCTAACAGCAACTTCCACCTAACCTTGGGTGTCTTGAGTTATTATTAATTAATTAATTAATAAAGAGCCGGCTCTGCATCACAAAACATTTGTTTCGAGGCCAGTCGGGGCCTAACTCAACAGTTTTCTCATTGCCTTTTGTTCCAGAACACCCTTTAACAACCCACACAAACTTACGGGTATTGCTGTTTTAATTGTAAACTTGCTCTAGCACTTGGTGACATTGGGAAACCAACTTAGAGGTAATTTTGCAGTGTTCTAGTGCCTACAGGGAAGTCCTGGAAATGTTGATAATTTTCTTTATGCTATAGGTATGCATGAAAAATTTAGTGCCAACTCTACCATGATAACTCCCAGCCCTATATGCAGAGCCGACTTGGTCGCTGCTACGCTATCTTTGAAGTGCTCCGCATAGTATAGAGTGGGATAGTGAGCTTAACCCCCTGGTATGTATAGGAATTCACTACTTCTACAGCTTCCCCTCAACGGTACCATTTGTCACCAGATGCCATCCTACTACCCTTCCTGAACACCATTGCTTTTGACTTTGCAATAGTCATACACCTTCCCATCATACCATCTCAGACAGTTAACCCCCCCCCTCTTTGCCTCTCCATCCTATTCTTCCCTTATCTCAGTTATCAAAGCCCCTCGCGCCCTATCTATCCTTGTTGTGCCCGTTGTTTAGCCAGAACTTCATACTTCAAAACTACATTTCGTTGGTTATATTCTAACACGTCGTAAGCCACACTTTTTTAGGAATGTTTTGGTATTTTTTACGTTTTACCTTTTGGTATTTTAAATTCCTTGCAACGTTTTTCATTTCATTCTAAACGCTGGTAAGTCTCTAACTAACTTATTGTATTCCGTATAATCCTAACAGAAATTGGTGGACAAGTAAATCATATAAAATCCTTTTTTGACCTTCTACCAAAGTTGGAATCACAAGGATTCAAAAAAACTATTTAGAACTACTTCTGGAAATCGAGAAAAAAAATCTATCTACTAGTTTCCTAGTATCAGGAAGACTAGGAGTTTTAATTCTTTTAATCATAATTATAGTAATACTTTGAATATTTGCGGAATGAAAATGGAATATTTTGTACCTTACGCAAAACATTTTTTGAATTGCTCACTGAAAATTAAGAATAAAAGAGGTACATATTTGCAAAACGAACATTTTGCATGTAGATAAAGTGATTAGATATTAAATTCCAGAAAACAGTAAATTTTGGCACTATCACTCCCAATATTTTTTTTATAAAAAACATTGAATGCTGATTACTGAAATATTATGACTCATAATAATAACAATAATAAACATATCCAAGAATAATAAATACCGGATCTTTTGCAATTAAATCCCAATATTTTTGTATAAGTTGACTGGACTATTGTACGTGTTCTATTTTTATTGAAAATTACCTATAATATTCTCATTTGTTCACCTTTGTAATCTTAAAGATTAAAATTTGTTGTTTGTCTGAAAAACGATTTTTGTAGGTAAGTATAATAGGTTAAATGATATTTTAAAACTAATTCTTCATTTTCATATGGACCACATCTTGTCCATCAAAAAAACTTAATAAATTAATGATTTTCTATCTATACTTAAGTAATTAGCCAATTTTGGAATTAATTTCTAATCGTCCGTTTCTGTGTATCGATTTAAAAATATTGATTACGTACATAAGGTTGCATTACATTTGGTGTAAATACCAACAATGCAGTAATAAGTATAAGATTTTGTTATAAATATTATTTTATAAATTGTCTAAAGCGTACCTACCTAAATGATCTTAGCCAGAAGCGTGCGATTTTATACATTCCAATTTGAAAACAACTTCTTATATTTTGATACTAAAGGAGTTTTTATTATTTAATTAATTTTTTGTGTGAAGTTTTATTTTTTCAATATAATTAGAACCATTTTCAGCACGATATACAATACTGCAACTGCAAGGCTTATAAAGACGAAGAAATAAAGTTTATTTTCAAATCCAATACATTTTTAAATACATTATTAAGTGTTTAGTAATAATAAAATATAACACACAACCTTCCCTTAAATTATTTAATTAAAGAGACACGAATTAAGTGTTTAGAACAATAATTTACTAACAATAGGTACGTCGAAATTCAGGTTGTGCATATAGCCAATAGTGCTGTACAATTGAGAATCACACAGAGTTCTAATAACAATTTGTAGATTTCTAATGAATAATAAACACAGTGCCATCAACATTTCAAGCAGTGTATTCAATATCAATTATTTCAACCTCTTCTTCTTCTTCTTCATCTTCTTTTTCGGTGACCGCAATAATTGGTGTGATAGTATTTGATTTAGAAACTCGCAACTTGTGTACAATAATTTCCAAAATAAAAACTAGAAATGAGATACCTAAACAGAATCCCCAAATAATAAAAATCCCGTAGACGTGGTTCAGTTTTAAAACTTGAGGTTCCGTTCGATATTCGAGGGATTGAATCTTTTCTTTAAATGTTTTCACCAACCGTCCACTACCATGATGTAGGTATAAACCATTTTCAGTTAGTTGTGTTACAACTTTGTTCAAAGTATCAAAAAAGTAATGATCTGGCCACATACCTAAGACTATCTTTTGGTTATGTAAGACTGAATCGTCCAAAATTAATTTATTATGGATGGTTTTATACCTCTTGGTCAATATATTGATGTTACGCACTAATGCAGCAGACTGCATGTTATGAACAATAATACCCTCTAATATCTTAATGTATAGACCAAAACTTACTTCTCTTATTACTTTATTTGAGTCTTCTAAAAGTGAATGCGTTTTATGGTCGATAGCCACGAATACCTCCGAGTAAATTGGAATATTGGATTTTATTAATTCTCGAACGGAATCTATACCTGGTTCGAATTGAGGGATAGTTTGAACACGAATTAAGTTTGAAACGTAACCCGTTTGTACTACGATGGCATAAAATATGTAGCTTAACAATAGCACTCGAAGTGACGTAACATTGGGAATCCGGCTGCAACTACCCCAAAATGTTAAGGAAAGTATTTCCATATTGATAAAGCCAAAAGTGGACAAATTGACGGGAATTCGTTTGTAAAGCAAAATTATTACGTAAAAAAAAATCGTTAGTAAAAATCCGGCGGCAACCATTATCCAAACCTCTCCCTGAAATATTATTAAATATAACTTTAAAGGTGGAATTTGTTTAGGTAATGGCATTAACCATATGTTATGGAACATAAATATTGTAGAAGTTAATGCATCAAGGCTTTCTGGACCGCGGCCCAACACACACATGGATATTTCAGTACCATAAACCAAGTTTAGACCATATCTTTTCGTTAATATTGCCATAGTTGCGCCAAGAGAAGGAAAAGTTTCACGGATATTGAACATCAGATAACCTACTGGACAACCGTGGTAACTTCGAAAACCTTTTCTGAACGTTAAAGTGGGCCCATCTTGGCAATCTTCTTCATAAATAACATTGGGCCTCTTTCCACATTCGTTTCTAACACTCCATTTGGTTGACTGATACAATTTACACTTGGATGACCCGTTGCCGTTAACAAGTATTACAGAATTAGTAATTGGATACATCCACAAATTTTCAAAAACGTTATCAATTTCGGAAATAATTATTAAAAATGTACCAGTCGACGTACTTTGGACATACCAAGCCGGGCTTTCTTTTAAATGCTTCAAAGCGTTACCTAAACTGTTGCTATCATTTACTTGAATAATAAAGTTGTAAACGAATTGTTGCTTGCCCAGTTTTTGTGTTGCATTCAAATTCCAAATAATCTTCGGATTGGGAATTTCAAACTCCACATCACTCATAATTCCATCGGTGATTATGCAAACGGTTTCGTTTATGCCAAACAGTCTTTCAATAACTCGCGTCACAGAGTCACCGTTTTCATTTAAAGGTAACATCAATTCGCCACTTACACTCCGCAAGAACAAAACGCACAACACAAACTTTACGACCATCTTTCGCGACCCGTTTCTTCCAAAAACTTCGTTAAACTGCGGACAAACATCGCTTATTTTGTTTTTGGTCATTTAATCGATTCAAACAACCTTGCGTACGTGTAGGTACTAGGTATATACATACTTACATTGGTTGTTAGGTTTTTTCTGATTAATCGATACGAAAAACATCTATAACCTTGCGTACATACATCGGTTGTTTTGTTTTAAAATTTCTTTCTTTCTTACTTGTAAACGTCAATTTATCAAGTCACGATTTTTTTTTAATTTATCGAAATTTCTAGAATTTTGCAACAATTATTTGCAAGTAAGAAACAAATAAAATATTATACATCACACGCCAGGTAACCGTTTTTACCTGGCTTGTAATGTAAAATAGGTACTATTATAATTGCACAAGAGGTTTGTATTTTACCGAGTAAATTTGAACTGTTTAATAAAAATCGTGTTGGCTATAGTAATTAGACAAGAAAAACTGTCACCTATAATAAAATGGGACGAAGAAGTTGGAACATCTTTAGGTTGACAGTTTTTCAAGCCAAATTGCTAAAAGAAACAGATTAGAATTTAAACCGTCAGTGGTCGCTATAAGACCTCTCATAAAAGCTGGCAGGACCAAATCGGCCGAATCAAGTCGGACGTATTTAATTATTTAGTACTTATTTTGTACTAATTTGTACCACTAATAAAAATTTGGTACTCCTTGCCGATTTGGAAAAAACAGTGGCGCTGCTAGCTTCATATTAAGCTGGCAGGACCACAAGAAAAAAAGACAAAACAGGAAAAATCGAGGCAGAAACACAAAGATCTGAATTTTTACTAATTTGTACCACTAATAAAAATGTTGTACTCCTTGCCGTTTTGAAAAAAACAGTGGCGCTGCTAACCTCATATTAAGCTAGCAGGACCAAAAGACAAAAATAAATAAGACAAACAAAAAAAAGGCACATACGCAAAGATCTGAATTTGTACTAATTTGTACCATCAAAATAAATTAAACATGTTCAAAAATTTTCCCTTAAGACAACACCCAAATGATATGAAGCCTATTAGGGTCAAGAGTAAACTACCCTTTGCCATAAGCAGAATCAGTTGATGCTCGTGCGATCTAAACAGGATAATTTGTGCCTCTAAAGTATGAAGTTTCGAATTTCGTACCCTCCTCCTTCCTTTGGAATTTACCCCCTATCGCTTTTCGGCTCAAGAGTGAAGTACCCTTTGCCACGAGCAGAATCAGTTGATACTCGTACCATCGAAGCAGGATAATTTGTACCTCTCAAATATGAAGTTTCAAATTTCGTACCCTCCTCCTTCCTTTGGAATTTCCCCTTATCGCTTTTCGGCTCAAGAGTGAAGTACCTACCCTTTGCCACGAGCAGAATAAGTTGATACTCGTACCATCGAAGCAGGATAATTTGTACCTCTCAAATATGAAGTCTCGAATTTTGTACCCGCATCCTTCTTTTGGAATCTACCCCCTATCGCTTTTCGGCTCAAGAGTGAAGCACCCTTTGCCACGAGCAGAATCAGTTGATACTCGTACCATCGAAGCAGGATAATTTGTACCTCTAAAATATGAAGTTACGAATTTCGTACCCCCGTCCTTCCCCTTTGGAAACTACCCCCGATCACTTTTCGTCTCAAGAGTAAAGTACTAAATATGTTTACATTGATATAATAATCATTTTATTCAATTTCCAGGGCTGCTTGCACCATTTAAATATTATTGAAAGATTACCCTGCAGGTATAAATATTGTAGTTCAAAAGGATATTTCACATATGTATCTACTTTTATAAAAAAATAATTAGTAGAAAACGCTTGTAAACATTTTTAATAAGTACACCAAGAGAAATGAGGGAATGAATTTTAATCAAAAATAATAAGAATCAAAAGGTAAATATTTGATTGATTTTAGTAATATGTAATTTCAAAAAAGAAATTACGAAACTGTTTAGACACCTTTGCATCATTTTTAAAAGATTAAACCTATCTTAAGATGTTGTGACAATATTATGTATTGCACGATGTGATCGGGAGTAGACTCCAAATGAAGGAGGAGGGTACGAAATTCGAAACTTCATATTTTAGAGGTACAAATTATCCTGCTTCGACTGTACGAGTCTCAACTGATTCTGCTTATGGCAAAGGGTAGTTTACTCTTGACCCTAATAGGCTTCATATCATTTCGGCATTGTCGTACTTGAAATTTTTGAACATGTTCAATTTATTTTGATGGTACTAATTCGTACAAATTCAGATCTTTGCGTATGTGCCTTTTTTTTGTTTCTTTTATTTATTTTTGTCTTTTGGTCCTGCTAGCTTAATATGAGGCTAGCAGCGCCACTGTTTTTTTCAAAACGGCAAGGAGTACAAAATTTTTATTAGTGGTACAAATTAGTACAAATTCAGATCTTTGTGTTTCTGTCTCGATCTTTTTTGTTTTGTCTTTTTTTCTTGTGGTCCTGCCAGCTTAATATGAAGCTAGCAGCGCCACTGTTTTTTCCAAATCGGGAAGGAGAACCAAATTTCTATTAGTGGTACAAATTAGTACAAAATAAGTACTAAATAATTAAATACGTTTGACTTGATTCTGCCGATTTGGTCCTGCCAGCTTATGAGAGGTCGCTATATGAGCAATTTGCTCACAAATATTTTTTACTTGATGCTAATTGTTTGTGGAAACTAGCAGGACTTTGCGAATTTTTCTAGCTGAGTTTTATGGTTTCCTTATGCGTCCACCCCATAGTTCGGTGTTAAAAACTGTATTTTTCATCATTTGTTTGTGCGCCGTCACCAGTGTGAGCATTTTCCTCATCACGCGACCACTCACGTTATAATTTTCAGTAAATACCTTTATTGAATTTTTAACAAATTTTTAGTGTTTTGTGTTAGTAGTCACTGTAAAAACATTGTATGTTAGTGCATTTAAGATGAATCGAGGGAGAAATCTGGTTGAAATGGCCTTCAGTCGAAATATGGAATTTTCAAATATAGGTAGGGAAGGTATTTTTTCCATATTTTGACAGAAAATGTATTAGGATTTAATAAAAATACTTAATCATTTTTGGACATGAATTCTTGATTTTAATTACCACAACCGTGAATGTCATTTTAAACTGCATGTGAGTAAGAGTAAAATGCTCACGCGCGACCACTGGCGTAGGTAATTATCATTCTAGCGACCACTGACGGGAAACAACACAAATTTTCTCGGTATAAACAAACAAATTTAAAAATATCAATGTGGTTCAATTTAGTCCTCTGTCAAATGCACAAAAACAGGCTCCCATGTGCTCCTTGATGATGCAAGAATGGAAGTAGTCTCAATCTCTTAATTTGACCTTTAGTCCAGTCAATGAATGCTCAAAAAGGAGTATAGAGGGTTTAGTAGAGGGTAGTTTTTTTCACATCGGTAATATGTCGGGAGAACTTATGAGATAAACATACTAAAAGTCCTAACATTTACACCTTACGTTAGAAGGGGTAGGGGGGTGGAAAGGTCCCGTTTTTCTGTTTTTCGCTTTTATCTCGTTAACGGTGGGTCGTACAATAAAATTTAGTATTAGCAAAAAGAAAGCTTATTAACTTTACAATGTTATTGCTTATAATTATTTTTTTTCTATTCCTTATAGTTTCCGAGATATCTGCACGCAAAAATAATCAATTTGAAAAAAAAAACAAAAAAAATTGGTTACTTTTTGTCAAAATTTTGTTTCTAACTTTTTAATCCTTCGCTTTACGCAGTAAAACTCATAAGAATAATAGTTGTACAGCATTACATTACTTTTAAAATTATGTATTGGTTGAAGGACACACAGGGGAGCTAAAAAGCACAAAATTGGAGAACAACAACGGCGTTAGGTAGGTACCGATTGAAGACGCCGGTAGATATTCGTTTCGACCTAAATGCCGGAATTACAGTAACAAGAACTTCTGCTTTCGAATAAACATAATAAACAAGGCTTATCGATATCCTCAGACCTACATTTGAAAAAACAACATTGACACAATTCAAGGATCAGACGACGCTGATCTTCAAGTTGTCAGTACAGAGCAATCGATTCAAGGAAATTGCAATGTTGCTGTTGTTGGGGGAGATGTTGATCTACCAGTGCTTCTTACAGCTATAGGTATATCTTCTGCCGACCATGATATTTTATTTATTAAACCTGACCGAGAAAAGTGGAAACAAATATTTATTCCACCCAACAGATGCAGAAGCAGGGACTAAGTGAAATTCTCTTCCTACACGCATTCACGGGATGCGACACTACCCGTACAGCATTTCGCAAAAGTAAGCTTGGCTTCGTTAAATTAGGTAGGTACATTAAGAAAACGAAGATATCCAAAGGGAAGCGAAGGTTTGTCATAATGCCTCCTCAACAGCGACTCAAGTTGAGGAAGCTTATGTGCACTACATCATGAGGTGCTACGGTGTCCCATCCAAAAATTCATCACTGAATCTTCATCGATTCAAGCGTTTTTTGAAGTCAGCTTCGACAATGAGACCTGAATTATCAAATCTCGCACCAAGCGAAGGGGCCACGAGAGAGCATTCATTCCGGGTATATTTACAAGTGCAGTTATGGTTAGGCCAGAATGTTAACCCAGAATTGTGGGGTTGGGAGCGCAAGGCAGATAATACTCTTGCGCCTGTTCGCAATAGACAGCCGGCAGCACCAGAGGAAATATTAAATGTAATCTTCTGTAAATGATCTGGAGATTGCACTTCAAGCAGATGTGGGTGTAAAAACTTGCAATTAACTGTTCATCGTTATTCCAGAACTGCCAGGGTCATTGTTTCAATGGTGTCTCCATATTACCCACTGAAGGAGACAACTTGGATGAAATAAAAGTTTCCGCCCTCGATATTTTTGTGGATATTGAGACGGAAGAGGAACCAGAACACGAACCAGATGCAGAGCGCTCACGGTCCAAGCGAGCAAGATAATATTTTTTTGAATTTTGGCCTAGATAGAATCAAATTAGCATTAACCGATACATTTTAAAGGTAATTTAATGCTGTACAACTTTTTTCTTAAGAGTGTTACTGCAAAACGAAGGATTAAAGAGTTCGAAACAAAACTTTCACAAAAAGTAACCATTTTTTTGTTTTTTTCAAATTGGCGATTTTTGCGTGCAGATATCTCGGAAACTACATATAAGGAATAGAAAAAAAATGATTATAAGCAATAACATTGTAAAGTTAATAAAGTTACTTTTTGCTAATACCACAGATAAGTAAATAATACCACAGATGGAATACTATATTGTATTGTAACAAGGCCTCGACCTGGTAGCCACCACGCTGTGTACGTTACTAAGGGCAAGCATTGCCCTAGGATACATACCCATGGCGTGGAGGGACGTAAAAGTCGTGTTCATACCGAAACCTGGGCGAGATTCATACCTACGCCCAAGCCAAGTCGTTTAGACCTATCAGTCTAACGTCGTTTCTTCTAAAACTATTGGAGAAACTAATTGAACGACACATTAGGGAAGAGGTGGTGGGACTTGAGCCCATCAGTAAATACCAATGTGCCTATCAACCAGGTAGATCCTGTGAGCTCGCCATCCACAGAGTAGTGGACATAGCCGAAAGGGCGATCTCCTGCAAGGAGGTCGCTCTAGGGGCGTTTATAGACATAGAGGGGGCGTTCGATAATACCTCTCTAGAATCAATTAAAACTGCTATGGAAAGCAAGGGAGTACAACCTACCGTGTGCAGGTGGATACACACCATGCTAAAACATAGGAACGTTACAGCCTCGCTTAATAACGACTCTGTAGTGGTCAGGGCCGCACGAGGATGTCCACAAGGGGGAGTCCTATCTCCTCTATTGTGGTGCCTGGTAGTGGACGGACTGCTGAGGCGACTAAGCGAGGCTGGTTACACTACGGTTGGCTATGCCGATGACATAGCGATTGTGGTACGTGGCAGATTTGAAGAGACCGTATCAGTTGTGATGCAGGGAGCTTTAAATCTAGTGGAAGCATGGTGCGGAGAAGAGGGTCTGTCGGTTAATCCAACAAAAACGAACCTCATTCTCTTCTCACGAAGAAAAGGGCCGACAAAGCTAAAAGACATAGCAATGTATGGCACCAAGGTGAAGGTTGTGGCAGAAGGCAAATACTTGGGAATAACGCTTGACCAAGGGCTAACCTTCAAACCGCACCTAGAGAAGACAGCGAACAAAGCCACAAAGTCCTTGTGGGCTTGCAGGCGAGCGTTCGGAAGCAAGTGGGGCTTATCTCCAATGATGACCCACTGGATATACACCAGAATGATCAGACCGATCATTACGTATGGCTCACTGGTGTGGTGGCATAAAACCTCCACCCAGACGAACATACAGAAACTCAGCAAGGTGCAGCGTAGGGCTTGCCTTGGCATCACGGGGGCAATGATAACCACCCCTACGGCAGCTATGGAGACCCTCTTGAACTTACCGCCGCTAAACCTAGCAATTAGGGCAGAGGCGCTCAGAGGGGCATACCGGCTGAGAGTTAACGGCGAGGAGGGATCGTCAAGGGCGGGGCACTCGCTCATCTTTGACGAAATCTCCAAAGACAAAACCCTTAGTATGAACACTGAGAGGATACCCAAAACAGTTTGTCCTATCAAACTGTTTAAGACAACAATCCCCACTCGGCAAGAATGGGAGAGCAATTCCAGTAAAGCGAAGCTGAATGGAATCGTGTATTACACAGACGGCTCGAAAACCACAAAGGGCACCGGCTCTGGAGTATACGGGAGCAATGGACGGGGCTGCAGAATTTCTGTAAGCCTAGGACAACAAGCGACCGTATTCCAAGCCGAGGTATATGCAATCCTGACGGCGGCTGCTCAACTATTAAAAGAGAACCTTATCAAACGGAAAATCTTTATAGTGACAGACAGCAAAGCAGCGATTGCAGCAATAGACTCATATGTGGTAAATTCAGGGCTAGTCCTTGAATGCACACAAATGCTAAACGCACTAGGTAAGTGCAACTCAGTCACACTAGTGTGGGCACCTGGGCATGCGGGAATCGCAGGTAACCAGGTTGCTGACGAGCTTGCGAGAATGGCAAGCGCAAAACCATTCATAGGACCCGAACCGGCTTGTGGGATTACTTATAACACAGTCAAAAAGGAGATTCAAGCAATACTCACGAAAGAGCATTGCAGACATTGGTCGAAAATCCCAGGACAGAGTCATTCCAAGATCTTCCTGGAAACCCCAAACGGGGACCTAGCTACGTCCATCTTAAAGTTAAGCAGGACGAAGATAAAACTTGCGACAGAAATGGTCACGGGCCACTGTCGCATGAACAAACACCTGCACAACATGGGACTGACTGAAAGCCCGACATGCAGGGGTTGTGGTGAGGCAGATGAAACGCCCTATCACGTCATTTGCCAATGTGAGGCATTCATAAAGGCAAGGGAACTCCTACTTGGAAATGAAAAAATTACACAAGAGGAAGTAACGAAGATTCACCCTACTAAAATCCTGGACTTTGTAAAAGATACAGGTATTCTTGAAGGGTAGACAACACCGGGGAGCACAATAGACCAAAAGGTCGCAGTGCGGGAACCTATTGGGACCACCCCCAGTATAATAATAATAATAATAATAATATTGTATTGTACAACCCACCGTTAACGAGATAAAAGCGAAAAACAGAAAAATGGGATCTTTCCACCCCCTCGCCCCTCTAGCGTAAGGTGTAAACGTCAGGACTTTTAGTATGTTTATCTCATATGTAGATACTCCCGACACATATATTGCCGATGACAAAATAACTACGTCCTCTTCCAAACCCTCTATAATTGTTCGTTGGGGAAACATAATTTCGATGGTTGCACTCTTGAAAATGGTGCGTTTGAACGCTGCGGGCAAAAAACAAAATGGCAGCCATCTCAAACAAGTTTTCCTATTTATATCATTAACCATTGGGAGTGCGAAAAAGTGTGAAACAAAAAATGTACCTACACAGATTATCCATAGAAAAGGTTATTACAAGTTTTTATGTGAGATCAACCGTTTTTCAAAAATAAAAATGATTGTCTCAGTATGAGGGTTTTGCAAGCGCGTATTTTACATGCTTCACATTACCTATCTACATAGACACTGGGATAATTCTAATAATTAATACATTAAAGATAAGTAATAGGTAAAGACATTAATTAAAAAATATCCCGTTTCCCGTATGTTGTGCCGTAGGAAATTAAAGATAAAGGTAAAAAGTACCACTTTACCACTTTTGACCTTCAATTTTATTTCCTAAACAAGATTTTGAAATTTTTCAAATTTCTAGCTTTTACAGTTCTTGATATAGGTATATGTATGTATGTACTTCTAACCGACGGTCACCGTGGCTTACCCTTAAATGAAGATACTGTAGAGTTTAGAGATTTAGGTATACAAGGTGTCCAGAAATGAAGGTGCCAAACGAAAATCCCAGTTAGTAGGTAGATATTATTTTATGTCGATTTAACCCAAATTACCTTACTCCAAAAATGCTTCTAAGCGAGCTGAAGCTCCTTATAGATGGTGCCATGAAGTACTTTTTTTTGTAATATATCAAAAACGTTTCGATCGAAAATGTCCAAACTTTGCACAATGACCTTGTGATCACACATCGGTCGCTGTAAATAATACTTCCTTGCTGCGGCCATTAGCATCCCATGTAGGAGGGGCCGCAGACGTTTTGGATTGTATATTTTTTACATTTATTTTTTTGACATTTTTGGTGTCAAATTCGAATTCTCTAGGGTATTTTCTAGAAATAATGTGCTCTGGTTTCAAATCGTTAGGATGCACCCCTCTCGAGAAAAATAAATTTAAATAAATTACTAATTTATTAATTTATTTAACTAAATTACTCTTATGTCAAGTTATATCAAAAACAACAAATTTTACAGTAAGTGCTCTACATGACGGCCGCCTGTTTCAATACAAATTACAAAAAAAAGTACTTCATGGCACCATCTATAAGGAGCTCCAACTCGCTTAAGAAGCGTTTTTGGACTAAGGTAATTTGGGTTAAATCGACATAAAATAATGTCTACTAACTGGGATTTTCGCTTGGCACCTTCATTTCTGGACACCCTGTATAGACAGAGTGGAGACAATAATACCTACTTATAACTCCTGCAATTACATTTACATAATTGCAATCATCGTCACTTTCAATGCAAACTCACTTAGTCCTAAATCTTCATCATCATCTAATTCGTACTCTCCCATATTGTCACAACAGTCGGGTGGGTCGGGAGTCGGGATTACCTTCGCACTTTCAGATTTCCGTACACCCGGAGTCCATTTGACTGACATGTACATGGAGAAGAACAACGCCTTTGGAAGCATGAGCAGCGACAAAGTTCCAAGATAAGTTCTGGTCCACAAGGATTGGTACAAGCAACAGGCTCGTATGCACTCCCTACTTTGTTCCATCCAAAATGTGAGAGTGGTGGGTTATTGGGATGCTGAATTAGGTCTCCATTCCTCTCAAAACACTGAAAGTGAGCCCTTAGCAATGCCTGATCCAGGGCAGATCTTGTTGAAGAAAGGTGTAAACAACAACCATCGCACAGCTCCTATGTCGGTCAGTGTTGTTTTGGGGATATAAAGCTGACAAATTAATAACGCTTCCAAGTTAGTCCTGACATCTTAAGTGAGCCCCCATATTGATAGTAGCGAATCACTTGAGGAATTTAAAGCTCTCCACCACTTTATTTTACCTTTGCCAGCAAATGATCCTGTTACATCAGCTCTTGAAAGTGTCTGCAATCCAGGGAGTGCAGAGGCTTTCAGTGGACCAAGCGGTCTGTAAATTGAACCTAGCTGAACGAAGATTTTCATACCATGTAACCATATGGCCGAGGAAAAATGCAAAATCTTTCGAAAGTTGAGGATATTGCCTTGGCGCTAAAATCAGGACATTTTCCGTCCTAGCAAGACCATCGTCATGTGATGAAGTCTTTGTCTCTCCAACTGAGTATGAACCTTTTGTTGTTGGTCATGGCAAATTGAACAATCTGATTGGAAAAATCTGTTAGTTCGTCCTTCATCTTATCATGGGCTAATAATTTGTTCATTGGTAAGTAAGTATAGGTACCTACTTTCAATTTTCGTTTTTGACCCAATTTTGTACTGCATTGATGGATCTGAGTCCTTTGCCAAATCCCTCGCATCGCTTTCTTCAATTCAAAAATAATAACAGGTTCTAAATAATGTCAAACATGTAAATTGCAAAACCCTCATAATGAGATTCATTTTTATTTTTGAAAAATATAAAAGTGCCTTTTATAAGAAAACTGTTGATCCTACGTAAAAAGTTGTAATAACCTTTTCTGTGCAGAATCTATGTAGCTGCATTTTTTGTTTCAAACTTTTTTTCGGAATCCCAACGGTTACTCATACAAATAGCAAAACGTGTTTGAGATGGCGGCCATTTTGTTTTTTGCCCGCAGCGTTCAAACACACCATTTTATCTATTTTATATAAGTATTTTATCTAGCGTCGGGCGATCTTAGGTACGTGATGCTCTCGCCCTCGCCTTCGCGGCACCAGTACCCAGGCACGTAGTTAGAGAGGGGGCCTGAGGGCCCGGGCAATGAAGAGAGCTCCTAAATCTCCAGTGCTCTTACGCAGTTAATTGTTCTGAATGTAGTTGTTGCCCTGTTTGTTTCTTGGAATACTCGAGATATACAAGGAAGCAAAACAAGACTGGATAATCTGCGTGATCTGCATCAAATATAGATTTGTGCAGGAGATCGTAACAAAAAATCAAAGGCTGTGTGCTAACCAGCTATTGCCTTACCTATCTTTTTCTTTTCTTCCATGTTTAATACCAAAAACATAATTATTTATGTGGTTTTGCAGAGAACTACTATTCCTAAGAATATTTATTAAAAACCAAATTAATCTAATTACATCTAATTGTACAACCACAGATTTCTAGGTTAGAAATCTGGGGTCTGGACACAACGGCCACTGGACACAACGGCCACACAGAATTTAGCGTGCC
This sequence comes from Pyrocoelia pectoralis, assembly GCA_036250285.1. Classification (NCBI taxonomy): domain Eukaryota; kingdom Metazoa; phylum Arthropoda; class Insecta; order Coleoptera; family Lampyridae; genus Pyrocoelia; species Pyrocoelia pectoralis. Next base: position 7,019,457 of record CM070076.1, on the reverse strand, counting down.
CATATCGGCCACACTGGACACATCGGCCAAACGTGATATGTGGACACAACGGCCACCTTGGACGTAACGGCCACAGTTCTAGCTGGACACAACGGCCACACTGGACACATCGGCCAAATCTGATATGCGGACACAACGGCCACCTTGGACGTAACGGCCACGGCTCTAGCGCTGGACACAACGGCCACTGGACACTACGGCCACACAGAATTTTGGTATGCCCATATCGGCCACACTGGACACATCGGCCAAATATCAGACGTGGACACAACGGCCACTTATCAGAGCCAGGCTCCTCGTTAAAGGCAAGCTTTGCCTGCTGACATAGCTATAAAAAAATATCACAGTATCTAATTTATGTGTGAGTGCCGCGGACAAAAAGTACCCCGGAATAAAAGCCCCGCGTAAACACAGTCTCGCGGTAAAAGAGCCCCGCAGTGAAAGTTATAGGAAGAAAAGTTAAAGTTCACAAGAGAAATATAAAATAAATAATTTTGTGCAATTATCTGTCATTTAGCTTATGATTATTAGGCTCGTAAGTAGTTTGACTATAAATGATGCTAGATCGCATTTTTTGACATTTCATTAATATAATTTGTATTATTCAATCCAATTATTTTCCTGGTTACCTATTACATGTATTTCTATACATTTATGTTAATCGTTTTAGATGTCCTGACGAACTTTGAGGTCCCATTCTATTGAGTACCAACATTTTAAATAGGTTAGAAAAATTATTTGATTATAAGTTAAAAATTGTAGGTCATTCATCTTTCACTTGCGGTCGTTTAAATATCTCATAATTTTACTCATCCCCCTTCATCCCTTTACATTCTAGCTCTTCAAGCATATCCTGGTTTCTCACTTAGCGAACCTTTTATTTTATTAATTTACTTGCGATTGTTGACGATAAAATGTGTTGCAACGACAAGTGTAAAATTTCCCACTAATTAACATGTAATAGATGCAATTTTTAACTTATAATCAAATAACTTTTCATGGGCTTGATAATGAATTCAGTGGAATTCGAAACATGTCGCCATAAAACAACTAAATTTTAAGCCATCTCTGCATGGCATATATCGAATAAATCATAATACTTTTACAAAAAGGGGAAGGTTGTGTGTTTTCTAACCTATTCGTCCCAACCCCTTAGAGAATTCCGGACTCCATCATGAACATTTTAAATACCTATATGTACTTCTTCGCCTGCTGATGGCTTTAAATCCGTTAAAAAAGTCGAAACATATTTGTAATACATGTAGCTAAGTTACGATTAAATAACAGTTTCAAGTAGTTGACTTTGTGTTTCAATTCCTATATTTAAATCATTTTGTATAATGAAAACATAACGGTACGTAATTGATCTCAAATAGTTCAAATTTTGTAATATTCCGGGATGTTTTTGTTTCCTGGGTATTTTTTTTCTAGGGTTGTTTTTTCCTCGGGACTTTTTTTGGGAATTTTTTTCCGGGGACTTTTTTCCAATGAACTGTACAGGGTGAGCCAAAAAGAATGGGGTCAAGTTGAATTTCCCTCCAATTTGAAATTTTACACAGTTGGTAGGACTGGGTCATTTCCTTTAGTTTACACATGGGCATATCACTTGATAGGGATTACGAAGTATTTCAACATTCTAATTAAACTTTATTTCACAAAACGAAATTCTCCTTTTTTAAATATTTCCTTTTTATGTAATTTAACCCAAAAAATTGTGTTTCTTTTCAATGAATGACCGATATCAAGACATATTTTACATGGTTACCAATTGAAGAAATCCAAAACTATCAAATTATGTGGCGCGAAATTCAACTTGACCCCAATCTTTTTGACTCACGCTGTATACTACGTACCTGGAATGGACTCACGCCGTATTTCAACAATCAGTTTTTGTGTCAGGGGCAAACAGAAATAGGATGCCCTTAGAGGACGGTAACCTGTCTTTGTCATTCTCGTTGTAATAAGTTTGGTAAATTCTCCGTCGCTTGAATAAAGTATAATAAATAATTTTATTATTGTGCAGCGATTTTTCTTGTACTGAATTTATATTGTGTAAAACGGACTATTATGGTTATTTATTATTTATTGTCTTTCAACAAAAATTTTACGTTGACAATTTTTTCCTCATTTAGCTTCTATTTATGAAGGACAATTTACTTTAAAAAATAAAAATCTAATTTTATACCATAATTTTTTTAATAGCATCAAAATAATTCGTTAAAAAAGGTGAGAAATTGAGTACAACTCTTATATCTAAATAAGATAAAAAGAGATAATTTTACGTCCACACTGCGGGTTGTCTAACTTCAAATTTTGCCTCACCTTCAAGGATTTACGCATCCCTTTCAGGTACGTAGTACAGTTCATTGCTTTTTTCATAGATTTGTTTCGTTTTTCTCTGGACCGGCTACAGGGAACTTTTCAGGAGAAGTATTATTCAAGGCCAGGCGTATTACACAGCGACTCTTATTTAAATATGGCATTACAGTGGCGTTGAAAACGAGTAGGTACGGCGTCTCCTTTTAAAGAATATTTGATACGCCATTGGATTGCATCATTGAAATTTGTCAGAACTGGTAATTATCAGACTTAATTCGACGTAAACACTATTAAGTTCAAAAAATGGAAGCAAATATTTTCGAGAAATGTTTATTTAAAAGAAAATTTTTATTGGTTCCTTAAGTATTAGTGTAGTACATATAGGACATTTATTGGAAACTACAACATGCAATGGATTGTAAGAGTGTGTGGCGCAGTAACCGCACAATAAATGGCCACAGTCAATGAGCACGTATTTTTTTTTGCGACCCCTGCATATAACGCATGCCTCTTCCTCAGATAGCGTATCATCTATATCTAAAATTTCAACAATTGTTACAATTTGTATAAAACATTATACAGTGTAGGTGTGTTTACCATCGTCATATCCACTACCTCTAAATGGGTTTGGAATCTGTGCAGGTGGAACTTCTTCAGCGGCGTTTTCATAGGCTTCCACTAAAATCATTACAAACTACTATTAGCGTGACATTACTAAGTTTTATGTTATTTGTGTGTAAATTGTAGCATTTTCTGGTATTCTTTTTTTCCCGCTTTTATGTAACATCTGAACTATAGGAAAAGCATTTTCATGGCAAAACAAAACGTAATTGTATGTTCTAGCTAGAGGAGTAACGGGGTCGGAACATTTTTATCGATATTACTAATAGTTACCGAAATAAACAACCTGACCCCTCCTATAAACATTCTTTATAACTCTATAAATACGTACATGGTACTTCTTCATAATCATCTTCCGGCAAATGGAAAACCTGTTCGTCCGCGGAATCGTCTAATAAACATAAATTAAATTTTAATAATGCTAAAAGTATCTTTACGTATGAATTTAATCGCTTACGAAATTAATGTGGACCTATACCAAGGCCACCTAAAATAGAAGGCCGGTAACTGCATCCCCTCTCCTGCTGTGACGTCACGATTGCCGATCCATTACGGTATAACAGCAATATTGCTACATGCTTAATTTGAGTGTTTATAGCTGTTTCAGTCAGTTGTGAGGGCTTGAACGCAATTGAAGCTGAAGAATTGTGTAAATAACCTTAATTATTTCACTTTACCACGTGGCCAATGGCTTGGCGTGAACAGGCACATACACACACAAGGGTTTGATTCCGCATTTGCTCTAAAAATCAACCCTCAGATTCCCTTCGAGCCGCGCCTGGAACTGAACAGTTTTGCGACTATTTTGCCCACTGACAATCGTATTTGCACCCGCATCTAGATCTGTGCAGGCAAGTTTTAACACTTGTATCTCTGTGTATGGGGCGCTTAATTCACTTAATTCACAAATGTTCAAAAGTTCGCGGCCTTAACTAACAGTTGGTAAAACGTACTTGTAAACATTTTAGATGCGTACCTTGCTGCCGAAGCAATTACAGAAATTCTGAGAAGGTTTTGGCATTTAGATTTCTGAAAGATGTGGAGAAAAGAAATAAGTGGATACACGCAATTCATCGCAAAAATATTGTACTTACAGAATCTTCAAGAATACGCATTAAACATTTTGTAGATAAACTTGTAAGTTGCGAGGATCGGGCAGTTAGAGAGGATGGTACCGTTTTAATTGTTCCACGAGCGCAATTAAAATTAAGCGACGATGCATATCCAAAGATTTTTGAAAATGGTCCCCATTATATGACTTTATTTGCCAAAAAACGTAAGATCCTAACATTAGAACCAAGGAAATTTGCAAAAGGAAGAAATAAACTGACCGTTTGGCAAAAGAAAAGGGTTCAATTAAAGATTTAGATTGTTTTAAAATATACTGCAACCCTACAGGGAGCAACTTGCGTCAATCGGCATTACAGATTTTCACGTAAAAATTGTTAAAGACTTTGTATCCCTTTTTAAAACACATATAGATTGTCGGTTTCAGTTAGAAATTACCGTATCTTGCTTGAACACGCATTTTCCCCACGCACAACTTTACTAGAATGGATCGTCAGCTGTGACGTCACGTTATGCAGTTCCAGGCCTCTACTATAGGAGGCCTTGCCTATACTCACAATCAAGTCCTAATTGCGGGTATGGTACCAGTGGAACCGCATCTGCTGAGTTTGTATCCTCGTCTCCGGAGTCTTCGTCGTTCCCGCCTGGAGCTGGGGTTTGGTACTCAGCGGGAACGTCACCGTCCAACGGAGCAAGGAGTTCAGCCTGCTCCTCCCGTTCGTTTGCCTCAAGAGGGACGTCGGCCAAATCTCTCCCAACTAGCGACTCCACGGAATGGCACACCATATTCAAAAACGAGCCTACATTTTTATTTTCTAGGAATTGAGCCGTGGCGGCCTGAATACGGCGATTATTATAGCGGAATTTCCGCTTTCCAAGCACTCTTATTTCCAATCCCTCGTTTACGAAGGCTTTTAGCTCTCGGATAGTTACAGCTGTTAAATCACGTAGGCCGTCTGAAAATAGTGAAATTCTAAAAGAAGAGTTTACGTAAAATGTAGTTGGAACCATTGGTATTGTAAGAGAAAGGTATTAAATTCGTTTTTGAAATGAATATTTTGCAACACTAATTTTTTTCGAAACAAAAGAGCAAGTATTTGAATATACCAACTAGTAGACACTCAAGTGGTATTCGATTAGATTATATCATTTTTTCATCTAATTTTAGACTACTACCAAATTTGATTGTAACAAATTATTGAAAATTATTCAATAACCCAAAAGGTTATTGTAGATTATTGTTTTGTATAAGATAAGTGCTTACCGGTAAACTCCCAAACATTAGGTCCCCTCACCCTTAAAATACGAACTAAGGCAGCGTGGAACGATTCGCAATCATTGTTTGTTCTCCGCGCTCTTTTAAAAACGGAAAGAGAATCGCCTCCAACCCTGCGAATCCACTGTCGTTCGTGGTACCTGTACAAGGCAAGCAATAAGTTTATTAAGAGATAATAAATAAAGCCGGTCGAGGCGGATATGAACGCGAAAGCTCAAGTATTCCAACAGCAGTTTCAGAATAAAAATGGCATGCATGCGTACCTGATTAGATTTTCGAAGTCTTCCTGTAACTGTATTTGCGTTAAGAAAGAACGCATGTAGCCCATTCCTTCAACAATATTTTCAGAGGGAAGCAGAGGTAAACATAAAATCATTTTTATGGCCTTCTTTGCCGATGTATTGTTTTTTAGCAAAGGTTTCATTTGTAAACTTCCCGCTTGTTTCATAACAGCCTGAAAATTCTAATTCTAATAAATTCTATTAAATTACTGTGTGCTCAATGAAATTACGGTGAGATCAAATGCACTTATATGCTGTGAGGTATCAAAACTTACTTGGCAATAATGAAAGCAGCACCCAGTTTTCCGCGCTTCCGGAAAGTTCTCTCCCAACGAACGGACCAAAGCAGCTTCGAAATCCGTCATAATTAGGTTTGGCTTAAATGCTGGCACTATTTCTTTAATTTTAGAAAGTACTACATTGTAAGCTTCCACCCTTTTGCTCGTCATCAACGCGAAAGCACCAGGAAATGCCTGCGAAAGCAAAAAAAATTAATTACGTAGCGTACAAGATACTGAGAAACTTACAATTCCATATCGAACAACCAAAATTGTTAACAACTGGCTGCTATTAGGCTTCCTCGGCCTAGTTTTAAAAGTGCCGTCCAGGTGTATTTCAGTGGCTTCAGCAAATAACTCTTCTAAGTCTTCAGCCAAAAACAGTACCGAAAGTAAATCCCCTTCGCCAACAGCACCTCTGCAAAATGCTTTGGCATCTATTTTACCAAACCTTACATTTCCTTCACATATCACTCCGTAATCTTGGAGCGAAGTTGGCATAGCCGGTTGGTTGAACCGACGACAGCGTCGCATGGACTTGGATATCGACGGAAAGGCTAACTTTGCCGCAGCGTCGGGATTTGCTCTAACCACAAAAAACATGGTCTATAATACTAATTTTTATCTGACTTAGTTATTTTGCAGTTAGTAAGTACAATAATATTAATGTTAATATTATACAGAATGAGGAAAAAGAACTGAATAATAAGAAACAAATTTTGTAATTAGCTTATAACTTTTGTACCATACGAGCGTTACTGATGGTTTGTTGCTCATCATGCCCACGATCACAAATTTTAGGTACATATTCTATGTCGGGAAAGAAAGGTCAACTTCGTTAATGAGCCGTACCCGCCCATAAGGAAGAAGTGCCCTTATGGCTAACTCAGTTATTTATTGTTAAATTTTAACCAAATTTTGGATTTATATTAATTAAAATGCTTTATCCAAATAACAAAAAAATCGTATTCTACCATAATAAAGAGGTGCCCGTATGGCTAAGTTTGTTATTTTTTGACATAATTATTTCAATGAAATTTTGTAGTTTATTACACAAAAAGAGAAAATTTGACAATATTAACCCAAATTGTAGTAGGCCTTAATGTCAAAACTTGGTTAAAACGATGTATTTCAATGAATGTTATTTTTAAATTGCATTTACTAGTTTACTTTATCAAAATTACAAAACTTAAGACAATTGCACAAACCTTCTACAAAACGTGCTAAATTGCTTTCAAAGCTTTTAACGGCCACACATCTTGAAAGATTTGAGGAGGAAAGTGCATTTCTTAATTTATTAATTTTTAAATTTATTATTAATTTTTCTATATTAGGTACCTGATGAAAAATTTGTAATACTTGCCATATTAAAAAAAAGCAGTTCATTCTCCTCACTCTATTTACCTGGCACTGTTGGTTACAAAAATTGTTCTAATTTCGTCACTTGTGGATGCGGCTTCGGTTAGCATTCGCTGTTTCAGCATAAGGGATTCCTTCTTAGCTGGGTCTGGTAGATGGTTGTGGAGGTCGTTTTGAACGGACACAAATAAACTGGCGGAGAATGATGCCCTGGCTTTGCAGTCTTTTTCGACACACACTAAATACGTCACATTGTTGTTTTGAGACTTTTTCCGATAATAAAAACCGCGACTAGCTTCACACGTGAAATATTTCGACCCCCTCTTGTGACCAGGAATTTCTTGTACTTCCATTTTCACAAAATTAAAAGCGAATAAACTCGATACCAAAAAAGAACAAAATGATCTCAACACTGCTATAGTATTAGGTACGCACGATGTGTATTACTGTGACAGTGATATAGTATTGGAGAAAAGTTGACACTGACCCACCAAAAGTAGCTTTTGTATTTTGGTGTTATTTAAGAATTGCCAATAGGAATTCTGTAATTTAGTGAATGACACCACCCCACCACATTTAAAGCAAGCTCGTCAATTCTTTTTCTTTAACACCCCCATAGTTTTGATGGGGCAGTGTCGTAAATTTTAATAGGTTTTATTAAATATTAATTAGCGAATGAAGAAACAATTTTTTTATTCCTTGCCCGATGTAACCGGGCAATGTGTGCCTCACAGCCCCGCGTTATTTAAACTCTGTTTTTTAATTTTGCTTTCGATGCCGATTAAATATTTTGGTATTTTAAGGTTTAATTTATCAATAAACAGTTAAAACAACGGTATCTGAATTCTCCAGAAATTTCGTTTTTCCATTTACTTGTTGAACATCTTCGCCTTCACTAACAGTCAACTGTCAAACAATGATTTACGTCATCCGGCTGAAAGTCACTGCCTGTACCTACCACTGATATAGGCTGCGTCTTCAATGTCGGATATATTTTCTAATATTTCATCAAGTTGCTTTTCAGACAACTCTCGTTTAGAGTTTAGAGATTTTTATATACTATTATGTACTGTTCGCCAAAATGGGACTACTTATGCTAATTCTGTGCTGCTCTAAATATATGCAGATAAAAATATTTCATAAAGGAAACTCATTCCAGAGAAATTACACCTGTCATTAACTAATTACCGTTTATAAAGTAGAGATAACAATCCTAACTGAACTATAGAAATTAGATTAATTGAAATAGCTGCTTTCCTATTCAAAACTCAAAAGTGGAGACAACACTGAACGCATTCCAAACTAAATACTTTTGTTGGAAACGAGCATTAATAAAACAATATAGGTATATCAGCGGATCTATTGTCTTATTTTCGACAGGGCCGGCGTGACCACGTGTGCAGGGTGGCGCAGATGATTAGGGGCGCCAAAACGACGACAGGAAAGAAATTAGGTATTAGATAATAAAACATACATCACTAATTTGAGTAATTTTCTTAAATTAGAAACCAGACCTTTTAGATTTAGTCATTTTCATTTACCACAGACATAAATTTCAGTTAAATCCTTCATATTTAGTCAACCGTAATACCTGTACCTTTGTAAATTATTACCTTAAAAACAAAATAGGCTTAAAACGTCAATCATACTTAAGTACATTACAGTTTTGTTTACGTCCTGTGGAGTGGTACAATCGCCGTCAAAAAAGAAGCCCATGCCCCGAAGCGATATTAAAAGTTTGGACATCCTTGGGTATATGGGGATATTGTATTCGCATTATACAATAGTAATTACAAACAGGTATAATGTTTAACAATAGCCGCAACATTCCTCGATATAAATTCCAACAATCCACTATTAAGGAATCCAATAATAATTCCTCTTTCTTCTAAAGAACTCTCAGTTTGGGCTAAATATCGAGGCATTTTTCTAAACAACCGAATGTCACAGCTCAGATACTTTCAAAAACTGAACGCTATACATAATGAACAAAAGCATATATACTAATTTTGAAATTTTTTTACGCGTAATTAATCATTATTCGATAATGACATACCTCCTCATTTCATTTAATTAAGTTACTTAAATCAAACAAATTCTCATGCACTATATAATATTTTATTTCTTTTTCTTAATCATCAGTCATTAACTCATTACTCATTACCTACTCATAATTACTACAGTTTTATAATTTATCAATAAAATGGGAAAAAATATATTTCAAATTGTTGTAGGGAAAATGAAATACTGCACATACCTACTGTATTTATTTCATTTTTTTGGTTTTTAATATCCCAGAAGCATTATGAGATTTAAAGAAAACATGTAAATTACATAAAAATGAAAAAATTAAGGGTTTACAAAACAATGTATATATTTAATTACCCTGTAATTAAGCAGTATTCGATAATGACTATCTCATTTCGTTTCAGATCTCAATTTCTTTAATTTATATCGAGGATTGTTGAAAGTTTAAAAATGTACAATAAAAATATGATTCCCGATAATAATCAATTATATTATTTTCAAACGACCTGAGAAATTGCGGCTATTGTTAGACATTATACCGGTTGGTAATTACTATTGTTACTCTGTGCTATTGTATGATGTGAATATAATATCCCCGTATATCCAAGGATGTCCAAACTTTTAATATCGCCTCAGGACATGGGCTTCTTTTTTGACGGCGATTGTACGTGTCACCCTCACTCAGAGTAGAGTACAATCGATTAAACCACTAAGATATAACTTACAAAAAATTTATGAGGCCTTATATGAAATTTTTTAAATACTTCAAGAGATGATGCACGAAATGTTGCAAATTCTTTATTAACCAAAATGAAATCTTTTAAATTTATTTGTTCTGTGATTACGTGGTATGGCATTTTATTAAAAATTAATTTTGTAAGTAAAATTATGCAAAGTGCACAAGCAACAATTCCCAACATTGCAAACATGCTTAACGATTTAAAAACCTATTGTTCTAGGGCAATCAGCGCCCGTGTGCCAAGACCTTGAGGCGCCCCCAATTAATATTAAAGTGTCTATAATTTCCAGTTGTGCTGCAATAATTTTTTTTAGTTTTTATTTACACACGACTTTTACACATATACGTATAAACATACGTATATGCTTTTACATTATTACGAGTAGGTACAATAGATACAATAACATTCTAAACTGCAACATTACTTTACGAGATGCTGCAAAATCACCTATAACTTCTTTTACGTCTATTGTTTTTAAAATTACACTCTCAATACTTATCAATGCAAAATTACCGAGTCTTTCTTGACCCATTGTTGACCGCAAGTAATTTTTTATTATTTTCAACTTTGAAAATGAGATGTCCGTGAAGTTAGCCCCTCATATTCCGAATTTATATACAATTTGTTGCTCACTAATTACTTAGTAGGTAATTAGTAAGTATTTGTAAGCTAAAAATCTAAATTTGTAAGTGAATTTTCGAATTTATTTTAACAAAAACAGTTTTGGGGCTAAATTATCGGTAGCCCCATTATTTTGTAATATCAAAATTTTAGTAGCGTCATTAATTAGTAAGTCATTTGTAAGAATTTGTAATCAAGTTCCCAGAATTTGTAATCAAACGGTATCTCTTAAATTAAAAAAAAAAGTGTTATGCGGCTAACTTTTCGGGAGCCCCACCACTTTGAGGAACAATCTTTCTTTTAAATAAATATTTAATAAGTCCTTTGTAACAATTTGTAAGCATAATCTCAAAATTTGTAAGACACTTTATTACAATCCACGATATAAATACTAAATTACAATCTACAGTCTAGAATACGCTTTGGGGGCTAACTTCACGAATGTCCCAAAACATAGAGAAGTGGTTGAATTTATTTGCATCGTTAAGTAATAATTAGTAAGTTGTGTGTATTAATTTGTAACCATAATCTCATTTTTTTAACTCAATTACAATGGCGCAAACTACAGTTAAAGTAGCTATGTCCCTATGTCCATAAAATACTACATACACACAGATTTCAAACTACCCCTTAATTTGTTACACGAATTATGTTATAAGAAAGCACTAATGAACTTCGCAACTGAACTTCCAATTTATTTTTAAAAAAATTGGGAGGAAATTCTCGGGCGCTCTATCTCCATTGGCATACAAACACATTTGTTGCGTTAATAGTAATTAGAAATTGGTATGAAAGAAATGGTTCAATTTGTATGTACCTATCTCTAAGTAATAATTAGTAAATCGTATGTACTAACTTGTAAGCATATTTTCACAATTTGTAAGTCACTCTATTACTATCTTGAGTCCAAAATACGTTCTGGTGCGGCTATCTTCACGAACGTCTTAAAACATGGAGAAATGGTTGAATCTGTTTGTACTTCTAAGTATCAATTAGCCTTAGCTGAACTTAGATGACTAAAAACCTCTCCAAATTTCTCAAAAGAAACCGTTTGCATCATAATCATTCTGATTGTAAATTTTTTCAGTTCAGATTTATAGTATTGAATAAACTATGAATACCATCATAAGAATTAACCTCATGACTTGTACTGTGTAGGTATTATGACACAAAAATCTCTTTAATTTTCTAAATCTCTTTTTTGTTACTTACTTTTACACATATGAATTTGTGAGACAATTGTCTGGATCATGGAAAGGAAAATCCTGCAGAGCATGTCTATTGGATTCATGAGTTCCCACAAAGCTCAAATAACTTTTTTCCTCTCTGGAGTTTTAAACGACAAAATATTTTTCCAAACATTATCCTGGTGTAGGAACAGGGGCCCCATTTTCGACTTGCACGGGGGCCCTTGATGCCCTAGTTACGCTACTGTGTCCGGCTTTAATTGCCGATCTACCACACTTCCCTAAATAATAGCGGAGTAAACTAAAAGCATTCCTTCCCTTTGGTTCTATGCGGTTCATATTTTGTATTTTTGCCTAACGGGATAGAAACAATATAAATATAAAATTTCATTGAAATCGATTAATTAATAACGGAGTATGTCATAAGGGCCTTCTGCCCTTCCTTGACGTTATTGGGGCGACTACTTTCAAATTTTGTATTTTTACCTAAGGGGATACAAGTAATGTAAATATCCAATTTCATTGAAATCCGTTAATAAATAACTTAATGAGAAGGGCCTTTGGTCCGATACGGCCTATTACCTAATGGTGTTTTCTCAGTTGACATACCTATACGTTTTTTTAATACTTTTTTTATAAATTTAACTCATTAACTGCTCACGATAAATTATATAATACTCAAAACGCACAGAACAAATTCGTATTTTTTGCAACCTATTTTGTTAATTTATGAAGAAGTTATAATTCAAAACAACACTACAGCTCTAATTTTGGACTGGATTGGATTTTTGGAATACACTAGACTTTTCATTAACATGAGTTTTGGTATCTTGACATCAAATAAATATACTTCAACGTATTCAATTCTTTAAAGGTTTAAAGAATACCTACTAAGATTTTTTCGGTGGCTTTTTTCCTTGGATAATTTTTACGCGGCTTTTTTTTGCATATTTACATTACTTGTATCCCCTTAGGTAAAAATACAAATTTGAAAGTAGTCGCCCCAATAACGGCAAGGAAGGGCAGAAGGCCCTTATGACAACTCCGTTATTAATTAATCGATTTCAATGAAATTTTATATTTATATTACTCCTATCCCGTTAGGAAAAAATACAAAATTTGAACCTCATCGGACCATAAGGAAGGAATGCCTTTATGACAGTTATTCTTATTAATTAACCGATTTCAATGAAATTTTACATTTATATTGTTTCTATCCCGTTAGGCAAAAATACAAAATATGAACCGCATAGAACCAAAGGGAAGGAATGCTTTTAGTTTACTCCGCTATTATCAATGAACTGTAGTATAGTATACAGTTCATTGGCTATTATTTAGGGAAGTGTGGTAGATCGGCAATTAAAGCCGGACACAGTAGCGTAACTAGGGCATCAAGGGCCCCCGTGCAAGTCGAAAATGGGGCTCCTGTTCCTACACCAGGATAATGTTTGGAAAAATATTTTGTCGTTTAAAACTCCAGAGAGGAAAAAAGTTATTTGAACTTTGTGGGAACTCAAAACCATCCATTCGTGAATCCAATAGACATGCTCTGCAGGATTTTCCTTTCCATGATCCAGACAATTGTCTCACAAATTCATATGTGTAAAAGTAAGTAACAAAAAAGAGATTTAGAAAATTAAAGAGATTTTTGTGTCATAATACCTACACAGTACAAGTCATGAGGTTAATTCTTATGATGGTATTCATAGTTTATTCAATACTATAAATCTGAACTGAAAAAATTTACAATCAGAATGATTATGATGCAAACAGTTTCTTTTGAGAAATTTGGAGAGGTTCTTAGTCATCTAAGTTCAGCTAAGGGGCCCCTGAGCTTAAGGGGCCCCGTGCACTGTACGGATTTGCACTTACGTAGTTACGCCGCTGGGCTCCGGGCACTAACCGTTTGTGTAGAGTCCGAGAAGTCTAAGAAGTATACACTGACGTCATCATATCTGACCGTTAAGTTGTATTAATCTGTGGTTAAGGTGTCAAGCAGTGCAGTAGTGGCGTTACGTGACAAATTTATTAAGTACCTATTAATTTGTAAATAATAAATTATTTAACCTCTTCCAATATCTCACTTTGGACTCGTCTGAACGAAAACGATGTTTTGCGCATTATGTACTTCTTTCAGTTTATGGACTCTAACAGTATTCAATTTTGTTTCTTTTGATTTCACAAAATAAAAAAAGCCACGTGGAGAAATACAGAAGGAAAAATAAGCCAGAAAAAGAAAATAAAAGATTTTAAGATAAGATACTCATTATTCATTTCCGGTATTGAATTTACCAAGATTTTCAATAAATTGTGAATGTTTCGTCGGCTTTTTTTTCCGCGGCTTTTTTTTTCCGTCGGCCTTTTTTTCCGTCGGCTTTTTTTTCCGCGGCTTTTTTCCTAGGTTCCTCTTGAAGTATTTGAAAAAATCTCATATAAGGCCTCATAAATTTTTTGTAAGTTATATCTTACTGGTTTAATCGATTGTACTCTACCCTGAGGGTGACACGTACCACTCCACAGGAGGTAAACAAAACTGTAATGTACTTAAGTATGATTGACGTTTTAAGCCTATTTTGTTTTTAAGGTAATAATTTACAAAGGTACAGGTATTACGGTTGACTAAATATGAAGGAATTAACTGAAATTTATGTCTGTGGTAAATGAAAATGACTAAATCTAAAAGGTCTTTTTTCTAATGTAAGAAAATTACTCAAATTAGTGATGTATGTTTTATTATCTAATAGGTACCTAATTTCTTTCCTGTCGTCGTTTTGGCGCCCCTAATCATCTGCGCCGTCGCCGTGTGCCCCGCACACCCTGCACACGAGGTCGCGTCGGCCCTGTCCTGTCGCCGGGCGCCGGCTTAAGGATTCTTAAAATGGGATGTACCTTTTTGAAGTAATTTGTAGAAGTTAAGTCATGCTTTAAATAAGTTTTAACTTAAGCTTCATAGTACATAGTTATTACCACTAAATAAAAGTTGGTATTGTAATAGCACGTAGGTATACCTAAATGCCTTAACAAATAATGTCTGAGTCAAATAAATCATATTTCTTGCTTCTATGGTACCGCATGTTGAAAAGGAAGTCGTTTTGTGAATTTTAACAAAAGGATTTGAGTATGGTATCATTAAATAAGCAGTATGATGTTATACACATTTTACCTCATAGGTCATACTTCTTCATTCAACTAATTCAATCAATTACAGGAATATAGAAGTATATAGCCGGTCCAGACAAAAACGAAAACAAATCTATGAAAAAATCCCAGGGAAAAAATACTAAGAAAAAAAATTCCCAAAAAAAGCCCCGAAGAAAAAACAACCCCAGAAAAAAAACCCAGGAAACAAAAACATCCCGGAATATTACAAAATTTGAACTATTTGAGATCAATTACGCACCGTTGTTATGTTTTCATTATACAAAATGATTTAAATAGGAATTGAAACATAAAGTCAACTACTTGAAATTGTTATTTAATCGTAACTTAGCTACATGTATTACAAATATGTTTCGGTTTTTTTAACCGATTTAAAGCCATCAGCAGGCGAAGAAGTACATATAGGTATTTAAAATGTTCATGATGGAGTCCAGAATTCTCTAAGGGGTTGGGACGAATAGGTTAGAAAAACACAACCTTCCTCTTTTTGTAAAAGTATTATGATTTATTCGATATATGCCATGCAGAGATGGCTTAAAATTGAGTTGTTTTTAAATTTAAATTAATAAAATAAAAGGTTCTCTAAGTGAGAAACCAGGATATGCTTGAAGAGCTAGAATGTAAAGGGATGAAGGGGGATGAGTAAAATTATGAGATATTTAAACGACCGCAAGTGAAAGATGAATGACCTACAATTTTTAACTTATAATCAAATAATTTTTCTAACCTATTTAAAATGTTGGTACACAATAGAATGGGACCTCAAAGTTCGTCAGGACATCTAAAACGATTAACATAAATGTATAGAAATACATGTAATAGGTAACCAGGAAAATAATTGGATTGAATAATACAAATTATATTAATGAAATGTCAAAAAATGCGATCTAGCATCATTTATAGTCAAACTACTTACGAGCCTAATAATCATAAGCTAAATGACAGATAATTGCACAAAATTATTTATTTTATATTTCTCTTGTGAACTTTAACTTTTCTTCCTATAACTTTCACTGCGGGGCTCTTTTACCGCGAGACTGTGTTTACGCGGGGCTTTTATTCCGGGGTACTTTTTGTCCGCGGCGCTCACACATAAATTAGATACTGTGATATTTTTTTATAGCTATGTCAGCAGGCAAAGCTTGCCTTTAACGAAGAGCCTGGCTCTGATAAGTGGCCGTTGTGTCCACGTCTGATATTTGGCCGATGTGTCCAGTGTGGCCGATATGGGCATACCAAAATTCTGTGTGGCCGTAGTGTCCAGTGGCCGTTGTGTCCAAGGTGGCCGTTGTGTCCAGCGCTAGAGCTGTGGCCGTTACGTCCAAGGTGGCCGTTGTGTCCGCATATCAGATTTGGCCGATGTGTCCAGTGTGGCCGTTGTGTCCAGCTAGAACTGTGGCCGTTACGTCCAAGGTGGCCGTTGTGTCCACATATCACGTTTGGCCGATGTGTCCAGTGTGGCCGATATGGGCACGCTAAATTCTGTGTGGCCGTTGTGTCCAGTGGCCGTTGTGTCCTAGACCCAGAAATCTGTGTTGTACGACACAATAAATTCTATCTTCTATTTACTAAATATCGGCCATGATTATCCGCCATTAATTTTATCATTCAGTTAGTAACGCCCCTCGACGTGTACGGATTTGTCAACTTCTTATTGGCTGTTAAATAGTTAACATGTTAACTTAAAGCTACTATACACAGATGTCGCTACATGTTCCCCATTAATAAAGTCACTAAATATTCTAAAGTACCGCAACGTTCGCCATTTTGGGGTTAAAATTTTGGCGGCAATTTCAAATATTGAAGATCTAGTCGCTAGAAAATTTAATGACTTTATGAAGTGTTTCTTAAAAACTAAACTCACATTAGATACTTATCAATATATTTCTTAAAAATTAGTTGTCATTGTTATTAAAAGGTACAGTTTAATTGAAAGATAAAAAATTTGGAACTTTGCCACACGAACCTAACATACGTTTTTAAAATTGACATTTTATTTTGTCGTGTTAATACTTCATTTAGAATCGTTATTTAAATCACAGAAAAGGATAACTAAAAAATACAGCAAGTAGTGTGTAAGAATAAGAAGACGAGCCTGTCTATGGGAAAACTACAAGTTTATGATGTTTTTCAAATTGCCGCGTTTCAAACCAAGTGTCAAACGTCAAACTTAGTAATAGTAAAATTTTAGACCAATGGTCTAAGAGTAAAATACTAATTTTCATCGTATGTCAAACACAGATGTCATTTTTCCGCCATTTTGGGGTTAAAATTAGCTTTCTCTCTCTAACTCATTGGAACATAAGGTTGCGGTACTTTAGAATATTTAGTGACTTTACCCATTAATACAGTGACTTTATTACAAACAGTGACGACAAGCGGCGATTATCCGCCATTAAGAGGCAAAATTGTGGGCGGGTTTATATGAACTCAACGGTGGTATCCTAGCAACGTTCTAAATCCAAATAAAAATCACACGTAAACACAGTCAGGCCGCCATTAAGATGCAAAATATACCACGGCCAATCAAAATCGATACCACGCTTGTCGTCACTGTTTGTAATAAAGTCACTGTACCCATTAATATAATTCATCAAATTTTATTATATTGCGGATACGGAAAGCAAAATATTGTTTGTACATTTTGGGATTGTATGTGTATTTACAAGGATATTACATAGATCATTCATTTAGTATAGGAAATAAATAATTTCTTGTTTGTTCTAAGATCTATTGTTCTGACATCTAGCCATTATAAGCCGAATTATAAACTAGTAAACTTTCTTAAAGCAGATTACAGTGACTTTATTACAAACAGTGACGACAAGCGGCGATTATCCGCCATTAAGAGGCAAAATTGTGGGCGGGTTTATATGAACTCAACGGTGGTATCCTAGCAACGTTCTAAATCCAAATAAAAATCACACGTAAACACAGTCAGGCCGCCATTAAGATGCAAAATATACCACGGCCAATAAAAATCGATACATCGCTTGTCGCCACTGTTTGTAATAGAGTCACTGTAGAAAATTATGTGCATCTTTCCCATGATATCCTCACGTTCATGTTATCCGAATAGAAAGATTCACGATTTGCCTCAAAATTGTTGGCTGAAATAATGTAACTGGAACAAATTTGCGTAAAATGGAAAAAAATGTTTTTAACAAAACTAAACGTGATACACATCAACTTTTAGAGAATTTTAAGTGTTATCTATCACAGCGTTGAATGTAATAACTTATCATTCAACGATAAAACAGATTTTTGTAAATGACGAAATTGTAACATTTTTGTAATCGTTCAAAATTCGCATTTTCTTAGATACTATAATGTTTACTAAGAGTTATGATGACTTTGAAATTTTCCGAATTTGTAGATAAAATAAGGTCCCTTTTCATGATTTAATTACATTTCAAATTTAATTAATAGTTTATGTGTAAATAATTTATATGTACAAGGTGCAAATCGTGTATGGGAAAACTTTGACTTGCGACCAAATTACTTGAAGGTATAGAAAATACTTCCTCACAAAGAAACGGAATGGTAAGAAAGAAATGTTACATTTTCGTCATTTACAAAAATCTGTTTTATTAAAAAAAATTCCTGTCACCCACTGCCACCCACTTGTAATAGCGCTTAAAATTGTCTTAAAAGTTGATGCGCATCTCATTTATTTTTACTGAAAAACGTTTTTTCCATTTAAATCCGTCGCAATTTTTACCGATTTCAGTCAGGAATTTTAAGGAAAATCACGGATCCGGGTATTAGGATAACATGAACTAATGGAACAAAATGCTACAACAGTAAGAGAGAGAAAGCGACGAAGTACTCGTGTGCCATCTGCTATAAAATAGCATAACTACTAATTTTAAAGAGTCGATTATTCCTCTAATCGCTAGATGTCGGACAAACTTACATAGAAATACAGTGACTGTATTACAAATAAAGTCACTGTACCATTGATTAAAAAGTAAAAGATAGGCCACACAATAAAAAAAACGCGTTATAACTTTACAAGTTCCGATCGTCACAGAGGCATCTTCCTTGCAGTACATTAATTAAAATTGCACTTTTTTTGTAATAGTAATGTTATAGAGATCTGTAATTATCCACTTTCACAAAAGAAAATAGTTTTGATGTAAATGAAGTAGAAATTGAAAATCGTAATTTTTAAACTGCGGATTAAGCATAACATCACAATGAGTGTATTCTTTATGGCACAATTGTTAAATGGTTTGAGTAATATAATACCTACCTTCATTTAGTTTCATATTCCTCCAGGCTAATTATATGTGTACTATATATCGTAAGATTCGTAAGTAGGTGATTATCAATGGCATTCTTATGTCTTGTTAACAATAAATATATTGTTTTATGGTTGTATAAAATGTGTATACTTTGGTATTTGACGCAATGATTTCTAAGACGAATTCGGTTGTATTTATCTCAACTGAACAAAATGCTAATTACACTACATGATGAAATGCAAAAAATAGTTTATCATAATTGCTCTTATTCGAAATTTTATTAGTACAGTAAAACGTCAAATTGATAACCAGCAAAATGATCTACTTTTTTGCTTAAATCTCCTCGATTTTTGGGCAGTGATTTTATTTCAAACTTAGAGATATCTTACCGAGTATGGTAGCCTTACATGGCTTAAAATGCTTAGATACACGAAATTTTATTGTGGGCATTCTCTTTTTTTTTGGATATGTTGCACTTTGCTAGGACAGCTCCTCAAATAATCAAGGTTCTTGTGCTTTACTATAATTCTGATCGGATTTAGTACCCAAGTACTACTCCTTTAATTTAATAAAT
This sequence comes from Pyrocoelia pectoralis, assembly GCA_036250285.1. Lineage (NCBI taxonomy): Eukaryota > Metazoa > Arthropoda > Insecta > Coleoptera > Lampyridae > Pyrocoelia > Pyrocoelia pectoralis. The sequence continues at coordinate 6,999,699 of CM070076.1, read as the reverse complement.
CTAATACGCATTTGGCATAAAACATGTTTATACCTGTTACGATACTCTCAGGGTAATAAACAAATATAATACTCGCAATAGGTAATAAAATAAACACAAACTTTAAGAATAGCCAGATGTAGTTTATTGCACCGCAAGTGTGCAACCCTTATGGTCTAATACTCTAATATAAACAGTGAACAAAATTTCGGTTCACACCGAATGTTTATGATATACTTAGGTAGGTTCTTTCTTTGTCTATGAACTCGTCAACCTCTATCTATAATAAAAACGTACGTGTGTACTTGTTTATTGTCCTACTTAGGAAGCGGTTGCAGTTCCAGAGCAATAAAGTTTATTGTATCTTGTCTTAAACCACCCCCAAGTTTTGAATAAAATGCAATGAGAAATGTAAAATTCGTTTAGTATCTTACAGTCACACTAATCGGCGGACGCCAAGTTACTAATAATAATAATGAATACGGCAGCGCATCGGTGTGTTTATTATAATTGTGAGAATTCACGAAAAATGTTCCCTCAGTTATCGTTTTTTAAGTTTCCTTCTAACGCAAACATAGTAAACATTTGGTTACATAATAGTGGTAATCTGAACTTGCGTGAAATAAACCGGGAACAGTTAAAAAATAAGGTAATTTGCGAAAAACATTTTGATCCAAAATACTTAGTCACAAGTGGTGGAAGGAGAACATTAGTGAAGGGTGCTGTACCATATGACGTGGGTTCGAATGCTACACCTACATCTAGCCATGTGGAAGAATTCCTACTTGTTCAGCCTGTGGTAAAAACCTACGGAAAAAGGCATATTACCGAAACGTGTGCAACAATGTCAGAAGAAGATATAACAGATGAAGTACATTACTTAACACCCACTAAAAAGCGAGTAAGTTTACCTACTTATATAATTTTTTTCTACTTGTAATGTCACGTTCAATATTAATGCTTGCATAGTAGGTGAAGTGATTTATTGCAATTTTTCAATTATTTCGCGATAGTAATTGGTCTTAAATGTACCTACCTATAGTGAGTTAAAGTTATTTCGGGTTACACCAAGTATAACGAGTTACATTAAGTTATTTATTTTACTTTTCGATATTTCGCAAACAATATTTTTTCATCATCAGGAAAATAAGTAACTGAACAACTTGTTAACAAGTTCAATGTTCCTGATGACGCAAAAATATTGCGTGGGAAGTATCAAAAAATAAAATAAACGTGATTTTTAAATTTATGTTTTGTTATCACAGGCATATCCCAATACTGCGCAACGATCCCCCACACATACTCCTAACACCACTACACAAGCCACTTCATCAAAGATATGTACTATTCGAGAGCAAAAATTACTAAAGAAAATCTCTGAAAAAACGCGTTACTTGTTAAAGAGAGGATGAAAGTTATTAGGCTAAAACGCAAGCTAATGTTCATTTCTGAAAAAAACGTAATTAACAATTTATTAAGAATGAAATCTACAGATGCGCGAACTTTGATCGATATGACTTTATTTCATAGGAAAAGGAGAAGGTGGACCCACCAAGAAACGACTCTATCGCTTTCCTATTATTACAAATCTCCATCACTGTATAACTACATGAGGCAAAAGTCTAAGATACCTCTTCCATCAGCGCGTACAATTAGGCGATGGTTGAAAGTGTTTCATTTAACAACTGGCGTAGCTTCATCCTTAGTTAAAAAATTTGAAAGTAAAGTCAAAAATTTTGATGAGAGGGATAAATTTTGTGTGCTTCTTTTTGATGAAATGGCGCTAAAGAGGTATTTAGAGTATAATAAAACATTAGACCTTATAGAGGGGTTTCAAGATCTTGGACATTTGGGACGTTCTCCGAAGATAGCTAATCAAGGTTTGGTTTTTATGGTGCGGGGTTTGTTCTCATCATGGAAGCAACCACTCTCCTTTTATTTATCTGAAGGAGGAGTTCAAGGATGTTCCCTAATTCATCTTATTAAGGAAAATATTAAAAAGTGTACATTCATTGGACTAAAAGTAGTAGCTATAGTTTGTGATCAAGGTTCACACAACCGATATGTTTACAATTCGTTGCAAGTGACTAAATCTAAACCTTACTTTAAATTTCAAAATCAAAAAATTTTTGCATTATACGATACTCCCCATCTCATAAAGTCTATTAGGAATAATTTACTAAGCTCAGACATGTACATTAACTCAAATAAGGTTTCCTGGAACGACGTTCGTGCAACATACTATATCAATAAGAAATCAACGTTAGCATCCTCTTTGACGAAAATATCTGAGCAACATATATCTCCAAATAATTTTGAGAAGATGAGGGTAAGGTTGGCTGTTCAAATATTTAGTCACAGAATGTCAACCGCTATGGACACGGCAATTTTTACAGGTGAACTAAATTCTGCATCTGGACCACACACTTCACAATTTCTTAAAAAAGTCAATGACATATTTGACTGTTTAAACAGCAGAGTGTTGTATGATCGCCACCCACTTAAAAGCGCATTGTCTCCAAAAAATACAAACGGACTACAAATACTCACCCAAGCAATCGATTATTTTAATTCTGTAAAAGTTTATAACAAAAACAACAAAGAACGCAAGAATATATATTGCTATAATGGCTTAATACAGACAATTAACGGAATCCTGCAAATTTATGATACCATCAGAGAAGACGGTTATACCTTTTTATTAACCAGTAGGTTACAACAAGATCCACTGGAAAACTTATTTTCCGTAATACGCAGTAGAGGGGGGTACAATCCAAACCCAACAGTAAGATCCTTTCGGCAGGGTTTACAACAAAATATGCACGTCAGAATGTTAGAGTCTTCTGGTACTGGAAATTGTGAACTAGATTTGGATGAGCCGCTTCATGTAGACAACATTGATGTAGGAAATGTAGGTGCACTGTACTGTACTTGAAAACGCAGCAGAAGAAAATGTAGAATTGGGAAGTGACTTTATGCGAAGTAAAGATACGACAAGCAAAGAAGATGCAAGTGATGTGAATCCAATCAGTATAAGCGACTTTGAACTAAATACAATAACATATTACGCAGGATACCTTATTTATAAGTGTCATTTAAAATTCAAATGTGACTTATGTGCGCTCAGTAACAAAAAGAGTGACGACATGTGCACCACAAATGAAATGCTACTTTTTTTGCGAGATTATGGAGAAAGCAGTCATATTGAATTTTTATATAGACCTACAGATATTATCGTCGAGATTGTGTCATTTTGTTTAAAAGTGATTGACAATTTTTTTGTAAATAACAAACATATATGCTCCTTTAAAACATCACTCACCGCGAAAGTTATAAAAAATGTAAACAATAAGTTCCGAATTGGTTACATAGTAACAATCAGTGTTTGGAACATAACCTATATATTATAGATTTATTGATAACTTCTAAACTATATAAAATGCTAGCGACAATGTCGAAATCCTTTAAGACCTTTAAAGGCCAATTATCGACAACTAGAAAGTTAAACATTGTACAAAATAAATAGGTTTTTGTCCTTTCAGTGGGCAACGATGTACATATAGAAATAGAAGTTAATTATATTAAGTAAGTACCTAGATTGTCAATTGTAAATTCAGTTAATTTACAAAATTATCATTAATCGAATGAGACATGTATATCTGAAAGATAACTAGCAAGTAGCGGGGTTTTACTTTACCCATACACATAAATAATTCACTATAAATCTCCAATAACACATTTGCAACAATCAATGTATTTATGGAGAATTGCTTAATTTAAGAGAAATTTGAATTTATCCAGCATATTGTTACGACGTTGTCAATGCACTTTTCTTTTATTCATTAATTGCATTAATCAATTAGTTTAAGTATTATTAGAATGGAGTTCATCAGCTGGCAAGAATATTTTATTCTTAATAAACCTGCAACACTGCTGAGGGGCTGCTGGTATCTTAAGCAGACGCCTCGCGGTAAGGCAGGACATTTACTTTCATAAAACATTCCTTGATTGTTAAATCAGTGGTTTGTGATGTGTGACGAACAGAAGGAACCGCAGAAACAACCGCGTAAGTAGGGCTATTATGCATAGGGCCGTTGATTGAGAAATCCTCTTTAGTCAATGATAGGGCTATGAAAGAAGAACCTGTACTTATCTGTTGGAATCCTTTTTGGACGCTGAAAACAATCGCGTTATATAATTCTCCTCCTTATTAAATTTTTTCGAATGGATTCATTATGCTATTGTACATGTATTTTGCGCCATTTGAGACGTCTCTGCAGGTACATAATGACAACTGAGTACAAATTTGTCAACACCCTCACACTGCTTTACTAAATGGACACCTATACTTTTTGTGTAGGTAAGTTATGATAGCAATACAAGTATTCCACAATTAATAACTAATAAGTAATAAGTAATAATTTAATAAATGAAATTCTGTGAAATGTGAAAACTAAAAGTAGATTTTCAGTAATTTATTCAATTTAAAGTTAAAGACGACATTCCTTTTAAAAATGATTACTATTGCATTTAAATCATACTTAGCATTGAATAAATTTATTTTTATCAATGTACATAGTAAATAGGATCAAAACTAATTTCCACAGCTAAGATACAAACGTTTTATTATGATTCAGAATGTAATCTGTCTGATTTTTTCTTGTATCTATAGGGGCAGCACTGCATAAGAACAATAATTCCAGTTTTATATGTAACATTTTTTCCTATACCGTGGCCATTCTTTACCGAAGGTATTTATTCAATGACTGTACATAGAAAATTCATTATTTCATTCTCTAAAGTAATTGTAAATGTAATACATATACAATGATAAAAGATATCAAAAGAATGTTGCTTCGTGTACCCATAAATATAATATAATTTGTGGATTTACACGAAACAAGAAAAAAATAGTGAGATTGTTTGCGGCGACATCTATGTAAAGTAGATTTAGACTAACACATTACAAATTCATTTAGAAGCCGTTACGTTAACTAATTCATCGTTCAATAAGTAGATGTCGGTAAAGTGCATGATATTATTTTAAAGTTAATTAATAATAAGTTATTAACGTAGCATTGTCTTTGATATAATCAAAGGTCATCTTATGACTTATATTCTATTAAACGATCACTTCAATGACACAAATTATTTAAAAATTAAGGCTTTGATTACGGGTCCTTTTGAATGATGTTACATTATTTACCTTCGTCGTTGATTGAAATATTCAATCAACGCCTTCGTTTTACGTATATAAAGAAGGGTTGTTCTATAAGTTTTTTTGCTAGGAACGACGAGACATTACATAAACGTTGAGATTATTTTTCACTCAACGACATACCTAAATTTTATTTCAGAACAAAGTCTTTAAAGTTGCCTACATGCAATGATATCAATTTTGATTCGCTAAATAGACCAGTTCGTATTTCAAGATGGATGAATTGCGGTTATCTAAATGTAAATATTGTAATTGTAATACCCTTACAGTTTAATGATCATTTATAATCGACGGTCACAATAATAATGAGCAGAGTGCGTTAGATGTGTTGCCTACCCACCAACACAAAATTTTCAGGGTGTCATTTCCATGATAACTTATCTAATAAACGCGTTTAGGGCAATTCCCAAAAATGCTATGTTTTGTAACAGTAATACCTAGGAAAATTTGTAATCTTTTCAATTTTTCAATAATAATTAAAGTAATTCATTTTTTGTTTGGAAAGTTCAGTATACAGTGACTCTATTACAAACAGTGACGACAAGCAGCGATTTGCTCCACCCATCCGCCATTAGGAGGCAAAATTATGGGCGGGTTTCTATGGACTCAACGGTGGTATCCTAGCAACGTGCCAAATTCAAATAAAAATTACACGCTGATCAAGGGTAAACACAGTCAGGCCGCCATTATGAGGCAAAATATACCACGACCAATAAAAATCGATACCACGCTTGTCGTCACTGTTTGTAATAGAGTCACTGTAGTTCAGTAGCGATCTTTCCGACATCTAGGAATGGGAGGACTAACCAACTACGTTAAAAACAGATGGCGCAAAGATCTAAACTTGAATTATTTGTTGTAGCATTTCGTTCTTTTAGTTCATGTTATCCTAATAGCCCGATCCGTGATTTTCCTTAAAATTCTTGACTGAATCTGTAAAAATATTGCCACGGATTAAAGTGGAAAAAACATTTTTCGATCCAAAATAAATGAGATGCGCATCAACTTTTAGACAATTTTAAGTGCTATCAGAAGTGAATGACAGTAATTTTTTTTTAAAACTAGATTTTGTATGATCTTTGCCAGAAGCGTGCGATTTTATACATTTCAATTTGCAAACAACTTCTTATATTTTGGTACTAAAGGAATTTTTATTGTTTAATTAATTTTTTGTGTAGGTAGTTTTATTTTTTTAATATAATTAGAACAATTTTCAACACGATATATAACACTGCAAGATTTATAAAGACAAAGAAATAACTTTATTTTCAAATCCAATACATTTTTAAATATATTAAGTGTTTAGTAATAAGAAAATATAACACACAACCTTCCCTTAAATTATTTAATTAAAACGACACGAATTAAATGTTTAGAACAATAATTTACTAACAATAGGTACGTGGAAATTCAGGTTGTGCATAATAACGTTAAACAAGCTAATAGTGCGGTACAATTGAGAATCACACAGAGTTCTAATAAAAATTTGTAGATTTCTAATGAATAAAAAACACAATGCCATCAACATTTCAAGCGGTGTATTCAATATCAATTATTTCAACCTCTTCTTCTTCTTCTTCTTCTTCTTTTTCAGTGACCGCAATTGGTGTGATAGTATTTGATTTAGAAACTCGCAACTTGTGTACAATAATTTCCAAAATAAAAACTAGAAATGAGATACTTAAACAGAATCCCCAAATAACAAAAATCCCGTAGACGTGGTCCAGATTTAAAACTTGAGGTTCCGTTCGATATTCGAGGGATTGAATCTTTTCTTTAAATATTGTCTCCAACCGTCCACCACCATGATGTAGGTATAAACCATTTTCAGTTAGTTGTGTTACAACTTTGTTCAAAATATCAAAAAAGTAATGATCTGGCCACATACTAAGGACTAACTTTTGGTTATACAGGACTGAATCGTCAAAAATTAATTTATTATGGATAGTTTTATACTTATCGGTCAATATATAGATGTTATGCACTAATGCAGCAGACTGATTGTTGTGAACAATAATATTATTTAATACCTCAATATACTGATCAAAATTTAATTGTTGTATTTCTTTATTTGCGTTGTCTAAAAGTGAATGCATTTTATGGTCGATAGCCACGAATACCTCCGAGTAAATTGGAATATTGGATTTTATTAATTCTCGAACGGAATCTATACCTGGTTCGAATTGAGGGATGGTTTGAACACGAATTAAGTTTGAAACGTAACCCGTTTGTACTACGATGGCATAAAATAATATGTAGCTTAATAATAGCACTCGAAGCGATGTAACATTGGGAATCCGGCTGCCCCAAAATGTTAAGGAAAGTATTTCCATATTGATAAAGCAAAAAGTGGACAAATTGACGGGAATTCGTTTGTAAAGTAAAATTATTATGTAAAAAAAAATCGTTAGTAAAAATCCGACGGCAACCATTATCCAAACCTTTTCCTGAACTATTATTAAAGATAGCTTTAAAGGTGGAACTTGTTTAGGTAATGGCATTAACCACATGTTATGGAGGATAAGCAATGGAGAAGTTAATGCACCAGCGTTTACTGGACCGAGGCCCAACACACACACGGACATTTCATATCCATCAACCAAGCTTACACCATATCTTTTCGTTAATATTTCCATAGTTGCGGCAATAGGAGGAAGACTTACAGGTATATTCAACAACTCACAACCTACTGGACAACCGTGGTAACTTCGAAAACCTTTTTTGAAATTTAAAGTGGGTCCATCTTGACAATCTTCTTCATAAATAACATTGGGCCTCTTTCCACATTCGTTTTTAACACTCCATTGGGTTGACTGATACAATTTACACTTGGATGACCCGTTGCCGTTAACAAGTATTACAGAATTAGGAATTGGATACATCCACAACTTTTCAAAAACGTTATCAATTTCGGAAATAATTATTAAAAATGTACCAGTCGACGTACTTTCGACATACCAAGCCGGGCTTTCTTTTAAACGCTTCAAAACGTTACCTAAACTGTTGTTATCATTTACTTGAATAATAAAGTTGTAAACGGTTTGTTGCTTGCCCAGTTTTTGTGTTGCATTCAAGTTCCAAATAATCTTTGGGTTGGGAATTTCAAACTCCACATCACTCATAATTCCATCGGTGATTATGCAAACGGTTTCGTTTATGCCAAACAATCTTTCAATAACTCGCGTCACAGAGTCACCGCTTTCATTAATTAAAGGTAACATCAATTCGCCACTTACACTCCGCAAGAACAAAGCGCACAATACAAACTTTACGATCATCTTTCGCGACCTGTTTCTTCCAAAAACTTCGATAGACTGCGTACATACATCGCTTATTTTGTTTTTCGTCATTCAATCGATTCGAAAAACGCGTGGGTACATACCTACATACATTGGTTGTTATGTTTTTCCCACAGTATACATACGAACCAGTATGATATCTCGTGACGTCACGCACTAAACTCACTAAACTTTCTGTTACCTTCAACGCTGCTCGGATGAGAATCTCATCCGACGGTGAATGAAATGCGTAGGAGTTATTGTACTGGTTCGTTTTTATACTGTGTTTTTTCTGTTTAATCGATTCAAAAAACTTCGATAAACTGCGTACATAATACATGGCTTGTTTTGCTTTTGGTCATTTAATCGATTCAAACCTTGCGTACGTAGGTACTAGGTACATACATACATCGGTCGTCAGGTTTTTTCTGATTAATCGATTCGAAAAACATCTATAACCTTGCGTAATACACCGGTTGTTTTGTTTTATAATTTATTTCTTTCTTACTTGTAAACGTCAATTTATCAAATTACTCTATTCACTTTGAAAATGTTTCTTAACTGGCTAGTCTGTAAAATTTTACACTTACCTACGCAGCTTGTGCTCATCCTTTTCCAAAGCCATTCGTCTAAAGCTAATACGATTTTCCACCAACTTAAATTTTTTGATCGTATTACCCATTCGCCGTCGGGACGCCATTAAAGTCAAAATATACACGCTTTATTCTCTCCAGAACGACACATCCAATTACAAAAAGGAAAAACACGTTTCCATTATTTTTTGAAACCTATTGAGTCATGATACGTAAACATCACCCGCACTCCCCTGTGGGGTGGAGCGGGGGTGAGTTTTGAAAACTTAAATGGGAACACCTATTTGCACTTTTGGATTCTCCATAAAAAACTATTCTCAAATTGCAAATTTCACCGCCAACTGCTACCCCTTTTCTGGGAAAGGGGGAGAAAAATGATCTTTTTTTACTTTCTTTCCTCCAACATTTTTTTCGTAATTTACAAATTGTCCGTCACCCTCTCCGCTCTCATCTCCCTAAGGGTGGAAAGAAAAACAATGGCTCATTTGTGCAGAATCCGGTGTGCTTGTGTCTGAGGAGGGGGGTAGTTATATCTACATATTGTAGTACATGCCATAATTAGTTACAGATTTGAAGTTGGTTGAAATTAGAATTCTATGAGAATTGGCGCCTTTTGATACTATCGAAATTTCTAGAATTTTGCAACAGTTATTTATAAGTAAGAAACAAATAAAATATTATACATCACACGCCACGCCAGGTAACCGTTTTTACCTAACTTGTAATGTAAAATAGGTACTATCATTGAATAAATAAGTATTCAATGGTACTATTTTAATTACACAAGAGGTTTGTATTTTACCGAGTAAATTTGAACTGTTTAATAAAAATCCGTTGGTTAGTACCTAATTAGACAAGAAAAACTGTCAACTAATAAAATGGGACGAAGAAGTTGGAACATTTTTAGGTTGACAGTTTTTCAAGCCAAATTGCTAAAGGAAACAGATTAGAATTAGCTCACGTTCATTTTATCCGAATAGAAAGATTCACGATTTGCCTCAAAATTGTTGGCTGAAATAATGTAAAACTGGAACGAATTACGTAAAATGGGAAAAAAATTTTTAACAAAACTAAACGTGATACACATCAACTTTTAGAGAATTTTAAGTGTTATCGGCTATGAATAATCGCAACTTTTCAATTTTTGTAAATGACGAAATTCACGAAATTGTAACATTTTTGTAATCGTTTAAAATTCGCATTTTCTTAGACACAATTGTGTGTATTAAATTAACTAAGAGTTATGATGACTTTGAAATTTTCCGAATTTGTAGATAAAATAAGGCCCCTTTTCATCGTTTAATTACATTTCAAATTTAATTAATAGTTTATCTGTAAATAATTTATATGTACGACAAGGTGCAAATCGTGTATGGGAAAACTTTGACTTGCGAGCAATTAATTACTCGAAAGTCGAAGGTATAAAAAATACTCCCTCACAAAGAAACGGAATGGTAAGAAAGAAATGTTACATTTTCGTCATTTACAAAAATCCGTTTTATTAAAAAAAATTGCTGTCACCCACTTGTAATAGCGCTTAAAATTGTCTAAAACAAGTTGATGCGCGTCTCATTTATTTTTATTGAAAAATGTTTTTCCATTTAAATCCGTCGCAATTTTTACCGATTTCAGTCAGGAATTTTAAGGAAAATCACGGATCCGGGTATTAGGATAACATAAACTAATGAACCAAATGCTACAACAGTTAAAGAGAGAAAACAAATAAGTTCTTGCGCCATCTACTACAAAAAAGCATAATTACTCATTTTAAAGAGTCGATTATTCCTCTAATCGCTAGATGTCAGACAAACTTACATACATTCTAAAATAAAGTCACTGTACACGTTGATTGAAATATTAATATTTCAATCAACGCTGTACATCACTGTGACATCAGTGAACTCTAGAGTTCACTGCTGTACATACAAATACAGTGACTCTATTAGGACAGTGATGACAATAGAGCGTAAGTCCCGCCTCCGCGCCATGTTGCGACTAAATTCAAACAGTATTAGCAAATTAGCAAATTGTTAATATTAATGGCCAGTTATCAAGTGAGGCATTTGTGTCACAGGATGTACCTCAAGGGAGCATTCTTGGACCTCTACTTTTCACCATTTTCACAGCAGACTTGCCCCAAACTCTATCAGAAGACTGCAGTCTGCATTTTTACGCGGATGACACACAAATCTACAAATCGTGCTTCCCTAGTGAAATTAATAATACAGTTAACTCTATTAATGAAAATCTTCGTAAGATTTGTGAGTGGTCTTCGGAAAATGGTCTCATTATTAACTCATCCAAGTCAATAGCAATGTGTATAGGTTCTAGTGCTTCATGTGAACGTGTGCGTCAATTAATTACAACTAATATTACGGTTAATAACTCAGTGATTAACTTCTCCCATAGTGCAAGAAATTTGGGTATTCTGTTTGATGAAAACCTGTCCTTTGAGCCTCATGTCACAAAGTTATTAAAAACTGCCTATATTAAACTTAAATCACTCTATAAATTTAAACAAATATTACCTTCGATTCGAAAATTAAATGGGATTTGTGTAGGAGTATAATTCTAACATTCTAAGTAATTTTGACTACTGTTGCACTGTATACTATAGCTTTCTAACGATCTACTTAAGAAACAAGATCCAAAAGATGCAAAATCGTTGTTTACGTTTTTCATTTGATGTAAATTACAGAGATCATGTCACCCTATTACAAGATAAACAATATTCTAAAAATGAATGAAAATTACTATACCCATTATATAACTGTATACAATGTGATCATAAACCGCAAACCTGTGTATTTGTATAATGAACTGCAACAAAGGTGTAATTTGCATGACGTAAATATTAGGTTTAAGAATAAATATAACATTCCTTCACACCGGGCGTCAATTTACGAAAATGCATTTGCTTACATGGCACCGACTCTACTTAATAAAAATGACATATTAAATCCTGAAGCTACAAACAAACATGCCCTGAGACGTAGTATTAAGAATATGTTTATAAGAGAACATGTATAAGTAAACATTTATTTTGCTTTACTTTTCTGCTTTTTATAATGTAATTACAAGGTATGACCAATAGTAGTATTAGAATTCCACCTGTTTGTGTTTATTGTATTATCGTATTATTTATTATTTATTCAATGATTGTACCTGCTACTCTTTTCCATATAAGAATTTGTATTTTATTTATTGTTATTGTTAAGGTAGAGTGGAAGACCAACTTTTAAGTTGAACCTCTACCTTTTGTGGGTTTCCCACAATAAACGTTTTTTGATTGATTGATTTTTTTTTAAATAGCCCAGTAAAATAAGACGAAATTTAACGATTTGGATGAAATAATGGTTACAGCTTTGAAAATTTGGAAACAGGCTTGTTTTGTGCTCCCTTTGAAGTGTTCAAAAGTCCCCACCCGTACCCCCCTTCCGAGAGAAATGGGGGTGAAAAAGTGTCAAAAAAACAGAGTTTCGTAAATAACTGAAAAAGTATCAATTTTATCAAAAACAAAAACGTTAAGAAAATTGTAGCTGACAAAATTCCGCACATTTTCATGTTTTATGTTTGTCTCTACGACTTATAGGAGCCGAGATAGATTTTTTTCAAATGTCGACTGTTTTGCGGCGAAACCGTAACACGTGCGCGCATCGCGTGTATTTCGCTTATATCTTGAGAATAGCCATTCGTATCGCAAAATGCTTCAAATAAAAGTTGTAGAGAATTAAATTTTGAATCTATATGAATACACGAAATATCATTGTGGTAATCTTTATAAGGCGATAGAGGAAGAAATAATTAAAGATTCTCATTTTCCAGCGTTTCTTTGCAAATAGCTATGTTTTGACTATTTGTAGACAGTAAAGTGCCTTATAGTTCTTTAAAGATAATTAATGCACCTGTAAAATAAGCGTCGGCAGAGGTTCGTACGACAAACAGTTCGCTAGTTACAGCTCTTTAAAGGTATACTCAAAAATTGACATTTTATTAAGAATCCCGATTTTCGCTAAAAAATGGCCGTTAAATTTTTGTTAAAAATTGGTTTTATCCTATTTTCAGTACTTTACAAGGGCAATACAATACAATAAATCGTTCGTAAGTTGCACTTTATTGTGAAAATACACTTTTTAAAACTATATATTTTCACAGAATTTAACTAAAATGTAAATTTGCATTCAGTTTTTCTTAAATATCTTCGTTTCCCATTTATTTTACGACAAACTTTTATACAAACTAATTGAAAGCTTACAAAATTTGCTATAAAAAACACTTTGTCGCGTATGTTTTTCTATAAACAGCGGCGAGAAACTGACGATTGAAGATGCAGGTAATGTTTAATTTTTACAGAAATTGTATATAATTGTATATAATATTTAAACATTGTTTATATACATATAGACATATAGTTCCTAATTTTAAGTTAAATAAATAAAATGAAGTAGGTAGGTGGGAAATAAAAAAACAGCAGATATTTAATTTTTCTTATACTTAATCTAACTTAAACCTAAAAAAGTCCAAACAAGTGATAAAACATAAACACCGTTCAATATCCTAGCACTTAAAACCACATTATATTATCTATATTTTAACAATTTACACAAAAACTAAACCGAAACTATAAGAATGTAATGCAAACTATTCAAATTTTAGTCGCAACATGGCTGCCAGGATCACAACCAATAAAAAATGAGACACCCATTGTCGTCACTGTCTCTGTATAAAGTCACTGTACATACAAAATTCATTATTTCATTCTCTAAAGTAATTGTAAATGTAATACATATACAATGATAAAAGATATCAAAGGAATGTTGCTTCGTGTACCCATAAATATAATACAATTTGTGGATTTACACGAAACAAGAAAAAATAGTGAGATTGTTTACGGCCACATCTATGTAAAGTAGATTTAGACTAACTAACACATTACAAATTCATTAAAAAGCCGTTACGTTAATTGATTCATCGTTCAATAAGTAGATGTCGGTAAAGTGCATGATATTTACTTTAATAGTTTAATGTCTTTAAAGTTAATTAATAATATGTTATTAACAATTAACGTAGCATTGTCTTTGATATAATCAAAGATCATTTTATATTCTATTAAATGATCACTTCAATGACACAAATTATTTAAAAATTAACGCTTTGCTACGGGTCCCTTTTGACTGATGTTACATTTTAGTTTTTACCTTCAACCTTCATCGTTGATTAAAATATTCAATCAACGCCTTCGTTTTACACTAAATGCGTTTAGGGCAATTCCCAAAAATGCTATAAGTTTTGTAACAGTAATACCTAGGAAAATTTGTTATCTTTTCAATTTTTCAATAGATTTTTTGTTTGGAAAGTTAAGTATACAGTGACTTTATTACAAACAGTGACGACAAGCGGCGATTATCCGCCATTAAGAGGCAAAATTGTGGGCGGGTTTATATGAACTCAACGGTGGTATCCTAGCAACTTGCTAAATCAAAATAAAAATCACACGCTGATCAAAGGTAAACACAGTCAGGCCGCCATTAAGATGCAAAATATACCACGGCCAATCAAAATCGATACCACGCTTGTCGTCACTGTTTGTAAATACAGTCACTGTAGTTAAGTAGCGATCGTTCCGACATCTAGGAATGGGAGGACTAACCAACTACGTTAATAACCCTCCGCGCTCTGACCTCTTAAATATTACGTCGCGCTCTAACGGGGTGTATAAATACCCCAATCTTTCAATTTGATTTTCTCAGTTTATAATTTCTAAAAATTACACATTTGTGATTGGAATGCATTCCCGAATAATAAAAATAAAAATTGTAAAAATTTAATATCTTCATTTATTTCTAACAATTTTTGCAAATTACATGGTTCCTATACGAAATCTTCAAAAAATGCCAGTACCACGAACCCCCAATACTACTTGCCCCACCCCCCTGGGAAAATTTTCTGGCGGCGCCCTTTTGTCTGTAGGAAAGAACTTGGGTCTAAACATAATTATAAGTACTACTAATGGTCATAATTCCTGATAACAAAAATATGCGTCATACTCGGATGGGGTATTTTTGTACCCCAGCCCAGTGACTGTAGTCACTGTAAACTTGAATTATTTGTTGTAGCATTTCGTTCTTTAGTTCCTGTTATCCTAATGCATGATCCGTGATTTTCCTTAAAATTCTTGACCGAATCTGTAAAAATTGTTGCCACGGATTAAAGTGCAAAAACATTTTTCGATCAAAATAAATGAGATGCGCATCAACTTTTAGACAATTTTAAGTGCTATCAGAAGTGAATGACAGTAATTTTGTTAAAAACCAGATTTTTGTATGATTTTGTATGATGATTTACTATGATTTTTTCAATATAATTAGAACAATTTTCAACACGATATACGAGGGTGGTTTGATTACTAACTTGTTTCGTGAACTAATAGATGGCGCTAACGTTATCTGGATATTAAAGTCACTAGATACCTAAAGTACCGCAACGTTCGCCATTTTGGGGTTAAAATTTTGGCGCCAATTTCAAATATTGAAGACCTAGTCACTAGAAAATTTAATGACTTTATGAAGTGTTTGATAAAAACTAAACTAACATTAGATACTTATCAATATATTTCTTAAAAATTATTTGCCATTGTTATTAAAAGGTACAGTTTAATTGAAAGATAAAAAATTTGGAACTTTGCCAAACGAACCTAAATACGTTTTTAAAATTGACAGTTTATTTTGTCGTGTTAATACTTCATTTAGAATCGTCTGGATATGTCATCATAAAGTTGGATGTCTGTGAATACATATTCTATGAGCTCATGTCATTCTGACCGTAATTCTTTGTTTGACAGTTGTTTAAACAGAAGTATTTTGAGTGAAAGTGCAAAATGGATAAAATTGGAATTCGCGGTGTAACAATTCTTTTTTCTGGAAGGGAAAACAGCGAAGGAAATTCATGACAGGATTTTACCAACATTGGGTGACTCATGTCCTTCCTATGAAACGGTTCGACTTTGGGTAAATGAATTTAAGCGTGGCAGAACGAGCATTCAAGATGCACCACGTCCTGGAGCTCCGAAATCAGCTGTGACACCCGAAATCATTGATAAAGTCCATGATTTGGTTTTAACCGACAGACGATTAAAAGTGCGCGAGTTAGCAGAAGCCACAAGCATCTCAACTGAACGAGTTCACTTTATTTTGCATAATGAATTGCATATGAAAAAGCTTTGCGCAAGATGGGTGCCGCGTTTACTGAATCCAGAGCAAATGCGAATTCGCATGCGAACATCTGCCGACAATTTGCGTGTGTTTGCGAAGAATCCAGTAGAGTTTTTTCGTCGTTTTGTCACAATGGATGAAACCTGGATACATCCAGTGGCGTACCGAGGGTGGGGCGGTGGGGGCGGTCCGCCCCAGGCCCCGTATCGCCATAGGCCCCCAAATATGAAAATACTTTATTTTATTTTTTCAATAATAAAAATCGGCCCAGGTCCTACGTCGTTATAGGCCCCCGAATGTTAGACAACTGCTTATACTTGTTCTAAATACAGTTAAAAACTGTCTAAGGTGGACGGGTGGACCCTGAGTTAGAGCACAGAGTACCCTACCAGAGGGGAAAGCTAGCCTTCCCGCTAAAACATCGGTCGCCATCTTATTAGTAGTTTTACAATCAAACTTCGTGCTTCGTTATTATATTGTATTAAATTTATAGATATAGAATAAAATACATTGTGCTTGATCTTTCAGTGGAATATCATAATGACCGAATGGTACTAAAATAATATACAACAATCTTTTATATTTGAATTGGAACTACTTAAAAGATGGCCGAAGGTCATTTATTCTTGACACCAAAAGATCAAAGGTACCGCCGTAGCTTTCCCCTCTGTAAGGTACTCTGTGGTTAGAGTAAGAAGGAAGCCTGCGTATTACCAATGTTTGTGTTAGTCCCGTTTTTTCAGTACAGGAAACGACTCTTTTGTCCAGTTGTAAAAAAATTGGAAAAAGCAGTTTTTCAAAATGTGCAAAATAATTAATAATAGAAAACTGTTTTTAAAAAGTTTAATTTATTAACGACAACCGTTTCACACAGACTTTTAAGTACATAGTACATGATTAGTATACAGAGTGTCCCGGGTTGAATGATCACGACTTTGACATTGACCGAACCGAAAAAAGTCAAAAGTCATTTTTTGTTAAGAATTGAATGCTCTATCGAAAAAGATATTGAGAATATTTAATTCAGAGCCGTACTATTTTATTTATCAAATTAGTAGAACGGATTACCCATATTTCCGCCACTGGTTGATTAAAAAAATTCATGTTGTTCAATCTTCTGACCCTCTGTCCATGTATCTTGTGTGCCAATTTTGGTTGGAATATTTTCCAGTTTGGAAATAAACCCGGAAATAAATAAATCAAAACTTTATTTTTTAGAGCAATTTAACGCCCTGTATCTCAGAAACAAAGAATTTTAGGACTTGTGTTTATATAGGAGCAACCCACCTTAAAATCTGTTTTTCTACAAAATGACAAAATGTCAACGTCCTGATTATTAAACCTGAGACACCCTGTATATACCTAAAATAGAAATTATTTTGGTTTTATAAAGATAACTTTCCACCATAAACAGATTTCCGTTTAAGGCGGAAACAAATTTTGTACCATATGGTTCCGGTTTATAGAGGTTTTACTGTAATAAAATACTTTTAATCGTGAAAATGTTTTCTATTTGTATAATTATTTACGAATTCAACTTAGGTTAAAGATTTTGGTGTCTGTCCGCTGTCACCCCTTCACCACGAGAAACAAATCGACTCCCTCGCTGTGGCTGACGTGGACGTATAGTAGGTAGTTCACAATAGTTCAGGCCGACAAAATATATATAGGCCCCCTCATCTAGTGCCGCCCCAGGCCCCCAACTGTGTCGGTACGCCACTGGATACATCACCATATCCCTGAAACGAAACAGCAGTCAAGACAATGGATTGCACATGGCGAACCGACACCAAAAAAGGCGAAATGCGTGGCATCGGCTGGAAAGGTGATGGCGTCCGTTTTTTGGGACGCAAAAGGAATTCTCCTGATTGACTACTTGGAAAAAGGGAAAACCATCACCGGAGAATACTACTCATCACTTTTAGGTCGATTAAAAGAGACAATAAAAGAGAAACGCCCGGGAATGGCCAAAAAGAAAGTGTTGTTTCATCACGACAACGCACCGGTGCATTCAAGCGGTGTCA
This sequence comes from Pyrocoelia pectoralis, assembly GCA_036250285.1. Classification (NCBI taxonomy): domain Eukaryota; kingdom Metazoa; phylum Arthropoda; class Insecta; order Coleoptera; family Lampyridae; genus Pyrocoelia; species Pyrocoelia pectoralis. Next base: position 6,981,396 of record CM070076.1, on the reverse strand, counting down.
CTCGGCAAAAATTGGCCGATCTCAGATTTGAACTGCTTCCGCATCCTGCCTATTCGCCAGATCTAGCTCCCTCAGACTACCATCTCTTCCCGAAATTGAAAATTTTCCTGGCAGGACGACAATTCAGGTCCAATGAAGAGGTCATACAAGAAGTAAATGAGTATTTTGCAAGCCTCGAAGAAACTCATTTCCGCGAAGGCATCGCCAAGCTGGAGAAACGTTGGGGCAAGTGCGTTGAACGTCGAGGGGACTATGTCGAAAAATAAAGTACCTACGTTAAAAAACTCAAATTGTTTTCTTTAATATCAAACCACCCTCGTATTATAATAACACTGCAAGATTTATAAAGACAAAGAAATAACTTTATTTTCAAATCCAATACATTTTTAAATACATTAAGTGTTTAGTAATAACAAAGTACTCTTTGGTAATAATAAAATATAACACACAACCTTCCCTTAAATTATTTAATTAAAACGACACGAATTAAGTGTTTACTAACAATAGGTACGTTGAAATTCAGGTTGTGCATAATAACGCTAAACAAGCCAATCGTGCGGTACAATAATTGAGAATCACACAGAGTTCTAATAAAAATTTGTAGATTTATAATGAATAATAGGTAAACACAGTGTCATCAACATTTCAAGCGGTGTATTCAATATCAATTATTTCAACCTCTTCTTCTTCTTGATCTTCTTTTTCGGTGACCGCAATTGGTGTGATAGTATTTGATTTAGAAACTCGCAACTTGTGTACAATAATTTCCAAAATAAAAACTAGAAATGAGATACCTAAACCGAATCCCCAAATAACAAAAATCCCGTAGACGTGGTCCAGATTTAAAACTTGAGGTTCCGCTAGATATTCAAGGGATTGAATCTTTTCTTTAAATATTTTCACCAACCGTCCACCACCATGATGTATGTATAAACCATTTTCAGTTAGTTGTGTTACAACTTTGTTCAAAATATCAAAAAAGTAATGATCTGGCCACATACCTAAGACTAACTTTTGGTTATGTAAGACTGAATCGTCCAAAATTAATTTATTATGGATGGTTTTATACTTCTTGGTCAATATATAGATGTTATGCACTAATGCAGCAGACTGATTGTTGTGAACAATAATACTATCCAGTGGCGTAACTACCGAGGAGGCAGAGGAGGCAATCGCCCCCGGGCCCGGTTTGCCTAGGGGCCCGACGATTGCAAAATTCCGACGTACGAGACCTGAACTGTTGCTGTATTTTCCATATGTGCAAAATACCATACTTTAGCATTAAAACTACTGTATTTCGTATTTGTATACGGTAGTACATATCAACATAGTTGGGAAGGTTAACGAAAAAAATATTAAAAGTAAATGTATATTCTTTTTTTCAGAATAGGGATAAAAAATGAGTAATGCAACAGTGTCAATAACCGAGTAATCTGACCCTTACTGTTGTAGTTATTAGGAAAGTTTCTCTCTTTTATACCTGACATAACAATAACGGAAAAATAAAGTAAAATTTGTTTTATTTTTAGTACCTACTTAATCTCTTTCTTTGTATTTGTACTGCCTGCCAAGTACAAGTAGACCAACAATAAATATTACCAGTTACGAGTAATACCTTTTACCTGTTGGGCAATAAATTATTATTATTATTATTATTAAAAAAAAACAAAAACAAGACTGACGTTATTTATTATTTTACAACCACAGCACTATTTTGCGATTTCGTGTTTTTTTTTTCTAAGAAGAAATAATTAACCCGTAACTAATGCCATTATCCAACTTTCGGGACAAGTATTATAGGTATGAAATAAAATCGTAAATTTCTTTGAAGATTTAAAAATGACCGTTAAAATTTTTAACGCGCTGGTTATTTTATTATCATGCTACCCTTTATTCTACTAATTGCCAAAAAGGGGCCTTTAAAAAATTCTTGCCTCCGGGCCCAAATTTTGAAGTTACGCCACTGATACTATCTAATATCTCAATGTATCGATCAAAACGTACTTCTTTTATTACTTTATTTGCGTCTTCTAAAAGTGAATGCCTTTTATGGTCGATACTAAATATGAATACCTCCGCGTATATCGGAATATTGGATTTTATTAATTCTCGAACGGAATTTATACCTGGTTCGAATTGAGGGATGGTTTGAACACGAATTAAGTTTGAAACGTAACCCGTTTGTACTACGATGGCATAAAATATGTAGCTTAATAATAGCACTCGAAGTGACGTAACATTTGGAATCCTGCTACAAGAACCCCAAAATGTTAAGGAAAGTATTTCCATATTGATAAAGCCAAAAGTGGACAAATTGACGGGAATTCGTTTGCAGAGCGAAATTATTACGTAAAAAAAAATCGTTAGTAAAAATCCGACGGCAACCATTATCCAAACCTCTTCCTGAAATATTATTAAATATAGCTTTAAAGGTGGAACTTGTTTAGGTAATGGCATTAACCACATGGTATGCATCGTAAATATTGTAGAAGTGAATGCTTCAAGACTTACTGTACCAAGGCCCAACACATACATGGATAGTTCAGTCCCATAAACCAAGCTTAGACCATATCTTTTCGTTAATATTGCCATAGTTGCGGCAATAGAAGGAACTACACGGTGATTGAACAACTGATAACCTACTGGACAACCGTGGTAACTTCGAAAACCTTTTTTGAAAGTTAAAGTGGGTCCATCTTGACAATCTTCTTCATAAATAACATTGGGTCTCTTTCCACATTCGTTTCTAACACTCCATTTGGTTGACTGATACAATTTACACTTGGATGACCCGTTGCCGTTAACAAGTATTACAGAATTAGTAATTGGATACATCCACAACTTTTCAAAAACGTTATCAATTGCGGAAATAATTATTAAAAATGTACCAGTCGACGTACTTTGGACATACCAAACCGGGCTTTCTGTTAAATGCTTCAAAGCGTTACCTAAACTGTTGCTATCATTTACTTGAATAATAAAGTTGTAAACGGATTGTTGCTTGCCCAGTTTTTGTGTTGCATTCAAATTCCAAATAATCTTAGGATTGGGAATGTTAAACTCCACATCGATGATAATTCCATCGGTGATTATGCAAACCGTTTCGTTTATGCCAAACAGTGTTTCAATAACTCGCGTCACAGAGTCACCGTTTTCATTTAAAGGTAACAACAATTCGCCACTTACACTCCGCAAGAACAAAGCGCACAATACAAACTTTGCGATCATCTTTCACGACCTGTTTCTTCCAAAAACTTCGATAGACTGCGTACTTACATCGCTTCTTTTGTTTTTCGTCATTTAATCGATTCGAAAAACTTCCATATAACCTTGCGTACGTGTAGGTACTATATAGGTATACATATAATACATACATTGGTTGTTAGGTTTTTTCTGATTAATCAATACGAAAAACATCTATAACCTTGCGTAGATACATCGGTTGTTTTGTTTTAAAATTTATTATTTCTTTCGTACTTGTAAACGTCAATACCTATATCAAATCACTGTATTCACTTTGAAAATGTTTCAGTCTGTAAAATGTTACACTTGTGCAGCTTGTGCCCATCCGTTTCCAAAGCAATACGTCTAAAGCTAATACGATTTTTTTTTAATTTATCGAAATTTCTAGAATTTTGCAACAGTTATTTACAAGTAAGAAACAAATAAAATATTATATCTCACACGCCAGGTAACCGTTTTTACTCGGCTTCTAATGTAAAAATACCATTGTAATTACACAAGAGGTTTGTATTTTACCGAGTATATGTTGGCTAGCAATTAGACAAGAAACACTGTCAACTAATATAATAGGACGAAGAAGTTGGAGCATTTTTAGGTTGACAGTTTTTCAAGCCAAATTGCTAAAGAAAACAGATTGGAATTTTCATTTGAACGTCCAGTGGGCCGTATAACTGTGTTGTCGCGTACGAAGGCAATTGAGATCGCCCCAGGCTGTTTGACAACATTTGTTAATGTTAATGTTTCGATAAACGTTCGCTAGAATATAAAAGCTCAATTTTGACGCTTTTTTTCCACTCCATATCGTAAAAGACGTTTCGGGTTTTCGTTTGAGCGGCGTGCTATCTCTCGTCTCTCGATTCGGTCGGGTGGCGAAAATATAACGGACCACCCTATATATTTTTGGGTTTTTGAAAACAAGTGATACATCAAAATTTAGTAAATTTCACTCTCTTTTCAAAAACGCAAAAATGTATAGGGTGGTCCGTATGAAAAAATGTAGTTTAGGGTTGCACACAAAAAACCAAGCACCCTGTATAAAAACTGTTTATCGAGATGGATTCTACGCAAAAAAGTGCTCTAAGAAAGATTTTTTCAAAATCACCTATCTTTAAAAATAAGAAAGTTATGGAGCATTAAAGAAATGGGCCAAATTCGAGAAACGCCCCCTAGCGTCCAAACGATTAAAGATAGCTGAATTCTGTTTGCGTTAATGATTTTCTCATTAAAATTGAACTTCAGACACCTTGGTCCATTTTTTTCTATCTCTTAAAATAAAGGGTGTTGCCATAAGAAAGTGTCCAATTTGAACCACCCTGTACAGTAAGATTAAGCTATGAAATACAAAGTGCTCATATTTTGCATTACTTGTGGCTTTTTTAGGTGTTTCATAAATATACCGACAAACTTCAGATCAAAACAAACATTTTTTGCTTTATAAACTTATGTCCGGAAACGGTTAGTCTTCGCGATACAAGGTTGTGAAAATTTCGTTTTCTGTTAATAGCATTGATTATATACACGAAGTATATAATCAATGGTTAATAGATACCTATCTAAAAAACATTTCTGCCGACTTTAACAAACTTTTTAAAGGTTGATCACAGTAATATACTGTGGGTTGATCTTAACTTTATGAGGCATCTTTGAATTTATTACGGTTGATACAGTAATTCCAGGGGCAACTTGTTAGTTTGTTTTGCAAAAAAATAATAAGCTCAATGTTTTTTGCAATTTTGTAACTTTTTTCTAGTTGACTGTTTTGCGTATCTTACTTCGTTTTTGAGAAAAAAATTTGAACCATACAACAAATAATTATATTACATGTATATTTATGAAACACACTATATATATCATGTTCCTTGTTTTGTTATTTGTATTATTGTGAAACCCTGAGCCCCCTCCACCTGACAGTAGGGCTTGCTAGTAAGTTGGTGAACACATGCCCGTAATTACATCGCTACGGCACTGGGATCGGGTCAACAAAGACATATCAATCAACCCAACTATTCCTAGGGGCTATAGTATCCTATATTTTAATGATTTTATACAAAAATACTATAGGTGGCACCACAAATCCACGAACTCACAATAATCAAAAAGTACCGGGTGGCCAAATAAGCGAGGTAAGCGGCTGTATCTCAGGACCTGCTCATCTGACAACAATTGAATTTTTTTTATTATTATAAATGTGGCCATAAAAAAACTCTGGAAATTATTTTCGAGTTCCTAGGATGGCCGCTAGGGGGCGTATTTGGTATAATAGTTCATAAAAGCTTAATTTTCTCGCTTAAAGTCCCAATGAAGTGGGTCTGAAAATATTGTCATGGCAATCTACGATCATTTTTGAATAAAAAACCTTACATCAATTTTTTTGACAGCTGTCAAATAAAGTGGTGGGGGAAGGTTTTATTCCGAAAAAGAAAAATGCTTGTAGTGTCAGTTTGGCTTGGCCAATTTTACTGAAACAACTTTTGATGAAAAGAGCATTTTTGGAAGTATTTTTCTATAAAAATAAAACATCAATATATTTTTCCATTGTTCTGCGAGAGGGCGTTGATTTATAACTTACCCTATTTCTTTAAATATCTCTAAAAAGTTAAATGAAATCATATATTTTTTCTTACGATAATAAGTAGAGCACTAAAAACTAAAAAAAATAGTGAAAACTGCAAAACGATATCTCTATTTATAACGAAGGTATTAACAAAAATGTTTAAATATCGTTTTAAATATATTGTTGTTTTATTTTTATAGAAAAATACTTCCAAAAATGCTCTTTTAATCAAAAGTTGTTTCAGTAAAATCGGCCAAGCCAAACTGACACTACAAGCATTTTTCTTTTTCGGGGTAAAACCTTCCCCCACCACTTTATTTGACAGCTGTCAAAAAAATTGATGTAAGGTTTTTAATTCAAAAATGATCGTAGATTGCCATGACAATATTGTCAGACCCACTTCATTGGGACTTTAAGCGAGAAAATTAAGCTTTTATGAACTATTATACCAAATACGCCCCCTAGCGGCCATCCTAGGAACTCGAAAATAATTTCCAGAGTTTTTTTATGGCCACATTTGTAATAAAAAAAATTCCATTGTTGTCAGATGAGCAGGTCCTGAGATACAGCCGCTTACCTCGCTTATTTGGCCACCCGGTACAATTTAGAATTCTTATTTACTTTGTCCTCACTGCTGATTTGATTACTGCACCAATGCACACAGAATTTTTTAATAAATTTGACTTTACCAATAACACAATTAGGTAAACAACAATCCATACAAAACTTACAACACAAAAAGTAGTAACAGGAAGTAAATACCATTACACACTCGTACTTATTGCAATAAATTGTAGAGGTTGTACTTCTCCAAAAAAAAAAGGATTACCTATACTAAAAAACAACATAGTCTTATTAGTATATTTACAGGTAGGTGCATTACAAGGTAATTTACAACTACTCAGTCATTTGACTCCTTCCAATAGTTTTTGGCATTTTTTTGTTTGTCGAATCTTCTAATTCTTTCGGCTTATAATAGTGAGGCGCAACTTCTAACAACCACTTGCTTTCTATTTCAATGACTTGTCTCATAAATTCCTTCGTTGTAAAAACTAATTCGTGGTACAGTAACCACCTAGGTAATTCTTCGAATAAAGCACTATTCGGATGAATTGTAACACTCTAAAAGATATAGGTACATCCGTTAAACGGCACCGGCACTTCAATTAATGAGGATACAAACCTGATTATGTTTTACGGTTTTATACGAACCGCCTTTCGATAATCGTGCAATATGATAAAAATATCCTGCGGTTATCGCCTTACGTATATCGGCAGTTTCGCTAACGTTCGTTACCATATCTATTTCGACTCTTTGCATTAATCCGACGAGTTGTTCACGTACATCTCTCGCCCTTTTCATGGATCTTTCAAATACAAAACATGTCAGGTTAACGGTCTTAACAAATACAAACTTACCTGTACTGAATAAAGTTTTCGTAACACCACTGTGTCGAATGATCCGAATCTCTCCATTGATTGTAAACGTTAAGTAAACTGAGATGATCGCCACCAATATGATTAAAATTTTTTCGTGCCGTATCGGCGTGTATAATTTTATCTTTAGGTCTATAAAATATCGCACTGTTTACGGATAGCATTGCACCAATTGTAACGATTTCTTCAGAACATTTGTACCTACAAAGATTTGCGGTTAACTATTAAATTAAACACACCTCAATGTCTTTATGAAAAGTAAATCAGATTTATTCAATCATTGGAAATCGGCATAATTTGTAGCAGTTGGAATTAACTCTGTTTAATATCCGAAAAGGTCTGTGACAAATGAAAATAATTTTTTAATGGCATGTCTGGGAATCTCACAGCTCTATACAAATTCTAGAGCAGCGTTAAATCTTTAATGTTCCATTGCAGTTACTGTAGCAATATAATTAGTTGTATACTTTACTTTATGTTTTCTTGTAGCTAAATGTCCGATAATTGGAAATTTTTTTCTGTTGGGCAATAAATCTATTATTATTATTATTATTAAAAAAAAGCACATCTTTGTTAAATATTTCTATATGTGTTTGATTTCAAAGGTGGTTTTGTGGTGATGTGATTGATACTGAGTTTATTTTCAACTAGAATTAAACATTGCGTAGTTGTATTTTGAGTAAGGCATGTTACAATTGAATTCAGTGACATTTTAGTAAAATAAATCTAAAGACAATTAAATTCAGACACTATACCTACTTACAGTAGTTGCATAAATCGCCACCAGAGATGGTATACCAACAATTGCAATGGGCAGTAGCAAAACAGAAATTGTGATACTGAGGAGCCTTCTTGAGAAGTTCGGAGTAAATGTTTTAATCAAACTCATCAAGAAGGCTGCTCAGTATTGTAAGGAGACACTCATCCATTATAGCGCAATTATAAGAGACTACTCAAGTCAAAAACTACGTTTCTGTCCTTCTCCGACTTTTAAACAGTAGATCTGATGAATGTCTGGGATCATTATTTTAATTTTCTTAAACAATCTGAAAAAATGTCTCATGCCCTTACTCTCAGCACTTTTAGTTATGTTGCTCAAAGCTTTTAAAGGTGGAAATTCAGAGAATTCTTAATGAATTTTGATCATTTTAACTTGCTTATTAGTTATTCCTATGTTTTTTTTTACTTCATTACTATTTTGAACCTGACTAAATAATTAAGTGGGCTATACGACATCTACTTCAATCATTGTAATTAAGTTAAGTAACAACAATTTTCCAATCCAGTAATACTTACTTTTCGGAAGCCAATAACATTTTAGCCATCATAGGATCAACAGGAAACTCGGCCATTCGCCTTCCCAACTTGGTTAACTCGCCATGATGGTTTAAAGCCCCTAATGCATACAATTGTTCCAGAGCTAATACAAGTGTTTCATGTGGCGGTGGATCCAAGAAATCAAAATGTACCAGATCGTTAATTCCCAACGCCTTGAGCATCAAAACCGCATTTCCCAAATTAATCCTTTGAATCTCAGGAATGGTGTTATCTTCCAATTCGTGTTTATAAGACCACGCGGTGTATAACCGAAAACATTTTCCAGGTGCAACACGTCCTGCTCTACCTGCCCTTTGATTCGCCGAAGCTTTTGATATCGGAACAACCATCAAACTTTCCATACCTGTCCTCGAGTTAAAATGATTCTGTTTCGCAAAACCCGGATCGATAACATATATAATATTATCGATAGTCAGAGAAGTTTCGGCGATATTGGTAGCAAGCACGACCTTACGTGCACCCGGCGGTGTCGGCATAAAGATTTTCGCTTGCATATCGCTGGGAAGGTTGGCGTAAACCGGTAAAATCAGTAGTTCTTTTAATTTTGATCCCAATCTTCGTACACGATCCTGTAACAACTCCTGACACGTCTCGATTTCGTCTTGGCCTGTTAAAAATACCAGAATATCGCCTAACGGTTGAGTGGCGTGAATTTGTAATACGGATACGACACAGGCGTCGACGTAATCCGCTTCGGGAGCTCTCGTATAATAGATATCGACTGGAAAACGACGACCGGGTATACGATAAATAGGAGCTTCGTCAAAAAATTCGGAAAATTTTTGTGCATCTAGAGTTGCACTGGAAATTAGAAGCTTTAAGTCTGGCCGAAACCGAGCAATATCTTTTACTAATCCAAATAATATATCGGTATGCAGTGTACGTTCATGCGCTTCGTCTATCATCATAACACTATACGTTTGTAAATCCGGTTCGGATAGAAATTCACGATGTAAAGTACCGTCAGTCATGTATTTAATGATTGTTCTTTCGGAAGTGCAATCCTCGAAACGTATGCTATATCCAACTTCATTTCCCAACTTAACGCCCATCTCTTGAGCCACTCTAGCAGCGACCGACATTGCTGCAACCCGCCTCGGTTGTGTGCAACCTATTTTTTTTCCTGTAATTTTAAAACCATTAAAATATACTGCAATAAATCGAGAATTCGCATGAAAATTACCTCCTCGTGGGGTACAAAAGAACATTATTTTATAAACATATAGTCATCACAGGGATCAATGTTTAACAGTTGTGGTCAGAGTGGGTCAAAATACAAGGAAAAAAACTACTTATTTATTTGCCATTGATCTTACTTCACCTCGTCTTCGTTCGCTTGTCTAACTTGTTCCTCCCACCGTATTCTTGGGTGTCCTACTTTGTTACGTTCCTTGAGTTCTCACTTCAAATATATGTTTGGTTATTCTTTCTTCTATCGTTCTGTGAAGGTGGTCCAGCCAACTCAGTTGTCTTTCTTCTATTATCTTCTCTATAGGTTTTTATCTTCAGCTCTTTCACTATTACTGCGTTCCTTATCCTGTCTTCTCTTGTTATCCCTTGGATTGTGTACCTTATCTTGTCTTCACTAGTTATTCCTTCGATTTTCCTTAGATAGCTCATTTCAGCTGTTTCGATCCTGCTTTTATTTTTTTTTGTTCAGGTCCATGATTCACTTCCACAAGTTAAAGTGGGTCTTATAGCCTTTTGGTACTTGTGTTTTAAGTTACTTTGGTATTTCTTTTTTCCCAAGAATGTGTATCTAAGATAGTAAAAAACTACTTACAGGTAAATACAATCATGTTTATTCAAATTAAACCTAGGAATACATTGTAGAATACACAGCAAAATATTTTTTGATCAAATCAATAATGCCTAAATCAATCGATATGCTTATTTTTATACGTGAAATGATAAATATTCTAATGCAGATTTTTAATTTGAAGTTATCAAATCAAAATATATTGAATAATAAAAAGAGAGAAAAAAAGGAGGTTTTCAAGTTCAAGAAAAAGAAAAAAAGAAGACTGGAACAAAATGGACAGAAAAACGAAGAAAACAACACGGTGAAAGAATGAAAGAGTACTGGAAGAGAAGAAAGAAGGGAGAAAAATAATCATCAGAAGTTATTTCACGTGGTCCATAGTCGGCCAAAATCGAAAGAAGAAGAAGAAATGAGAAAAGACAACACTGTAATATAAAACACATTAAAATTACTAAAAGTAACATATTTTTTCAAAAGTATGTTTCTTGGAATAAGCAAAACAGCTTGCTTAGCATTTTTCGTTACCTAATGACAAGTAAGTCCTTTGAACTGTTACACAATATGCTCATTGCTTCCCCTTGTAAAGTAAAAAATAGTTGGTTCTAAAAATAAGTTGGGAATATATAAAAACTGTAAAGACTGTCATCAAGTATGTATATATTGGCAAAACTAAAAAAATCACTCAAGATTTCACCTTAAATACAATCGTATAATCGGATAAATCTGCTGTTGCTCGACATATGCTTGAGAATAATGACAAGTAAATAATATTTCCTTAATTAGTCAAGTAAATAATACGACTATTATGAAAGTTTAAAAATGTACAAAACAAACGTTTCCCAATAAATAATGATGATTCAGATCCTGTACCTGTTGCTTATCTAAAATTGTAAACTTCCACTATAACTAGTTAGGTCACTTACACAAATACCTCACATTTGTAATTGTTAAGAAATGTTAATAATCTTTATTAAACTATGAAAAAGTGTAGATTTACAGGCACATACACACTTGCGACATACAAGTTTGACAAGTACTCGGTTAATTACTTTTATGACTACTAGGTGGCGCTGTGTCCATAGAGTTCTTATATTTTTACTTTCAAAACATTACTTTAACAGTAATTTACCTTTAGTAGTTCACTGACAGCGTCGCTATCAAAACGCGATGGATTTAATACATTTTTATTGTGGTTTTTAGTGTTTTCAGTGTTGTGTAATTCAATATTGGTTGGTAAGATAGTTTGTAATAGTGTTAAGGAGTTAAGGTTATCCCTTTAGTCCCCAAATGATATAGCTTCTCCAAAAGTATTCCCAGATCAATGAGACGTTTTAGATGAAATAAATAGCATCGACATATAGAAATGGACTGCGCGTTGTTATGCTAAGCCGGGATACTGCAGGTGAGAGCGAGGGTAAAAGTGGAGGCCTAGCGCCAGATAAAGCTAGAAGTAGGCCTCTACCATTTCAATCAACGCCTCTACGTTTACCCTCTCTCTCACCTGCAGTATCCCGGCTTAGCATAACCACGCGCAGTCCATTTCTATATGTCGATGATAAATAGTCTCTTTGATTTGGTAATTGTTTGGTCAGTGTCACCAAAATCTCTTATTACTTAACATCAAAAACAGTTGGCGTGCCTGCCTCCATATCCTGTAACACCTGCGCGATTTTTTATTCCATTGATTGGTAAATATAATTATTATTCCCCTAATTTGGGTAGGTGGTTCAATTAAGGTATAATTCGTTGTGCAAGCATGACAAAGCCACCACCATAACAGACAAAGCAATACATTTGACAACTATGTTACTAATTTGAAACAGGTGACTCAAAAAAGGAAAACATAAAAATATTGTATTCCTAATTTGGACACCTAGTGAAAATCAAGAAAACACAAATAAGTATATTTGTGGATTCCAACCCTTATAACAGATTATAGTTATTTAATACTACATGCATGCATGCGCATGCGACAGGTTGTAAGGATGAAAGAGAAAGATTCAAATTAAAAACGTTGTACAAAGAGGTTGATAGGTGGACATAAAAGGAAATGTTTGGTAATATATCATTTTGTCCTTTTTGAGTTAAAATTGAACAAGTTACTTACCATAATATACAGAGTGTTTTAGGAGAAATAGTAAATATTTTAGGAGGTGGTAGTATAGACGAATTACAACACAAAATTCCAAATAACATGTGTCCAAGTACAGAGATAGAGCTGTTAGTGTATGAATCCAAATGGGTAAGGTCCGGGGAATGTTAGGTGTAGCTGATGTGTCACCTGACTAGAATGTGCAAGAGCCCCATCATGCTGGAAGAACATATACATTCTTGTAGCCAAGGGAATATGCTTGAATTATGGAATTTTGTATTGCAATTTGTCTATACTACCACCTCCTAAAATATTTACTACATTACTCCTGAAACACCCTGTATATATAGACACAACAAAACCGCCCCAGTTAAACATGACCACCGCGTGGTGGCAGACGAGTGACTATAAGTTCATATAATAATCTGTTGCGCCACATAAGAGGGTAATTTTCATACTAGTTCTCGGGTTGTAAGTATAATGCAATTTTACCATCGTTTGTAAATCCGGCTTCATGTAAATACTGAGGTATTTGAGTAGTTTTACCGGAACCCGTCTCACCCTCAATGATTAAAATCTGATGTTCACGAACGGCAGCAATAATATCTTCCTTAAAAGGAAATATAGGCAAACTCTTTTTGGTTTCCTCAATATCTAACTTTTTCTTCTGAACTTCAGTTAATTCAGGCGCTTTTTGTTCTTTATCTCGCTCGTCTAAACATAATGATATAATTATACAAGTGAAGAAGGTGACAGAAAGTATGTACCTTGAGGAAGTTGTAGCGCTTGAATAAATTCGATTTGATCCTCTAACAACAACTCGTATTCATCACTTTTGGAAGTTTTCGCCCCAAAGTGAAATTGGGCAGATGCCATTTGTTCTTGTTCCCATTTTTTCTGTTCGGAATGCGGTACCTTTTCAAGCTCGTCGACCTCCACGTAATCCGCTTTAGCTCCCTTACCTAAATCTTGTGGCATGTGATAACGTTGAACGTGCTCCAATTCTCTAGCCTTTTCGTGTTCCTGTGCAAGTTTTAAGAGCGTCTTTTTGTAATCTCGATTTTTACGTTCCCTCGATGTTAAACTGTCAACGTTTTAGTGAGTTTAGGTGCACTTAAATGTTTATACTTACATTTCCTCCTCAAACAAGTACTCGTCGTCGATAATGTCCGCTTCAAGTTCCATCACTTTGTCATCCTTTCTTTTTTCCAAGTACTTACGTCTCGATTCCACACGCAGTTTCGGAATCATTTTGTCTTTGTCTTCGCTTTCCAATTTCAATCTCTTAACGGCTTCGGCATACGCTCGTTTGTCGGATGCTTGTACGATATTTCTCGTTTTGGCTTCATCTCGTTTTTTTAATCGTTCGGCAAATTCGTCCCTTTCTTTAATGTCTCTTAATCGAGCTTCTTCGGCACTATCAGCACTGCTAGAGTTTGACGAAGAACTCTCATAGCGTTTTCTTCGTTTCCTTTCACTTTGTTTACTCATTGTGTAGTTGTTGAATGTTTAAAAGTTATAATTAATAATATATACTTATAAATAATAATATTTTTTTAACATAACCTATAATATTTTGCATAGATAAGCAAGAGAATATTTTGATTTGGTTGGAAGTTGATACATTGCGTACAACGGTAAATTAACAGAAGAATAATGAGAGACTGCAAACACGGCTTTATACCGAGTGGTTTTTTTGTTGTTGAATTAATAAAATGTTTTCGTACAATCACAGGCATGTTTTCTGCAGAGGTGGGTAAAATGGTTTTCAAAAAGCATTTAAGATGGAAAATATAAGATAGGTTAGTTCAACATGTTTAAAATACAAAATAGAAATAGAATTGACCGTTGTTATTTAAAATACAAAATGAAAAATAGGCATTTCAAATAAGTTTTTAAATAAAAAATGCTTTTCATGCATTTTTATTGTCTTGTGAAACCAAACGCAATTTAGAAAAGCATCATTAACTGCCGATGAGAGTGATAGATAATCTTTAAACCTATTTTGCAAGCTGTTTAATAATGTCACAAGAACAGAGCAAAATTTAAAATATTTTACCTAATTCAAAAGTTTTTAAAATTTTATGTAAGCGAATTAAATGTGGAAGAAACTCACCATAATATGTATGCCTTGAACCTTGCAATTGATCTTAAAGTTTCAGTAATAGGTCGTAATTATTATAAAACAGATGCTCAATACACTATAATCGAAAAAATATATTTCAAATAGAAAATACCTTTGTCTTCTATTTCAAATAATAAATTTTAAATACTTTTACAAGAAAGTATTTGAAATATAAAATACAAAATGCTATTTTCTATTTTAAATAGGCATTTCAAATAGATTTATTTCAAATATTTACCCACCTCTGGTTTTCTGTGTCTTGACATAAAAATATAAACTGATGATACGAATGATCTAACAATGAGAAAGCGACACTAATATAATTGTATTTATTGACTTTATTGTAGAACGCTCAAAACACCAAAAACCATATTAACACTTTATCAAATCGAACGCATCGATCAGCAGCGACGGTAGTTGACAAAAGCTTCTAGCTAGGTAACCCCACTGACCTAGTGACCTGTATCACAGTATAAAGATAGTAAGCATTAAGCTGTGCCTGTTTCTTAAAGGACTGAGCGTGAGCATTCTAATGATCCCCTCCACTACTTTTGAAGCAAATTGAAAACCGCCATTTTAAGGTGCCAATTAGTAATTTAGGTTTGTTGTGTTGGTGATTATTGGTAACACTGTAACTAATATTTTTGTTTACATAAACATAACCTTGTTTCATGCGTAGTATAAACTACGTTTATGCATTGCAATGAAATACAATTTTGAATACTTTACGTTTTAAATAATTATGAGTCTGTAATTATACTCCTTTTCACCACAGATATTAAGCATATAGGTTAGAACAAGCTAAGCTGTACTAGCTGATACCAGTACTACCAACACATTATAAATACCGAGCTACCATCATTACATAACTAACGCACTAGTTGGCACCTGCAGAAACTAAAATTTAGGTGGGGCTTGTTTGCTTCAATGTTGTATTGAAGAATGCTCAGTCCTTTATGATACAGATCAGTGGGTAACCCCTAGTCGGGAATATATAAAATTAACTGTAAAGGCTGTAATCAAACATATTTGGCAAAAAAAGATCACTCAAAATCCGTTTCAAAGACCACTTGCCTCAAATTAAATGAAATGGTTGGAATAAAGTCTGTCGTTGCCTATACAAGGTTATTCACGTAAGATGTGCTTGACCAGGTAAAAATGCAACCCAAAATACTATTTACAAAGCTAACTGGATCCCTATTGCATTAGCATAATGCATAATAAGGCAGATAAAACATACTGTCCTCGGCAGGAATATTTTCCGCTACGTCATTAATTTATGAATCTAACTATAATAGTAACTATCCAATTTGTTTATACTGTCTTCTCATATAAATCAGTGAATTAAATGATGGTGAACACTCGTAGTGCATTTGACGAAATAGACATAAATGGTATTGAATAAGCAAATGTACTAGAAAGAGTAAACCTATAAACGCGAAATCCATTTGTTTTATATGCATATGAATTAGTTTATAGGTTTACTCTTTCTAGTACATTTGCTTATTCAATATACTACAATTTTCACTCATGTTTTCGTACATATGATTGTAAGTGATGAGCTGATGACATAACGGTAAACACTCCTGGCGCGGACAGTAGCAAATGTGATGACACCACAGAACATCCCCATTGATGACACCCTTCAAACTACCTAATACCTACTTGGATTCCTGATTTAATTTTTCAATACCTACCAAAAAAACAATGTGTGTTTAGTAAAACGTATTTTGGGTTGCATTTTTACCTGGTCAGACTCGTCATCTTACGTGTATATAATTAACATTCCTGACAACAACGACATGTAAATAATACTTCCTTAGTTAAACAAGTAAATAATAAGCATGAACCGACTGTTATGAAAGTTTAGAAATTTACAAACAAACTTTTTAATGAATAATATGATTCTGGTCTTTTTACTGTAACAAGTTATGTCAATTCCACTTTAAGTAATATAAATAGCTCATTTTGGTAATTTGCTTTTAGTTGTTCGATTTAGTAAATTTTTATTGTGATTATTATTTAATATGGTTATATATTGCTCGATTTTCGTTTTTCAGGGATACATAAATTTAGGTGACAAACAAAAGATTGCATGTTTGTCAATTAAATTACAAAAACAGTAACATGTTATTCCATTTTTAACTGGTGTTTTGTAGTGTTACTTTTTGACAATGCTTAAATTTTCCATTTGAGATGGATTTATGTTTATCTACCTACATACTATAACAGTCCTATTTTTTTTAACTAATGGGTGGTTGCTTGTATACAGACGATTTATAAACCTAGCAACCGTAATAAAGAGCTTCCTTGTGATCGCTTCGTCTTGGATCACTTTCATTTTATGACTCTGTATATAGACCTACCCTATACAATACATAACCCACAGGTTGCGCTATGAATCATCTGTCAGATTGACGTTTCTCAAATGCATACCTACCGTTGTTAACTAGTTATTGATTACCAAAACAACCAACAAGTCATAAATATCTGCAAAATAAAAGGAACAAATCAACTAAAATCAATAATTACAGGTAAAATGGTTACCGCGCAATCACCAAGATCAGAATCTCCAAAGCGCGATGCGACACAGAAAGAAAATTTATGGTCTGTTACATGTTTTAGTTAAATAACTAATTTTTAACGTTTTTACTGTTTAGGTCTTCCATCCTCAACGATGTCCAAAACCATGGAAATACGAAGTTACCGTCTTGCAAGCAAATTCTCGTATTAGGCGACAACGAGTCAGGTAAAACCACAATGGTGGCAAAGTTGCAGGGCGTCGAAGACCCGAAGAAGGGCTGGGGTTTGGAATACGCCTACATTGACGTTCGTGATGATTACAGAGACGGTACTTTGTTACTATTAAGAATGACAAATTTCGTCATCTTTCTCTTACAGATCACACCCGATTAAGCGTATGGGTCTTAGACGGCGATGCGGGACATAACGAGTTGCTAAAATTCGCTCTCAACGCGGACACATTTCCTCACACTTTGGTAGTTTTAACTGTAACCATGACATCGCCGTGGGGAATTTTGGATCAACTTCGTCATTGGGCTTCGGTACTTGCGGATCATGTCGATAAATTGAAGTTGGATGTTGATTTACGACAGTCAAGAAGGTAACAAACTAATTTGTAGCCGTAAAGGCTGTGATCTATTTTAATTTAATATACCTTCATAAGCATCTAACACATTTCGAAAATTCACTCATATTTTAAAATATTTGCTTTTGATCACCATGAACTTTCAAATAAATCTGTAAGTTTTATGCAATACGAATTGCAGAACTATGACAAAGGTTTGTCCCACCTTGTATGCAATATAAAAAAAGCAAGCAGTGGATTACCGATTAACCATTTCTGATAACAGTGTATGATTTTCTAATCCTTCCAAATATTTTTTGATGTTCTATTTGTAAATTTTTCATTGTTCTGTTCTCGTTACGCAATTTATTTTGAAATTCGCTACTCTGTGTCCGTGCTTTCTGATACCCAATTTCATACTTCTTCAATTTTGTCATTAATTATATGTGGGAAAGAGATACTCCAAGTACTGGTGAGAGGAAATATAAATAAAATTCACAATACCTCCCCTTAACCAAAGGTTAAGCTTAAGGTTTGGTTAAGGGGAGGTTTTGTGAATTTTATTTATATTTCCCCCTTTGAGAGCATGAACCTCAGTAGCGGGCAGTATCAAGCAGTCGTAGGCCGTAACGAGCAGTCAAAGTTATACTAGTCGGTCTATTTCTCACTTTTAATAATAGGTATAATAATAGAAAAGAGTAAGAAATGAGACCGTAGTCATTAGGCAGTAGTACCGCACAGTATTGAGCAGTTGTAGGCAGTAGCAAGCAGTACCGCGCAGTACTGAGCAGTTATAGGCAGTATCAGGCAGTCATAGGCAGAATCGAGCAGTCATAGGCAGTATCAAGCAGTCGTAGGCAGTAACGGGCAGTCAAAAGCAGTCGCAGGCAGTATCAACCAGTTACGGGCAGTATCAAACGGTATTAACTAAACTCGGCAGTAGGTGTACAAATTTTATTTAGTTAAATACCGGAAATACGCTCGACAGTCTGAAATAGTTGTACTAGTCGGTCTATTTCTCACTTTCAATAATATAATAATAAAAAAAGAGTAAGAAATGAGACCGTAGTCATTAGGCAGTAGCAAGCAGTACCGCGCAGTATTGAGCAGTTGTAGGCAGTAGCAAGCAGTACCGGGCAGTACTGAGCAGTTATAGGCAGTATCAGGCAGTCATAGGCAGTATCGAGCAGTCATAGGCAGTATCAAACAGTATTAGCTAAATTAAAGATTTTTTAGTTGTTGTACTGGTGTAAAGTAAGTAGGAATATTTGGTAGAAGAGAAGTACCAGTATTTTTTTGTTTTTATTAGGAAGACTAATCCATTGTCAGTTTACATAAAATTAACGTTTCACTGAATCGAGGTCAGCTTCATCAGAATGTATTAGCTAAACTCGGCAGTAGGTGTACTAAATTTACTTAGTGAAATACCCCTCGGGTAGAAAGGATGGGTGAAATCTATGAGGGAGGAAATGAGGGCAGGGTGAGAGGAGTGAATAATTCTTAACAAGGAAGGGTCTGAGTCCTAGCCTATTTGCAATATTTGTGGGGGACTTGGAAGAAACATAAATAGAGCAACAGGCAGAAGTGGCAAAGTTGAAGGTCTGGTCGTTGGTAACAGTGTTTGAGCATATATAATAAGACAAGAGGTGTTTTCTTTTTGCACCTTGTGGTAGACTTAAGTCAGCTCTGTCAATAACACACCATTCGTTTTAAAACTTTATTTAAGGTTTATATTAACCCGAGGCAGAAATGTCTACATGACGCAAGGCACTTCAATCACGTGATAATTGTGACTTTACCTAACCCTGTGGCGATGCAAAAAGAAAACACCTAAGGTGTGTCTATGAAAGAACCTAATGATGTCACCAAAGTTGGTTGTGGTTACATTCAGTATTCGTAATTTTGTTATTATTTAGTTATACCAAATGTCTATATTACTTTATTGAATGATAGAGCCCTGTTACAGACCTTGTTTGCTCAGTGAGTTGTGTTTCAGAGGTTGGATGAGGAATTGGGAACTGTAGAGGTAGGTTTTCCTCTTCGAACATATAACAAAAGGAAGGAATATCCCTATAGTTTAGTAGATGGTACAATGTAACGGAAGTTACGCAGGCTTTACGTCACAGTGACGTAACAGTAAACCATTTGTGATTGGTCAAACGGGTGTAGCGTGTTGTTTGTCGATTTAAAATAAAAAAATTACCAGTAGCGTAGAATTCATTATACGGTTAAGAACATAGAGAATGTGCAAAAAATTAGAAATATGCATACCAAATTAATTATGTTTAAAGGGCAATAAAATTTAAAAAAAAATTTATGCATTTTATTTTGTTTACAGCAGGCGCGTAAACATACAAATGTTGGATTTACGACCCTGCTTAACAGTACACCAATGACTCGACGGAATACGTCACAGTAGGTAGCCATATTGGTAAACCATTAATGTTACTCATTTTGCCATATACATGTTCCTTCCTTTTGTTATATGTTCGAAGGTTTTCCTTGATTGTATTTTCATCTACGAGCATTATGTTCCTTTAGTGCTTTGAGTGCAGGTTGACAGTGGTAAATTTGACTCAGGCAGGATCCGTTGGTGTATTACCACCTTGTAACACAGTGTTATTGCTAACTTTTTTTACTTAATCAATATTATTCCATCGTTCATTTGATTCTAACTTTCTTGAACTCTGCTTGTAAGCATTTCAATTTTGGTTTGTAGCTGAACGTTGGTATTTAATAACATGGTTCTTCAACTAATTTTGAAATTCACAAACTGAGTTCCATTATCGTTAGTTGAAACTTTTGGGTGACCGAAAGTGGACAAACCTTCAGTTGTTAAATCTGCAACCGATTCTGTATGTAATAACGAGTTCTAGTAGTAATATGGACCATTAATATCATCTATAAAGACACACATTTCTTATATTCCGTCTCGTATACTTTCAAGTAGGGCGTTTTTTAAATCAATCTGTAAACTTTCTATCTTCCTGTAAGACTGTGAATCAATTATTCGCGAGTTCCTTGTCAACAAACAAGTGGGTTGATTTAAACTCAAACTTTACTTTCAATGCCAAAGGTGTATCATTGGTTTCTTTTCTTTCAATCATACTGATGTTATCAAATGAAGTGTGATATTTTTTGAATAAGAAATCTAATGTAAAATTTTTGTTCATTAAAACTTAATTAATATTTGTAGCCAACAAATTCTGAAAAGTTTCCCATGTAAAAAATATGAATCTTTTTTGACCGGTTCGGAATTATTATACATTAAAATAACTTAAATTTATTATTATTTTTGAGTTATGTATATGTATCCACATTTATCATAACTGTCAAATAATTGTTCCATTTTGTTTGTTATGTTCCGTATCATTTTATAATACAACAAAGGTATGGCTGAATTTTCCTTTTCAGGCAGTACTTAGTAAAAACGTGGCAAGACTATATTGAGCCGGGCGATGAACTTGATCCCGCTTCGCCAATGAAACGTAGTTCACGTAACTTGGGCGATGGCGATTTTGATGGCGAATTGGATGACGACAGCCCTTTACCGGAAGGAACGTTAACTAGTAATTTAGGATTAGACATTGTTGTAGTTATCACTAAAGTGAGTATTTCAATATCACGGTAATTGGAAAAATTGTTTATTTTATTTCATTTAGACCGATTATATTCAAAATCTTGAAAAGGAGCACGATTATCGCGACGAACATTTAGACTTTATGCAGCAACACATTCGACGGTTCTGCCTACAGTATGGAGCTGCTCTTTTTTATACAAGCGCCAAGGAAGATAAAAATTGTGATTTATTGTATAAGTATCTTACTCATCGTATTTATGGTTTTCCATTCCGCACTCCAGCATTGGTTGTAGAAAAGGATGCCGTCTTCATGTTAGTATCTTTGTTTTTTACAATTTTACAGTTTATACTTTCATTGCAATGTTCTTTTGAAAAAATTGAATAACTATACCTAGTAGTTTAGGAGGATTTTTGTGATCCAAAGGTAACGAGCAAGTAAGTATGTAAGTTGAAGGTTTTAATTACTCTTGTATTATGTTCACAAAAACCGAAATTCATAGAAATTATTTCCCATGTTGCACATCTTTTCTTTGAGTATAATACTACCAAAATAATATATTTTATAAGATGAGTTAGTCAGTGACAGTTTGGCGATTTGCAAACTGCCATTGGCACTATTGGAATCTGTAATTATTGCATACCACCTCTGGTGGCCATTTAAAACTGCTGTAAGTAAGTAATGCCCATCTTTGATTGCCTATAAATTTCAAGAGAGTCATTTTCAATTGTTTTCATTAACTGAAATCAACTCAAAAGTACGTAATATATCTACCTACAACAATCAACCTATTTGCAATGAATTGCAACGCAAATGTTAATTTGAATGAAATTTTACTCTATACAATTTTGTTTCTGGTACGGCATTTTTAAAACTTGTGCATTTTTCCTATAGTACCAAAACTAATCTACTACTGTGTTGTTTTTTGTTGTGCAACTCACGCTTTATACTCCGAAAGTTGTCAATAAACCATTCTTACTAGAGAATAGTGTACATAGGCAGTGTTGGGTGAAGCACTGAAAAATGAGGGCACATGTGTAAAGCAGAACTTCCAGTTATTTCTAATTTTGAAAGGCATTGTGGACATGATGTAGACATGTTCCTCTGCTAATACTTTAACGTAGTCATTATTTCAAGCTTGTACTTATTCTTCTAGACCTGCTGGTTGGGATAACATGAAAAAAATCAGCATTTTATTTGAGAACATGCACACCTGTAAACCGGATGATTATTACACAGACATTATTGCTCAACCTGTCACGAGAAAGGTTAGTTTTCTTTAGTTTTCAAGTCGAAAATGTGAAATCGTAATTAATTGTAGACTGTGAGTCGTGAAACTGAACTTCTAGCCGAAGATGAGCAGGCGTTTCTAACTCGCCAGCAACAAATTTTGTTAGCGGGTGGAGGATTAAGCTCGACAGGCATACGTCCAGGAGAATCTCAGATTCGAACACCTACCCTTAGTAAGGGATCGGCACGTTCCCCCGCAACTGCCGGCATACAAAGTTCCCCTAAAAAGGTGTGTATTGAAGGTGTAATCGCATCTTACTTAAAACCTAATTTATCTTAGCTGGATGGATCTAAAGTTGTTAGCAGTCCAGGTGGGGAGGGGGTATTGGCGAACTTCTTTAATTCCCTATTGCACAAAAAGACGGGGGCAAGTCCGGGAAGTCCCACTGTATTGACTGGGTCGCCGAAACCTCCCACGGACGGTACACCCGATAAAGCTACAATGCGATCCGATGCAGCAGCCGAACTTGATCGATTAGCTCGAAGCCGAAAGCCACCCGGTGGTAGTGATGGAGGCATTGATTTTAATACATCTGATTGCTAAATAATGCGTATTAAAATAATTTGTCGCAACCTTAATGTTATTGTGCTTATATGTTTATGTATTTCAGATCATAAAGTATTAAATGTCGAAGGCTTTAATTGTGCTAGAGTAGTGTTTGTGTATGAATGTACGTATTGCACGGGGGCAAAGTCGATACTTTACATATTTGTTATCATGTTCAAGTATGTAATATGGAAGTACGTACTGGCAGAATTCTTAAACTGTAACTAAGAGTTGTAGATTAGTTTTAAACTAAAATGCAAAAAAATACGTTTATTCTTGCATCTGGCATAAAAATTATTTGTCAGTTGTACTAAGTACGGTTACGTTTCTTATTTTCTAAATACGGAAAGCGAAAACTGTGCTAAGTGGTCAGTGTGTAAATCTATTCACTTTCTTTGGGGCATGAACCGGCCAAGTTATGGGTAAAGGTTCATTAATTTCGTATTATGTTCATAGTCTTGTAGAATACTTTTTTGGAAAAGTCTCCAAGATGTAAATAAAAATTTTGGGATCGACTCTTTCTACATCAAAGGTATAGCCCTAATCATTATCATAAATTTTAGAGTAGGCGTAATAAAAAATCTAGAGATTGTTATCAGTGGTTTGATTCTTGCTATTTTTTTTTTTAATATTTCAAAAAGGGTCATTTATTTGCTAACTTTTCTTGGTGTGTGCTTGTATTTGCCTTGTTTAGTACTTGAATTTGTCAATAAATAGTTATATGTACATATAAATTTTGTTTAGTTGTACATTATATTTACTGTCATAAAAATGTTAATGACAGATGGAGCAAGGGGACTTCGACTATATATAAACATTTTAGGGTAAGACAGTATAAAATGCAAAGTTTATCAAATATCATAGACGAAATGGTAACACAATTTTAGGGTTGGCATAACACAAACCTGGTCGTAATAAATTATATTAGTGTTTTAGTCTACGCTGTGCGCTTTCATTATTTTTAAAATATTCGAGTAGTTTAAATTTATTCACTGTGTCCATTTTTGTTGTGGAACTATACAAACATTTAACTGTGTTGAGTGGAGAGTAAAATTATTCGCTTAGTTCTGCATTCCATTTGCTTTCATATAAATGTTGTTACTAAATGAAAGTTTTAGAAGAAGCGTAATGTAAAATGCAAAAGTTGTCTAATATTCAGTGTTGCATGTAAAGTTTACTCAGTGTGTTTGTTTGTTACGTGTTGAATTGGTTAATTTTTTGTTCATCGTTATAAAAGGACTATCAATTTGATAGGTAAAAATGAAAAAAACCCATAAATTTAGTGTAGGTGTAAAGTAAAACAAATAATTAATATATTTAAGTGTTTTAAATCTTGCACGTCAAAGTAATATATTTATATCTTTTCTTGGTAAATGTGTAAATAAGTTAGTTCTGTACTGAGTTTACTAGTTATAAAATCCCTATCTAATATGATAGGTATGCAAACAGAGGAAGCTACTGTAAGTAAAAATGTTAGGGTAGGCATGGTCGTCATAAGAAATCATTATGATCGGCAGTTTCATTTTCCCTAGTATAAGTATATTAAACGTCTCATAAATCTAATGTATTTGTTAACTTTACTCAGTGTGCTGGTTCTTTTAAAACTATTGAGTAGACAGTAGAGTATAAAACATTTACATATAAATTTCCATTGAATTGTTGCATGTAAACATTACTCTGCGTGTTTTTTATAATTGTTACATATAAAAAGCTGTGATAATTAGTCTATAAAATTCGTTACATTCTTTGTTGCATGATTGAGTCAAGATGCAGTAATGTGTAAATGTTTTTCAATTATTTTATATTATACAGCATTAAATGTAATCTTTCTACTTTCTACTTTTAACATGAATGGAAATGTCACACTGCAATTTTTGCATGTATATATTACTAAGCTTTTTTGTGTCTTTCATTTGTTAAATGTGAAATTAGTTAATTCTGTTTTATGTTCATAATAATTATAAAAACACTATCTCATATGATAGTGAAGAACACAGGCAGTTAACTGTACATAAATATTGTAGGGTACACATAAGGTAAAATTGTAAATAAAACTTAGTGTACACGTCACCTTATAAACTATTAATGGTTTAATCTTTTCCAATGTTACTCAGTGTCTTTATATCCTTTATCTGATGTACATGTAATAGACACCAAGACTGCGCAGTATCTCCAGTTCACATAAAAATCTGACAAATTTTGATATTTAAGTACTCATTGAGTGTAACTGAAATGAAGTAAGCTATAATAAGATAAAGTGAGACAATCGACTCTAAAGATAAAATAAATAGAGAAGGCGTTTGGTTGCATTGTGACACAGAACTGAGACCATTTAAAATTAATAAAAATAATGCACTCAGGTCTATGTCACCCATTGAACTCTACGTTATAAGCAACTGGAAGGGATACGGACGATTTCAATGCATTGTAGGCGTTGAAACTGCCACAACGTATTTCTTTTACCTGACACCTGCATTTTATGCTCCATCTCATCGTTTGTATGACAATGCTTGCAAAAGAAAAAGATAGAGATACCTATTGGCTGTGGCTTCATTGTTACTTATGTACCTTTCCTTTCCAGTTGCGTATAGTGTACAGTTCATTGATGTCACCATACAACAAAATGACTTACCCTTTCATTATTTGTGTTTGACTTACTGTCTCAGTTTCAGCTCACTTTGATTCAGTTTAACTTAATTCAATAGATACTCAATGTAAGAATTCTATGAATTACAAACATGGAGAATAATATATAGAAATCACTAATATTAGCAGTTGCTTGAAAAGTATATTAAGTGTCTTTATGTTTTTAAATAAATTAAGTTCATAGTTATGACAACACTATACATGTTCGTTAATTCTCTATTATAATTTATAACAATTAAAAGTCTATCCAATATGATGGACACTTGAGGAAAAGGGAATTAAATGTAAATAAAAATTTTCGCATAGAAAATACAGAGCAATAAGAATTCACCATTATTATCAGTGTTTTAACTGTTGCATGTATACATACATTACTTGGTGTGTTTGTACCTTTTTATTTGTTAAATGTGGAATATTAGTTAATTGTTTATTATGTTCATAGTTATGAAAGCACTATCTAATAATGATAGGCATAAGTATACAACCGAGGATCTAAATTTTAGGGTAGGCATAAGCTAAAATGCAAGGTAACGTTATAAATGAACAATATGATATATGTCTTGCATGTTTATAAATCTAGGAAAGTTATTACTCAATGTGCTTGTATTCGTTTATTTTTAAAATAGGTATCCTATACTAAGGTGTAAAATTATTGATTTTATTTGGCGCTTGAAACACTCAATAAGTAGTTATTAGAGCAGTTCTGCATTTGCTTTCACTGCCATACAAAATCATAAAAAATTGGGGACACAGACATAGTTTAAAATGCTAAGATATAAAATAAATAAGAAATTACTAATATCAGTCGTGCAATGTTAATATTACTCTTTTTTGTATCTTCCAACCATCCCAGATGTTTTTTGTGCTATTTGGTTTTATTAACTGTTTCTTATTTTGTATTATGTAAAAAAGCTCATTACTGTTGAATTTATTTCTTACTACTTCTGCTTTAGTTATTCTTGGCGTGTCCTTTTTTTCAAAGAATGTAGTTTCTATCCTATCTCTTTGATATCTTCTTTAGTATTTGATGTATGATCCCAAGTATTTACATTTATTTACTTTCTACTTGTATGTTTATGTTGTGGGTTGTGTTAATGTACCTAGCACACCTTTTCGTTTTATTTATTTTGCTCTTTATATTTTTCTTGTAGTATATTAATGTTATAACTTGAATCTGTATTAAAATTACATACATTTAACTGCAATCTAAATAACAGTTTTAAAGTAGAAATAATGTAAAATACAGACTATAAAAGAAATCGCTAATGATACTTTGGCATATACAAAGTACTTATTATTATGTTTTTTGTTTTTTGTTCATATTTATAAAAGCACTATCTAACATGATAGGCTGTGGATGATGCAAAATGTAAACTGTAAATAAAACTTTTAGGATAGGTATAACGCTATGCAAGAGCTTTTATTGTTGCATGTGTTGTGCGTATAATGCATAAACTGTTTTACTACTGATACAAAAAAGCTATATACATTTATTTACAACGGAAAGTGGACTGTATTATATTTTGTGATAGAATCACCACCCTTACCGTACAATGTTTCGGGTTGGTGGGTGAAAATGTAACTGACTGTCCATCCTAAACTTAGGTCTAAAGTAAACTTAAGAAATTATTTGTTTGCTAAATTTACTCAATGTGCTTATGTTTTTTATATATAGAGAGCTGTAAATGTGCTAGTGTGTAATACATTTTGCAATAACAGGGAAGCAAAAGTAATAATTATAAATAATAATTTTAAGATAGATGTAGCCAAGATAATGAAAAGTCGCGAACATTATCAGCGGTTTAATTGTTGAATGCAAACTACCCAATGTATTATTGGTCGTAAATGTTGAATTGGTTAATTCTGTTTTACGTTCATAACAATTAAAGGTCTATCTAATATGATAGGCAAGCGAATAAAGGTCAGTGTACTGTAGTTAAAATTTTAGGATAGAAAGCTCTAATATGTGGTATAATTCATGCACGTAACATTTCTATTACACATTAACAACTTGTGTCTCTGTGCTTGTACTGTGGTTCAGATTATCACTTAGTTCTGCATTACATTCGCTGTCACAAAAATATTAAATGGACAAGATCTTTTAATCGTTACTGTATAACAATGTTAGGATTCACTATACAGCTTAAATATATCTAATATTATTAGTGGCTTAGATCTTGCATGTGACCTTCTGGCTTCTGTTAATTAATTTAAAAACATAATCTATGTATGTATTCTTTATTTGACAAAAATCCTTATTTCTAGACGTTACATAACTTAAATATAATTCATTTCCTATTCATAATTCACCCTCCCAACCCTTCTCTCACCCCTCCCATTAGTAACCTTCTTCTTTCCCCTACCTATTCTTACCCCCCAAGATCTTCCTGCAGCTTCTTCTCTCAACTCCACCAGAGCATATGTCCCACACTCTCCCATTGCTCACCACAACCTGCACTTTCTTCTTGCATGGTTCCACCAATATTTATTTAAATGTTCCTCATTCCCATACCTAAATCTTGCTACTATTCTCTTCCTCCTCCTCCTACTTAGCCCTCCCTTTAAATATCACGGCACTCCTGGCATTATCTTCTCATATTTTCCATTGTACTTCTCCTCCCTTATCCTGCCCCTTCTTCTTGATTCTACATATCTACGTCTCTCATTGCTATCTCCTCTCTTGTACTCTCTCCCTTTTCCACTTCCCTTCTTCGTACCTCCTGTAACTATATTACTCAATGCTAAAAGGTAAAATGCAATATTATAAAAGATTTTATGTTTTAACAGGTGCTACGGCAATAGGATGAGTTATATTTATTTTAAGTAAGGGTTCTTTTTCGATATCTGCCATTTGTAGAATGAAATCTACTAATTACTTATTATATAATATGTTTAATTTGGAAAGACTTCTTCATTTACAATATTAATGACAACGGTTCATCTTTTATAAAGCCGAAAAAAATAATATTGTAAATGA
Organism: Pyrocoelia pectoralis; assembly: GCA_036250285.1. Lineage (NCBI taxonomy): Eukaryota > Metazoa > Arthropoda > Insecta > Coleoptera > Lampyridae > Pyrocoelia > Pyrocoelia pectoralis. Next base: position 6,952,719 of record CM070076.1, on the reverse strand, counting down.
AGATCTTTCCAAAATAAACTTATACCTAATAATTAATTAGAAGATTTCGTTCTACAAATGGCAGATATCTAAAAAGAACCTTTACTTAAAATAATTATAAAAATTTATTATTTCTTTGCTAGTTTACGTAATACGAATCAGTTAATAAGTAGTTCATTAATTCTGTATAATATTCAGAGTCATAAAAATGCTATGCAATGTGATAGACTAGTTTTTGGAAAAGTCTCCTAATTGTAAATAAAAACATTTTAGGATCAACTTGTTCCACATGTTTCTCACCAATTTGAGTGTGCTAATGCATAAATGTACCTACTAAAACTAATAACTTCCTTTAATGCTTAAATCGGCAGTTAAAACAGTCCTTTATTTATCAAAAGATCTCGGTCTATTATTTGCATTAACATTTAATTATCTTCTCCCCTCTTTAAAGACCACGTACATGTTGATATAATATTGACCGTTTCATGTTTCTCAAATGTTTTATTATTTATCGCTAAAACTTTTCCTTAAGTTTCAGCTATTGGCAAAGAAAGACTGATCTATGATTAATCCTTTCTTTTTTTTTTTGCTGAATTACTCCTTCAAAAATGTTTAGTAATAAAGTACCTATGTTACTTACAGTTTAATATATAAATGATCATAAAGTTTTGAATATTAATGGTCTGGAAAATTATCAGGCTTTCATTCCGTAATAAGGTGTATATAAATCAGTTCATTTATTTCTATTATGTAAGATCATTGTACTAGTGTATACTTATGTAGGTATCAGTAACAGAAACAATATGTACGTAAATGTAGATTCATTAGGATTGATGTTAGTATAGGGATAATTATTGCTGTTTGTTAACATGAGCAGGTTGGTAAACTACACATACTCATAGTAGCAATGCTCAGTAAATTCGTGTTTTGATGCTCTAAATGCCTATAGCTCTCTTAATAAAATGGTTATGGCATTTACTTAGCATACCTTTCTTTAGCTTACTAGACTAAAGTATGGAGAAGATTATGGTACCTATGTAATAATTCCATCTGATCCATCACAGATTGGAGTTATTTAATATTAATGAATGAGTGAAAGCATAAAAAATTATTAAGTGGTTTTTGTAAGTAGAGGCTAACTTTATAGTGTCACAACTCGCATGTAGTAGAAGTGTATAGGTATACTGCAGTTTTCATTCAGACACATACCTATATCTAGTAACAGTAACATATAGAATCAGTGTAATTGATGTTTCTTTCATTATCTATAAATGGATACAGGGTTGTCCATGTTCGTTAGTTCATAGTGTCTTATTCGTTAAATTCAAATACATATATATGTACATCTATACTATTATGTAAAATTGATGTGTCCACCCATGCCCGTCATTTAAATTTATATTTAAAGTTGACAGCCACTTTGTTTAATAAGCCAGTAAAATGTTAGCGGTTCAGTTCATGATCCATGTATAACTTTTGCTTTAGAAAATTATCAAATCAAGCACCGCATTATCTATAGATAATCTTATATTTCCTTCTAGTACTGATCAATACTTACATGACATTAAGGGTAATTACTTTTTAATCCTCGATTAGAACAATAGGCAGTATCTGTTCAATTTTCCTTTCTAATGTCAACCGTTATTTTTCTATTAATATGTTATTTTACTCATTCTCTCTTATTTGTTGCATGAGCCAATCAACAATTTAATTCTATATTACACTCTATTTGCTAAGTTCAATTATTGCATGTAAGTATTACTACTTGGTGTGTTTGTATCTCTTTGTTAAATTACAAATGGTTAATTCTGCATGTTCGTGTTCGTAGCTAAAAAACACTACCTAAATATAGGTGGTGGTGACAGGGTAACAAACGCAAGCAATTAATGATTTTTGATGATTAAAATAGAGGTTCATGAAGTCTGTAATTAGTTAATTTTGTATTATCTAATGTCATTATATAGGTATGTATGTAAAATACTAATATAATAGGGCATGAATAAAAAACGGTATATAAAACTTTTAGGATAGATATAAAACTATTTAAATTTATTTATTTATTCATGTTGTTATTGTTGCATACTTTCCATTAAACATTTTAATAAAAATAATCTATTTGCAACTCTGCTCAGTGTGCTTATTGTAATGTAAATGTGCTAGTTTCAATGTGTAAATCGTTTTGCTTCTTATGGTGCATGAATAAATAGTTGTATAAATGTTATCAATATAGTGTCATTATGTACTAAAAGTATTTAGAACTAATAGCTTTCTAGGTAAAAACCTTTCATTTGATATTGATTTTGGTCAGTTCCATGCCTTTTATTATGATTATATTAGCTTTTTTTCATAATTTTTTATAGATTTAATAATGACAGTGTGATTCATTTATTACTAGCTAATTCGGAAAAATTATTTACATTTTGAGGTAAATAAGGTTGCACGTATTACGGTAACCGATTCACACGACTACTTAGCACAGACTTTCCCTCAGATAAAAGGTGTGTCTAAAGAAAAATACTTACCTACTATAGTTCATTTATTATTTTATTAAAATAGACAAAATAATCGACCTAAGGATATAAGGTGCACTAAAAGTAAAAATGTTGGTTCATTTTCATCTTATATTTAGTTGTGAAATGCTATGTGTACAAGTGTGAAAAATTTTAGGGTAGTCATATACTATTGAATTAGTAAAAAATTGAACGATATATTTTTTGTATACAATTTTTGATATTGCTATTAGTAGGGATTGTTGTTTGTAACATGAGCAGATAGGCAATGGTAAATTACTTTTAGAAGAAGGAACAGTCAATTTAAATACATGCTCGGTAATTTCCGTTTACTGATGCTCTTACATCGAACTCTTAATAAAATAGTTAAGGCAGCTGCTTAGTAAACTTCTTTAATTTGCGACACTAAAATATGTAGACGAGGTCCCACTGAAAATCATATGGAACTATATATAATGTTACAATTCGATCTGATCCGGCGCAAGTTAACAATATGTATTTGGATGGACCTATTAATATTATCTAATTGCTTAAAGTAATTTATTATGAAACTTTATTACTTCTTTATTGTTTAATAGTTTTTTAACTGGTTATTTTTTAGGTAGGTGCCATTTATTTAGATTCTTAATTAGTAAAGAGAAAATAAGTATTTATTAAACTTTATTTTGCAATATAGGTATGATGTAGAAATCCATGCATTATTTTCATTCAAACATATATATTGTACGATATTTGTGTAATTGATGTTTCCGCTACTGAATATATAGATACATGGTGAATGTTTATTCATTTTTTAAATTATACATTTATAGTTCTTAGTAACTTCTTTGTTAAATAAGATTATTGTCATTCAAACATACATAAGTACTTACCTACTATACTATTATATGGAATCGATGTAGTTGATGTTTCTACCACTAATTGAAAATGTAATAAGTGGTTGAATTCTTGCATGTATAACAATTAGCAAATCAGGCATTATTACCATCTCTATAGATTGACTAAAATTTTTGTAGTTTCTTCTATTATTCTTCAATAAATTAATATATAATCGATTTCCCTTATTAATTCAGCCGGCAGATACATCGTAACTTACAAAAGATATGAATTTTTTGAACTTTTAGTATGTTATATCTTTAAATAATGAATTAACTCAACGGTTAGCTGGGAAAAATACACTTCATTTGTATTTTGAATACAAATACCTGAAATTGTTTGTTAAAAATAATACCAGATAGTGTATTAAAAATATTCGATACAAAATGCGATGTTCATTTTTCAATGTATTTTTGGTTTTCTTTAGCAAAACAGAAATGTCTACAATGTTAAAAATTTAGAAATCTTTGAAATGTAAGTAAATTATTTACATGAAGCTGTAACCAAACCTAGGTGGATTATTGCAACACCTTTTCCGAAAAAGGGCTCCTTTCTGTACTTCCACTCTCATCCTAAGGACCATTGATGGATGTCCCCATTATCCATCTACTTCATAATACCTACCAAATTTTATATGTTCTCTGTAATAAGTTGCCAAACTTAATAAGTTTATAATCATGTTAATACGTTGCAGGCCAGTAGGATTTTCCTTGTTATATTCAAGGGCTGCAGAAAATTATGCTCGAGACACTTATACCAGTACCTGCTACATATTTTTCGTAAATTAAGGTGAATAATGTAATGTTTACCCACTAAAAAAATGATTCCTTCCAATAAGTGTCCTAAAAATGAATTTTCGGTGTATTTATATATGTAGGTACATTTTAAAATACAAAATGGGGCAAAAATTGAATTTAAAATCTAAATCCTTTAGAAACGAGAAGAAAGATATAATAGAAGGATGGTCTCTTCTGGAAGTATACTGACCACTTGAAGGTAGCAAGTGCTTATATTTGTTTTTTTTTTGTGGAAGTGTGGCCACAATGTGTTCATATATGTGTGATTCACGATAGCGTAGTGCTGTAATGACTTTCTACAGTACAGCACAGGGTTTTCACCTGTAAAGAATGTTTGGCAGAAAGCCAGGTGACTGTGTATTGTTATTAAGACTGGAGGAGGTCCTGGGTTTTATGAATGCAGTATCAAGCGGATGTACACAGTGCCGGTCTGGCCAGGTCGGCTGGTCAGCGACCGGCGAGGGCCCATATCAAAAGTATGGGGAAAAAATTTAGGAAGATATTGAGAAAAATTTCGAGAACAATTAGGAAAGAGATTGTGAAAAATTTAGAATTATCGAGTCACGTTAAAAATAGTATTTACTTAATCAAATGTTTATGTTTCGTTCAACCTTCTCTTCGCTACTGGCAGTAGGGTTGAACGAGCGCGCGCGACTGAGCATGCGCTGAAATATTAGTCATCGGCAGCAGGTAGCAGTCTCGCTCCTGGTATGTCACATGTCACACGCGTCACAATCGAAAGTTTTTTGGTGGGAAGATAGCTATTTATTTTTCGATGTAAGGAGTAAGGTGGCCCTCGAACATTCCCAGCCGAGGACCCGCCAGACCGACACTGGATGTACAGTTATACATGTTCATTTACTATATGGGTACAAGTACAACCGTGCACACACTACTGCTAATACTACATGAGTATGCAATCTTATAACATTTGCAAGAGTTGTTGTACACTATCAAAACTGAGAGGGGTGGAGCAAGAAGGCTGTTCACAGTCCTTTTCAAAAAAGGGTAGACTGGATATTAATTATGTCTGCAGCTCATTTATTTTAACACTTCTACAACATCATACGAAATGGTTGGTGACCATGTAACCTGAACATTTATTACATTGCTTTCCAAAAACTATGCAATTTCAATTTACATTTTACTGCATTTTTTTGAAAACTAGATGTCCTAGTGGTTGCACCATAGTTATATCTATTCTTACCATTACATTTACCGATTTACTTATTATCTTACTTGTTCTGTTTACTTGCTGTTCATTTTCTTTCTTTATAATATTTATTAATGGCTCTTTATGTATCTCTGGGTTCGTCAACAGCATCTAATAGTCTTTTTTATTATCGGGTCTATTGTTTCATGATTGTTTGTCCCTAAAACTATTTTATTTCGGAACATGTCATATTGATTGAAATCGTTCGAGCATCCGATGTATGGCGACTTCAGTCGAATGCAAGTAAAGGCAACATCCGTCTGTGGGGAATGTGTAATGTGTCGACTATAGGCGCCATCCGTCCATACGGAAAAGTTTAGTGTGTCGAATTAACGCACCATCCGTCTGTGCAGCAAATCATAAAAAATGTTAATATTTAAATATACAGGGAGGGCTTAAGGAGTGGAAAACCACTGCCGTCGACATCCGTTTGTGGGCCAAAGTCACTAATGTCTACTATAAGCGTCATCCGTCCTGAAAGGGTTAAACTTCGCCCAATTTTTACTTGTTTCCTCTTATTATTATCATTATTATTAGGTTTGCATTCAATATTAAAGCTTATTTGCTTTTCGACTGTGGGATGCGATATATTTCATATTTGTAAATGATGTAAGTTTTTGACATTTATTGTCTATCAAAAATATAATTAATTCTTTTTATGTTTCTTAGTCAACTTTGCTTAACTTCTATATATTTTAACCATCAACAGGGCATGTGCTTATCTCACAGTTTCCGTGATAGATTTTTGGAGAGGAAGAATAACTAATGCGGTATTTGCTTACAAAAGCTTGGATTATAGTGGCTTTCAAAACAGATGAAGAATTCGGATTTTAGTACCAATGAAAAATTATGCATAATCTGTTTAGAAGGAATACAGTAGAACTTGGTTATAACATCATCGGATATTGCGACAACTCGGGTATAACGTCATAATAGTCGTGGTCCCTAGAACTTCCTATAGTTTGCAACGTAAAAAACAACGACCAAATATGAGCACTATACTCGGTTTTAACGCCATTTTAAGTCAAGGTTTGTGAACTTTTGACCATATTCTTAGAATGCATAATAAGCTGTTTTCGTTGTTTAAGCACAGTATATACGAACCAGTATGATATCTCGTGACGTCACGCGCTAAACTTTCTGTGACCTTCAACGCTGCTCGGATGAGAATCTCATCCGACGGCCATAGACGTGCACAGTGAAAAGTAAAATAAATCGTGGAGGGGTGCGTTCAAGGTCCCTAAGAGCTCTGTCGATTTATGAATGAAATGCGTAGGAGTTATTGTACTGGTTCGTTTATATACTGTGGTTTAAGGATTTATAAAGGTTATCTTAAAAGGAGGCTAATGTTTATTAGATCAGGTTACGTTTCTTAGTGCCTGGTTGGTGTTTTAGTTTATTTGCGTGTAAAAGTTTAGCTGATATGTTTGAAAATTAACATTAAATTTAATAAAAACAAACTATTTCCAAAAATAAACTTTAATTGTTTTGAATTATTATATTTTACCCAAAAATCACTTAAATCGCGAATAGCGTCACTCTGCTATAACGTCAAAAAATCGCTGGTCCCGACAATGACGCTATAACCGAGTTCTACTGTACTTATAAATAATTAAAATCAATAATTTTAAAGATATATTTGTAATCCCTCTTCAAAGTGTTGTATAATTAAGTACAAAAAATATTGTATTAGTATCTGTAATGGGAAGGCTTAAATGGACCATTGATTGGTACCCCCAAATACTTGGCTTGCTCGTCAGTTAGTTTAGTCAACTTAACACCAAGATGATTCAAGTGTAACGTCGCAACCTCTTCGTCCAATTTCTTTGGTAGCATGTGAACACCGATTGGAAATTGACCGGGCTTGGTCCACAATTCAATTTGAGCCAAAACTTGATTGGTGAAAGAGTTAGACATGACAAAGGAGGGATGGCCCATGGCACAACCGAGATTTACAAGCCTGCCTTCCGCCAGCAATATTATGTGATTGCCGTTAGGTAATTCGTAATGATCTACTTGCGGTTTAATATTGACTTTTCGCTTTGAATTTTTTTCTAACCAGGGGACATCGATCTCGCAGTCGAAGTGGCCAATGTTACATACGATACTGTCGTTACGCATGTTCATGAAGTGTTCCCCGCGAATAATATCTTTACAGCCAGTCGTTGTGACGAAAATTTGTCCCTCTTTACTAGCTTCTTCCATTGTGGTCACTTCGTAACCTTCCATGGCAGCTTGTAGCGCGATAATGGGATCAATTTCGGTAATAAGTACGCGACCACCAAAAGCACGTAAGGATTGAGCACAACCTTTACCGACATCACCATATCCTGCTACTACGCAAACTTTTCCGGCTAACATTATATCGGTTGCTCGCTTAATACCATCAGTTAGTGACTCACGACATCCATATAAGTTGTCAAATTTACTCTAAAAAACAAATGACTGTATCAATGGTTATCGATAGTGATATCGCTTGGATACTGTGACTTAGGCAACCAACATATCACATAGTAAATGTTGGTTGCCTAAGTCGCAGTATCCAAGGGGCATTCGCACAGTCAGACTGTACTGTGTACATTGGTGCACGAGGGGCGTAAAAAAAAGGAAAGGAAGGGGGGGGGCGAAAAGACAATAGAAAATTATGCTCACCTTTGTCACCGAATCATTAACATTAATGGCAGGTACTTTAAGTATGTTATCGGTAAACATTTTGTAAAGATTATGGACACCGGTGGTAGTTTCTTCGCTAAGACCTCTACAATCCTTAAGATATTCGGGATATTTAGTATGAACCAAATTAGTTAAGTCACCGCCATCGTCCAAAATTAAATTAAAAGGTTTGCCGTCGGGAAACACCAAGGTCTGTTCGATACACCAAATGTATTCTTCATCAGTTTCACCTTTCCATGCGTATACGGGTACACCTCGTTTCGCAATTGCAGCAGCGGCATGATCTTGAGTACTGAATATATTACAACTTGACCATTGAACCTAAACAATTTAAATACAAAAGAATTACAAAGCGTTTATCTCTAAAAAACTTTAACCTTAACATTTCGTAACTGATTTGGTTACGATAATGGTATTGTGTAACTTAATACTTACGTCGGCTCCTAGTTCAAGGAGAGTTTCGATAAGTACGGCCGTTTGTATGGTCATATGAAGGCAACCGGCAATTTTAGCACCTTTTAAAGGTTTTACCTTGCCGTATTTCTCCCTTAGACTCATTAATCCCGGCATTTCATTCTCGGCGAGGCTTATCTCTTTACGGCCCCATTCCGCTAGTTTAATATCGGCTAAAATTTAAATTTTTGTTAAACATAACCTAAACGTACAGAGTATTCAATTGTTTTTTTTTGCAGAACTTACCCACTTTGTATTGTGGTTTCGACATTATAACTTTAAGTACTTTTAATGAAATGCAAAAGGGAAAACGATGAAACCTTTAAAGAGGTTTCTTATAAAGTGAGAGTTGGAAAAGATGGCATGAGTTTTATTTTTGAATTGTTGCCACAGCTTACAACGCACATGCGTAAACGGAGCCACTCTTTAGGCAGGACCGTATCGGAGTAATATCAGAAAATTCTATGGAAGCATTCATACGAGGGACAAGTCATTATTAGGTGTTTTCTTTTTGCATCGCCACAGGGTTAGGTAAAGTCACAATGATCACGTGATTGAAGTGCCTTGCGTCATAAGACATTTCTGCCTCAGGTTAACATAAAACTTAAATAAAGCTTTTAAAACGAATAGGGTTATTGAGAACTGAGTCAAATTATTTTATAAAACGAATGGTGTGTTATTGACAGAGCTGACTTAAGTTTACCACAAGGTGCAAAAAGCAAACACCTATTGAGAATAAAAGAACCATTATAACTTTTTCAAAATTTTATTTTAGATATGATCAAAATAATTGCCTTCTTAGCAATTCTCTCCTTCCACTGCTTACATGTTGCGAGTTAACCAAGGAATACTATTAAAATAATACCGCACGATCTCTTCCTCTGAAAAAACCTTCTTCCTAGTAAATTCTTTTTAACCCAAAATCAGCCAAAAGTCGCACAATGTCAGATGTAGTGAGTAGGGAGGATGTTCGATTGTATTAATCTTGTTTGAAGCCAACTACTGCCGAGTTAGGTCTGCAGTGCCAGTGTGGGAAGAAGCATTATCGTGATGTAGCATAATTTCCAGTAAATAGTGCTCGACGTACCATTTACCTGTGGCTATAGCGCTTACAACTAGACCGATACTTCTAAAGAACCCAGCGTACATTACTTTTCTTCATGGATCCATGCCCGGCTCTCTTGTCGATTTAGGATGTCGAAAAATGGTATGTAAGTTTCATGGCCTGTTACAATTTTCGACAAAATTTGATGTCCACCATTCTTAAGCAATGTTAAGAGTTTCGTCGCAAATTCGTACACGTTCTGCTTTTTTTGCATTTTGAAAATCTGTAAGATGATGAGTACAATACGACTTACAATTCTTTTCAGGTGATGGTGGTCGTGTATTATTGTTTTTACAGATGAGGATTCAATCCTCAGTCGAGTCTCATAGATTAATATTCTTCACAGCATTAATGTAATCAATTGTAATTCTTCCACGTTCGAATTCCTTGTATCATCTGTAAATAGTTGCTAAGGAAGGGGACTGACCGCCAAATATTGATTTCAAACTTATAACAGCTTCAAAAAGCACATGCGTAAAAGGAACCTGCACTCTTTAGACAGGGCCGTATCGGGATAATCAGTCCCCTGATCGCCAAATGTTGATTTCAAACTTTCTTCTCAGTAACACGCACTTAAACCTTTCTTAAAGTCATAATAAATCATTATGCGAAAATGTTGTCGTTTTTACTACACTTGCGAAACTTAAAAACTATCTTTTTCAAACGCCAAGCAAAGAGCACTGACCTGTATCTTAAAGGACTGAGCATTCTAATGATCCCCTCCACTATTTTTGAAGCAAATTGAAAACCGGTATTTTAAGGTGCCAATTAGTAATTTAGGTTTGTTGTGTTGGTGATTATTGGTAACACTGTAACTAATGTTTTTATTTACATAAACATAACCTTGTTTCATACGTAGTATGTATAAACTACGTTTATGCATTGCAATAAAATACAATTTTTAATAATTTACGTTTTTAAATAATTATGAGCCTGTAATTATACTACTTTTCACCAGATATTAAGCATATAGGTTAGAACAAGCTAAACTGTAACAGCTGATACCAGTACTACCAACACATTATAAACACCGAGCTACCATCATTATATAACTAACGCACTAGTTGGCACCTGAAGTAACTAATATTTAGGTGGGGCTTGTTTGCTTCAATGTTGTATTGAAGAATGCTCAGTCCTTTATGATACAGGTCAGTGGCAAAGAGTTGATTTTACTGAGGCTACATTTGGTGTTTTTTATCGCTTACCTAATTTCTTCATTCTTAATAATAATAGGTTGTCTTTCGTAAGTATCTAGGTACCTACCTGTTGCATCGTACTTACGACGCTTGAATTTGTCAGAGTCCAACGACGTCATTTTAAAACGTTACTTTTTACGTTATAATAGACGTGTTTTTTGTTGCAAAAAAATGTCTTAGTTCAGTTTAATAATTTTTATTAAGAAAATAGATAAAATACAAATGACACAATCCATTAACACAATAAACTTAATCATAATGGTAATTAGGATGCATCACTTAGGCTCCTACGAAGAGCTGTGCAATTCGTATTGCTAAAAAATGACCATTTTGAACCTAATCATCTAATAAAAAAAGAAAAGCTATACATAGGACAAATTCTGGGTAGTATAGTGATTAATTAATGTAAACCTTCTGGTTTGAAATTATAGTAATTAAGCTAGGTACGTAGGGCGTTATGAACTAAATAACGCCTAAGGTCGACAGTGTATCCCTCGGGCCACGTGGCCCGAGGGATATACACTGTCGACCTTAGGCGTTATTTAGTTCATAACGCTCGTGGTGCCTTTATAACTTCATGCCATAGTTGCATTAAGATGATTAAAACAGACGATAACAATAAAATCAGTGTAGGCTCACATTTGCGGGCGTTATAAGCTAGTGTTATAAAAAATAACGCCTGTTGCTATCTAAAAACCGGTTGTCATGTAAAGAGGCGTTATTTAATCATTAATGTTTCTTATTTCAGCAATTGTTATGGTGAAATAATAAGGTAATATAATATAAAATATTTAAATTACAATTTTGGTCAAAAGTTCCTAAGGAGAGCTACCACCATTGACTTTATATACTAAAAGTCAATGCTACTACCTACTTTACTTTTACGGAACTTTCGATCAAGATTATAATTTAAATATTTATTTTGAAACCAGAAGGTTATTGTACGTCTAAAATGTCCATTTTGTGACTATTTTAGCAATATAAATTGCAAAGTTCTTCTTAGGATCCTTAGGAACCTACTACATATAAATAACTATGCAACGTATAACAACTAGATAATGCGAAAGATATACTACAGATGCGCAAGAGATGTAAGTGGGTATAGTAGATGCACAGCGATAGGTACACAACTAATACACAACAGATTTTTTTAAGCAGTCACTGTTGACTCGATATATACCATGGCAACTTGTGCTGTTGTGTTATAGGTCTAAAAGGGTTACTAGAGGAGTTTAGTAGAAAGTTAAATAGTGGAAGTGATTAAGATTGTTTTTCGGGGAAATAAATTTGCGTCTTCCTGATTGGACGAAATAATTAGGCATTGGGAGTGTGTGCTAGTGAACCAGAACGAGAACTTATATTAAATGGTCAGATTTTGGTTATGATAGTATACTAGTTCTGACAGCATGAATGCACTTCGAAGAGGTCAACGAAATCAACAAACAAAAATAACAACAGTGGTATTGTAAATAAGTACAAAGATTCTCTTTATTGATTCGTTCTATTTGCCCCAATCCGATTGGTTGCAGTCATTTCTAGTAGACCTGATGATGATCATCGAATTAATAAATAAACTCTTAACTATTGTACTATAAATGCGAAGTAATTAAATTTCGCACGCTCCTTTAGACGTAATGGAGATCATTCCACGAATGTCAGTCGCTTGGTTCCTGTCTAAATCTCCAGACTAAAAATTTGAACTTATTAATTGTCACAGTCGAGTCAATTAAAGCATGTAGGTACCCAAAAATCATATTTTCTACTTTTTTCGTAATAATGCACTTTCTTCTCTATATAACTTCGTTGCGTGAACGTAGTTTTGGAACTTAGTAATGGAGTGTTTTCATCATCTTCAATTTTCCACGATTCGTTAATACCACTATCAGAGAAATCATCGTTACCGCTTCGTTTACGTGTACCTTGAATATTTAGGAAGAGAAACGCAAACGCCAGTAAAGCGGCCTAGGAAAATATTATGTACCTGCCTATGTTAATTTTTACTATACCTACCGTAAGTAAAGTTATAAATGCCATGACAGTGGCACAAATTCCAAAACCGTAATTGTTTAACAAATATCCACCGAGTGAAGGACCAATTACTTCGCCCAAAGAATACATTCCCGACCAAACGCCAGCTACTAGACTGTATGTTGCCAATGAATCGTCACATCCACCATCTCTACAAATCTTATAACGAACTAAGTTTTCCAATTTTTCCAAACTTACATGGCGCTTTTCAGCAATCCTTGAAAAGCGGGCAACAAAGCCAAAGCTACAAAGATTCCCAAAATAGAAAGAGCGAGCAAATTGGACCAAATTGTACTAGTAAATGAAGGAATTTAATACTTTATTACTTTAAAAGCCACCTAAAATACTTACTTCACTAAGAATGGTATGTAAGGACACGGACCTAAAATTAAAAGAGCAATCGCCGCCAAAATCATACCTACGACCATCATGGACCAATGATTATTAAATTTGTCAGTCATCCATCCCCAAAATGGACTCGATATACCATACAATGCAGAAAATAGTAAGAAAGTTAAACCGATCTGTTCCGGAGATAAGTCGAACTGTGACAATATTTTTTTTAATAGTACCTACAACAGTGTAATGTATGGATTATACCTCTCTTAGGTGTGGTTCTAATGTGGGATCTAAAAATGCCCATATGCTGGATATGACTATAATTACTATACTCGTTATAATTACAGCTGGTACTTTAAGTAACTTCAAAATAGAACCACCGCCGGTACCAACGACGAAATCTGAAATGAGGGTTTACTTAGATTGATATTCGAATGTGGATCTCGCGTTACCATTAACAGGTGGTAAGAGGAGAACGTTGATTGGGGTTACAGCGATCATCGCAACCCCTAAAACAAAAAATGGTAACTGAAATCCCCCCAACTGTCTAAAACAAAGCATGTAAAGGAGAGTGTTGCTTGGTTTAAATGAACGTATACACTTACCGAGTATAGTACTCCTCCGATCGCCGGACCAACGCTTAATCCTAAACCTACGAACGTTTCCAAAATTCCCTGAAACATAATCGGTGAAGGTATTTTGATTGTTTTTCATCTTGTATAGGTACCAAAACGGAACTGATTTTTTCGGGAAAGCTATGTACGACAAATACGTAACTGGCAGTCGAAAAGGCGCTTGCGCCAACAGCCTCAAATCCTCTAATTAGGAAACACAAGGTGCTAAAGAGGGTGTAATCTTGAACGTATTCCAATAATCTAAACGCGAATCCCTCGCTGAGTCATATCACAACAAATCTAGTTACTCACCCAAACAGGATATTACAAACACCAGTTAATGTAATGCCGGAGATAAATAGAAATTTTGCTCCTAGTAACGGCAACTGAAAATTTAAGAAAGTCAAAGTTTGTGTTAACCATATCGTGGAGACTTACAATTTTACCAAAAATTGGAGATGTCACAAACATGACTAGTGCGTAAAAACTGAATACGAATCCGGATAGTGTGTTAGATAAACCTTTTTCGGTTGCTTCCTTCGGGAAGAACGGTGCCATTATGGACATTGAACAAAAACACATAAAATCGACCAGCGCAAGTGATAATAACGTCATCTTCTGATTTCTACTAAAGTAGCGAAACAATGAACTTTCTATGCGAGAATTGGTTCTGAAATACAAAGATTTTTATAATGGGTACCATCAAGGACTCAACACCATTTTTAAGGTTTCGCAGATTATTGTTTCGTAAAAGAATTAAATGGTTTATTATTACCTCAACAGTCTGTCTCTTATCCTACTAATTTCCATCATGGCATACGAATCAAGTGAGAAATGCGTCAAGGATCTACTTCGTACGTGAACATCCTTATTAAAGCAGCCTTCATCGGTGGTAGCCCAACTGTTCATCAGTTGATTAATCTTGTTGTTGAAGAAGTCACTTTCCGTTGACGATTTGGCGTTATTATATAACGATTTGTCTTCCATTTCCATCGTTAGCTGTGCAGAAATATATGTACTTATGTGTAATATTTATTTTTAACAGTTCATAAACTAATCGGACAACGTCATCAGACTAATCGATTAATCCGGATTTTGTCCAGTAAAAGTGACAATTAGATTATATTAAATGATAGTCAATATCATTATTGAAACGAATTGGATTGACATCTCCTTTGTGTTGTTACAAGAATTGCGGACAGAAATCTGTTCCAACTGCTTCGTTTCGAACTTTCACTCAAAATACAATGTCTAATAAGTACCTACGTAGAATAGAACTATCATTCGTGAATCGAAAAGGCGCGATATTTATTTAAGTTGAGGTCAAGGTGATACATTATTTACAAAATTTTACTCGTGTTGTAAATGATTATAAATATAGTAAATATGTACATACAAAGGATTGGTTCTACTGGGTATTTTCAGAAAGTGACCTACTCATCAAAAAAAAGTCAAAGCACCTAGGCACATTTTTTGTTATCCTTATCTTCAATTATTAATCGCGTTTTTTGTACATTTTTGATAAGTGTGAGATATCGACGTTGTTTGATGGAGAGAAAATAGGATAATGCGTTTTACTCAGTACCTATCTAATAATGTAATATAAATAGGTACCCCTTGGCAATTGCACTTTGGCTCCCATTTTCAAGGCCCAATTGATGTATTTCATAAACTTAATACTAACACTGAAAGACATTTTGAATACCAAGTTGGCACTTTTGGATAATTGGCATCTACTCACATTACTACAATTTAGCGGTATAGGCTGCTCAAAAGGTATGCAGGTATGCTATTGATGAACAAACAGCAAACACCTTGTCTCGTCACTTACCTACAATTAAAAGAACCAGTAAAAGTCTAATTCACACTTAAAATTAACAAGTAGTAAGTAATAATCATTCGTCTTATCAGTTACTGTATAAATGTTATCTCTATAGTAAACAGAATAGGTAGGTATATGAACAAGTGATTGGAAAAAGGAGCGCTGATGGAAAATTGTTCGTTTAAAACTACTTATAGAAAATGAGATAACACTGTCGATTTGAAATAGCGTTAATTTACGTTTTAAGTTCAAAAAGTTCAAATTGGAGCATCTGTACCTACTTATACAGGGTGTCTGCAACACTGCGACGGATCAAAAAATGTTTTGAGGGGGACATCTGATGCTGTCAACCCCCGCCGGACCCCCAGGGGAGGAACGGGGGGGGGGGGGCAACTTAAAAATTTTAAATGGAAACCCCTATTTTTTATTGCATATTCGGATAGAACGTTGAAAAGTAAGTGAACTTTTTTATAGATAGCTTTGCAAACGTCAAAAGAAATTTTTTTTTATAATTCAATCACGAAAATTGTTACATTAATGATTAATAACTTAAAATTACGAATTACGAAATTACGAATCGTCGATGCCCATCCACTGAACTCTATTAAGTATATATGGAAGAGCAAAGTTGTAAATTTAAGTGATACAAATTGAATACGCGCACGGGGTTCCCGATCATGCGCCGTAATAAATTAGAGTTCAAACAAATAAAACAGCTGTTATATATTATCTAAAACTGTATTTTAATCATGAACTCCATAACACCCACTGTAAACCCTTCTCCCTTGTAACGTTTATAAATCAAATTAATCCACTTGTTCATGAAGACAAACCACGTAAAATTTTCTAACCCAACTTCAATTTATTAGGTAGAGTTCATTGACTTCAACCGATTTCAACACATGATGCATTTTCATGGTATTTTCCACTGCACAAACGCGTAAGCCCCGTAGTTAAACGATTTTCGACCTTATTATTTTCTTCAAATGTGCACACTTTTCACGCGCATCCCATTTGATTTTAACGGCTTTGCTCTTCCATATATTATTGAGTTCAGTGTGCCCATCTCGTAGTACGATCACTGACCTGTATCATAAAGGACTGAGCATTCTTCAATACAACATTGAAGCAAACAAGCCCCACCTAAATATTAGTTACTTCAGGTGCCAACTAGTGCGTTAGTTATATAATGATGGTAGCTCGGTGTTTATAATGTGTTGGTAGTACTGGTATCAGCTGTTACAGTTTAGCTTGTTCTAACCTATATGCTTAATATCTGGTGAAAAGTAGTATAATTACAGGCTCATAATTATTTAAAAACGTAAATTATTAAAAATTGTATTTTATTGCAATGCATAAACGTAGTTTATACTACGTATGAAACAAGGTTATGTTTATGTAAATAAAAACATTAGTTACAGTGTTACCAATAATCACCAACACAACAAACCTAAATTACTAATTGGCACCTTAAAATACCGGTTTTCAATTTGCTTCAAAAATAGTGGAGGGGATCATTAGAATGCTCAGTCCTTTATGCTCAGTCCTTTAAGATACAGGTCAGTGAGTACGATGCGAGAGTGTGCCATGTGTGTGAGTAATTTTTGAGTAGGTAACTACCTACCTATCTTTAGTCATTTAATTAACTTAACTATAGTATCTACTTCTTTCTTATTCAAAATTACGCACTAAGAAATAACGTTTTCCGGTAATCGTATTGGAAACACCATTTTCCTGCTTATTTACGCGCAGGAAAATTGAATTTTCCGGACCAGTACTGTAAAGATTTACAAGACGCAAAATAGTTTTTCTACAAACATCAAAAAATGATAAGGTTTGCGCATTGATAACAATACGCGCAGTGACCCTTTTTTTCACTTTCCTAGTTTCCTACGTTACCATGACACCGTGCGCGAAATGACGGCGCTGTGCGCTAAATACTTACTTCCCGCACTGCATGTAAACTACACGTTAAAATAATTGTCAACTTTTCACGTTTGTAGAAAAAATGTTGTTTGCAACTCGTGCGCAAAATACTTTGGTAATTTCGACTATTTTTTAACTCGGCTGCGCCCACGTTAAAAAAATCAGTTCTCGATCACCAAAGTGGCATTTCGCGCACTAGATACAAAAATAACTATTGTAATTACATATGTACTTGATTTTTGTGGAATTTTGCTAAAATTTGTCAATTTCGCTTTTTTTGCGATTTCCGGAAAAATGTAATACAAAACGCGTCAGTAAAATCTCTTACTTGACTCGGAGCTTTAAAATATTCGGCACAAAGTGCCTCGTATTTCAATTTAACTCCTCTTCAGTAGGTAATGTGAGATATTCCTGACTTATGTAAATAACTATTATTTGGAGAAGATGGCTTCCCTTCTATTAGCCAGATAGGCCGTGAAACGTAATACCTACTTCTCCTCCACATGCGTCTCCTCTCTATACTTACATACAGGGTGGGCCATTTAAAAGGAAACACGCCTGTTTTGTGACACTTAGACCGGTTTCTTTAAAAAACGCTCGGACACGTCTCGATTCTTGATTTTTGGGGGACAACTTTTGATGTCAAAGTTGACATTAACAGTTCAACCCCCTAATAGTCCCAGCAACCCTAACTCAAGAATTTAAATAGGGAAGTGGGTCGAGCGACCACTCGTTTGAAGCGTCTTTCAATTATCTATGCGACAGCATGGCCGAAATTAGTTTTATATAATTTTTTAGTAAAATTTACGTTACCTAAATTAATAAAAATTCTGTACACAATCCGTGTTTAATCCAAATACCATTTTTACTTTATTAGAAAGAAAACAACCGATGCGCGATGTATGTACGCAGTTAATAAAAGTTTTTCGAATCGATTAACAACAAAAAACAAAACTACTAATGTACCTATGTACCTACGCAAGTTTATAGAAGTTTTTCGAATCGATTAAATGACCAAAATGGAAATAAGCGATGTATGTAGGACACGGTGTACGCAGTTATAAAAGTTTTGGAATCGATGAATCAAAAAAGCATAACAACCAATGTATGTATCTAGGTATCTATGCAAGATTATAAAAGTTTTTCGAATCGATTAAATGACCAAAAACAAAATAAGCGATGTACGTACGCAGTTTACCGAAGTATTTGGAAGAAACGGGTCGCGAAAGATGATCGTAAAGTTTGTATTGTGCGCTTTGTTGTTGCGGAGTGTAAGTGGCGAATTGATGTTACCTTTAAACGAAAGCGGTGACTCTGTGACGCGAGTTATTGAAAGAATTTTTGGCATAAACGAAACCGTTTGCATAATCACCGATGGAATTATGATCGATGTGGAGTTTAACATTCCCAATCCCAAGATTATTTGGAATTTGAATGCAACACAAAAACTGGGCAATCAACAAACCGTTTACAACTTTATTATTCAAGTAAATGACAGCAACAGTTTAGGTAACGTTTTGAAGCATTTAGAAGAAAGTTCAGCTTGGCATGCCGAAAGTACCCCGAGTGGTACATTTTTAATAATTATTTCCGAAATTGATAAGGTTTTTGAAAATTTGTGGAAGTATAACATTAGCAATTCTGTAATACTTGTCAACGGCAACGGGTCATCCAAGTGTAAACTGTATCAGTCAACCCAATGGAGTGTCGAAAATGAATGCGGAACGAAGCCCAATGTTATTTATGAAGAAGATTGCCACGATGGACCCACTTTAACTTTCAAAAAAGGTTTTCGAAGTTACCACGGTTGTCCAATAACTTTTAATCATAAGTATAATAGAAGTAATTTTACTAACGCAACTATGAAAGAATTAACAGAAAGATATGGTGTAAATCTTGTCCTAGTAATCGCGATAAGAGGCCATGTACAATATGATATACTATATTATAATTTCGGCCGGCTAAAAATGAGGCGATTTACTTATGCAGTAGAATTTAGACGTTTCGTGTGGTTAATGCCACTACCTAAACAAATTCCACCTTTGAAAGTATATTTAATAATATTTCAGGAAGAGGTTTGGATAATGGTTGCCGTCGGATTTTTATTAACGATTTCGTTTTACGTAATAATTTCGCTCTGCAAACGAATTCCCGTCAATTTGTCCACTTTTGGCTTTATCATTATGGAAGTACTTTCCTTAACATTTTGGGGTTGTTGCAGCCGGATTCCCAATGTTACGTTACTTCGAGTGCTATTATTAAGCTACATATTTTATGCCATCGTAGTACAAACGGGTTACGTTTCAAACTTAATTCGTGTTCAAACCATCCCTCAATTCGAACCAGGTATAGATTCCATTCGAGAATTAGTACAATCCAATATTCCGATTTTCTCGCATTTTATGTTTTTTGACAGAACCAATGGCGATCATCCAATTTTCGAAAATACAGAAAAAGAAATACAAACAACTTCTTTTAAGGAACTTGATCGGATTGTAAATAGTATTATTGTTGATAACAATCAGACTGGTGTAATAATTGTGCCTGGTGATCAGACCATTTCCATGTTCAGCAAGCATAAAATCATCCATAATAAACTAATTTTTGACGATTCAGTCTTAAAGACCCAAAAGTGGGGCCTTCATACGCCGAAAGAGTTTTACTTTTTTGATTTTTTGAACAAAGTTGTAACAGCACTCGCTGAAAATGGTTTTTACGCACATCTTCGCGAAAAGGAGAATAGATTATTTAAAAACGCGATTGAATTCCGCAACTATCCAACGGATCCTCAAGTTTTAAATCTGGACCACGTCCACGGGATTTTTGTTATTTGGGGATTCGGTTTAGGTATTTCATTTTTAGTTTTTATTTTGGAAATTATTTTACACAAGTTGCAAGTTTATAAATCAAATACTATCAAACCAATTGCTGTCACCGAAAAAGAAGACGAAGAAGAAGAAGAAGAGGTTGAAATAATTGATATTGAATACACAGCTTGAAATATTGACACTGTGTTTATTATTCATTATAAATCTACAAATTTTTATTATACAATTCGATTGTATCTCACATTGGTTTGTTTAATGTTATGCACAATCTGAATTTCGAATATTGTTAGTAAATTATGGTTCTAAACACTTGATGTATTTAAAAATGTATTGGATTTGAAAATAAAGTTATTTCTTCGTCTTTAGACCTAAACCGCAGTGTTAATATACCATGCTGAAAACGGTTCTAATTATATTGAAAAAATAAAACTTTACACAAAAAATTGATTAAATAATAAAATTTCCTTTAGTAGGTATCAAAATAGAAGACGCTGTTTCCCAATTGAAATGTAAGGTATTGTATAAAATCGCACGCTTCTGACCAAAGATCATTTAAACTTTATAAAGAGACGATTTATTATAAAATAATATTTATAACAAAATCTTACACTTATTTTTGTATTGTTGGTATTTACACTAAACCGTTGATTGAAATATTAATAAAGATACACAACCTTACGGTAATATACGACCCCATTGTCGTACAAGTACAAGGCATCAGGGGTCGTTGCGGTCGCTCGTACTCTTCCTTCGAACATTTTGTTATATATTCGAAGCTCGTACTCAAGTAGTGTGTAACCTAACTTTTATGATAGAGAATTCTGTAATTATGCTAGTATTCGTGTACATTCTTAACAATGTTGCCAGTAAAAGAATATTTGAACCCGGGGGGGCTTTTAAATGAATAAATATATACTAGTAGGAAAGAGTATATAAAGGGAAGAGAGTTAATGTACTTGAAAACAAGCGTGGAAGCATTGATTATATACTCCGTGTAAGAATGGCAACGGTATAGGAAAAAATGTTATAAGTAAAACTAGAATTATTTTACTTATGCAGTGCTGCCCCTATAGATACAAGGAAAAAGCAGACAGATTACATTCTGAATTATAACATAACAATTAACAAAACGTTTGTATCTTAACTATAGAAATTAGTTTTGATGTTATTTACAAGCGCCCATATTATTAAATGCTATAGTAATCATAATCATAATCATCTTAAAAGGAAGGTTGACTCAAACTTGAAATGTACCTAATATCTACATTGCTGAATTGCTTTTAATTTTCACATTTTAGCCCGATCAATGTAGGAATTTTAACAAAGTTAATTTAAGTACCTACAGAATTTTTTGACGCAGTTAGGTTCCAAAAATGGAACAGAATATTTTAAACCACTGTTTTACAGCAAAATTTGATATGGCGCCTAGCCGGAATTTTTGATTTTGTGTTTATCCATTTTGCAGGCGTATTGCTATTTGCATTTCTCGCTGAAAATGGTATCTATGTAGTAACCAAATTTGTAGAGAATTAAATTCTGTATCTTTTTTGCTTAACAATTTTGTTATAAAATGATTATTTATTGCTAATAATGAGCAAAGTGTGAAAAATTAGGACATTGACCCAGTTTTTTCAATTTTTGGACCCTTTTTATTAAAAATAAGTGACACATTCAAATAACAAAGTTGCAGAGGACGAAATTCCCTACAACTTTCGTAGCAACAAGTTTTTTGTACGACGCCGACGCATGGTCGCATGGCGGAAGCGACTCAACTCATTTCTGCACCAAGTAGAGGTAGTTTTCGGTGCGTTATTTTATGTGGTTTCCCCAATAGTGATCTTGTTAATGAAATTTTTGAGTAGATTCAAAAATATACATATAAGAAATCACTTCAAAAGTAGGGTTCATATTGTCTTCGATGGTTATCCTGACGCCGATTTCGCCGTAACTAAATCTGTAGGACGGTTACGACGATCCACAAAGCATCTTGCACCGACAGTAGAATTTGACGAGAACACTTCTCTGTCACTGGCACAGGAAAAGTTTCGATCAAACGACAAAAACAAGACTCGTTTTATTGAACTTTTAGACCATATTTCCTCAGGCGAAACAACATAACAGCAGAACAAACATTTGAAGACGCTGATAACATCATTGTTGAAACGGCCATTGAAAATTCGCTAAAATATCGAACTGTTTTCAATGTTGGAGAGGACATCGATTTCCTGGTTTTGTTAATAGAATTGGGAAGAACGCACAACAACGTTTTTCTACAAAAACCAGCAAAATGGAAAACCAAAGAAGAGTTGTATTCAACTGAAAGCCTGTAAAGGTTTTGATAAAGATCGCGAAGATTTACAGGCATGCGCGAATACTTTCAAGGATAAAAGGTCGAATCAAGAGACAATTCAGAACTCCGGGAAACAAATTTTTATAGCCCTTTACGGTGGAAAAAGAACCCCAACTTCTCTCAATCACCTAAGATACGAATGTTTCTTGAAATCTACCGCTAAAAACAAATTACCACCGTCGGAATCATCGGCACATCAGCGTTCACTAAGGGTATTTTATGAAATGAGTATACCTGGAACCTTTGAATATATTCAAAGCCTGGAACCAACGGAATGGGGGTGGAAAAAACCCTACGGTGCCTTCTACTAATAGAAAATGACGCATCACCTGCACCAGCGTTTTTATTACAAACAATCTCGTGCAAATGTAAAACGGGCTGTGGAATAGCTTGCGGCTGTAGAAAAGCTGGATTAAAATATGTACGGTAATTTATGAATTTTTTAACGTATATTCGTACGCAAATGCCCCGACCAGCGAAATCGACGAGGAATATGACGCAGAAAGTATTGACGATTTCACTGTGCAATTACAGAAGAATTGCTTCGAAGACATTGACACTGACATTGCACAGGTTGATTGTCCACCGAAAAGACTGCGACGGCAGTAAAGTTTTAAATAATAGGTGTTTTCTTTTTGCACGTCGTCAATAACACACCATTCGTTTTATAAAAAGAATTTGACTCAGTTCTCAATAACCCTATTCGTTTTAAAAGCTTATATTAACCTGGGGCAGAAATGTCTTATGACGGAAGGCACTTCAATCACGTGATAATTATGACTTTGCCTAACCCTGTGGCGGTCCAAATAGAAAACACCTATTATTTTAATAAAAATAATTGACTGTGGATTAGGCGTACTGGGCAAACCACATAAAAAACGCGCCGAAAACTACCGCTACGGTGGTGCGGAAATGAGTTGAGTCGCTTCCGCCATCCCTCTGTGTTCAACATGTTCCCGGGCGTGATCCATGCGTCGGCGACGTACGAAAAACTTGTTGCTACGAAGGATGTAGGGAATTTAGTCCTCTACAACTTTGTTATTTGAATTTGTCACTTATTTTTAATAAAAATGGTCCAAAAATTGAAAAGGTCAATGTCCTAATTTTTCACACTTTGCTCATTATTAGCAATAAATAATCATTTTACAACAAAATTGTTAAGACAAAAAAGATAGAGAATTTAATTCTCTACAAATTTGGTTACTAGATACCATTTTCAGCGAGAAATGCAAATACGCCTGCAACATGATAAACGCAAAATCCAAAATTCCGGCTAGACGCCATATCAAATTTTGGTGTACCGATAAATTAGCAAACTTCCTTGAACTCCTCCTTCAGATAAATAATAAGATAGTGGCTACTTCCATGTTGAGAACAAACCGCGCACCAAGAAAACAAGCCTTGATTAGCTACCTATCTTCGGAGAACGTCCCACATGTCCAAGATTTTGAAATCCCCCATTAGGTCTAATGTTTTATGTATTCTAAATACCTCTTCAACGCCATTTCATCAAAAAGGACACAAAATTTATCCTTCTCATCAAACGTCAATTTTTTTAACCAAAGATAAAGCTACACCGGTAGTTAAATGAAAAACTTTCAACCATCACCTAATTGTATGAGTTGATGGAAGAGGTATCTTAGACTCACTACAGTGATGGAGATTTGTAGGGAACCTCTAGAGTCGTTTCTTGTGGGGTCCACGTACCTTGTCCTCTTCCTACGAAATAAAGTCATATCGATCAATGTTCACGCATCTTGAGATTTGGTTTTTAAAAAATTGTTTATTACATTTATTTCTCAGACGTGAACATTAACTTGCGTTTTAGCCTAATAACTTTCATCCTCTCTTTAACAAGTAACGAGTTTTTATCAGATACATACTTATCTTCTTTAGTAATTTTGTCTCTCGAAGAGTACATAGCTCTTATAAAATAGTTTGTATAGTTGTTTTCGTACCATATGCGGGGGATCATTGGGCACTATTGGGACATAGCTGTGAAAACAAAACATACCCGAGGGACGGTTGCCGATGCCAAATTTGGAATCAGCAGCCCAAAAATCCCAGGATGGGAAGTTTCGAATCATTTGAGAGCGAATTTGAGGAAAAGCCTCAGAGATGACGTTGCTCAGCCATCCTGAGCTCCAGGTGGGCGGTGGGCGAATTTGGAGTTCATATACGGGATCAGCGACCACGAAAACCTCCGTGAACCCGAATTGAGTTGGTTCTAGAAGTTTATGACCAAGTTATGAATATGTGCCTCCTGAAAATGAATTTTCCACTGTACAAATGCAATTTGGGTAATTTAAACAACAAGGGATGTAAAGACATGATAACATTCAGGGCGAGTGAGTAGGAGCCGAGGCCGAAGCCGAGAATGTTAACAGTCGATACATTCCGTGTTACTTATTACATTTTTCCGGCTGTCGTTGAAAATTTCCTCAAATTTGCATGAAATGTTTGCCTTAGTTCGGTTTAGTTTGGCTTTGGACGGTCGTCACTCTCATCTAAGTTGTAATACAGGCGTAACTATGGTTACCTGATGCGACAAATTCGACATTTCCAAGTTTTTAAAATACTGGGTTTTTTGAAGCGGAAACATCAAGGTTTTCAACCCAAAAAGTCGCAAGTGTTAACGCGAGAGCAAATTACGATATTCATAGACGAGGCTGCAGATGAAAATTATGTTTTAATCAAGGTAATGCATTTGTTTCTTTCTTTTAATGACATAAAATTTATATCCCAATTTGTTTTAGTCTGTTTCTGTTACAATAGTAAGGATCGCAGGAGCGTGCAGAATCGACGAGTTCTGCAGAAAAGAAATGGCTGATGATGTTGATCATGGAAAGTACGTGATCTTCACAATTCCGTAGTCTAAGAATGACGTCGTACGAAATTCCACAATTGTAGAAAATCCAGAAAGCAAAAAAGACTATGAATTTTCAAAAAATATTACGAAATTCGAAAGAAGGTAGCTAACAGTTCGCGCTTTTTCTTGCATTGTCAAGGTGGAAAATCCTTCAACCAACCTATTAGAAAGCATACGTTTTCTGAAATGCCGTCAATTATTGCAGGATTTCTAAATTTACCAGACGCCAATTTATTCACGGGACACTCCGTTTCTCCGTTACCTTGCTAGTGGGCTCCGGGGCAGACATTTTAAGCCTGAAGAGACACGATGGATGGAAATCCTCCACAGTGGCTGAAAACTATCTCGCGGAGTCTATTCAGAATAAGGTAGATGTTGCTGATTAAATATTGTATAAGAAAAGTTGTGTATCTTCAACGTCGTCAACTTGAGACAACTTCTCAAATTGAAGCCGGGCCCTTCACTACAGTGGAAATGTCTACTTCATTTCAAATAGGATTTGCTCAAAGGCCTTCGGAAACAATAGAAACCATCACAGCCCCATTTGAGAAGAAATCAAAAGAATTATTAGAACATGAAGGTGTTATGAAAAATTCATTTTTTTCAAATTGTTCTTTTGTATTCAATTTTAACAAATAAGTAACTCATAAATTGTTAACCTGTTTTGTTCAATCTCTGATAATAAATCAACTTCATTTACTTTCCTCTTTAATTTTTCTAGGAATGTAAATCACAATATTTAGATTCCGTCGTCAAGGAAAAACATTGAACTGTACAGTTCAATGAGGAAAAATATACACGAATATTTGATATTTTCATGTTTATAAGTTTTGTCATTGAATAAATAAGAGATATTCAATGGTTTTGTATCAAATGCGTGTATGAATTTTACATTTACCGGCAGCGGGAAAAAATAATTATCCTATCGAGTTGAAGAAATGTATTGTAATAACTAATAATAAATGAAGGGACTAAATTCTCAAACCATTTTGTGCCATTGAAATATATTTTATTACCTTTTTAAAGTTCAGTGATATGTAGAATAATTGTAGATACTCATTAACCTGTATTAATTGTTATGCTTAATTGACAGTTTTAAAATTCTTAAGATTTTCAACTTCATTAACATCAAAACTATTTTCTTTTATGAAATTTGCAGAAATATAATAATTACAGAACTCTATACCATTACTAGTAACAAAAAAGGTACAATTTTAGTTAATGTTCTAGAAGGGTGATGCCTCTGTGACGATGAGAACTTGTAAAGTTATAACGTGCTTTTTATGTTATGTTGCCTACAGTGTTGCTAGGTCTACTGATTTTTCAGTAGATCTACTGTTTTCGCTATTAATCTACTGTTCTACTGTCAGGGCCGTTCCTAGGGTATCTGCCGCCCGTGTGCGATAATAATTTTGCCGCCCTCCCCCTTGTTTTATCGGTAACTAAATCTTTTTGGAAATTTTTTCTCTTAAATGAAACAATGAATTGTAAAAAATATTATTACGAATGTATACCCTGTATCTCACGAAATAATAAATTTAGAGAAAATCGTATTAAAGGTTTTTATCTAGTTCACACACATTAAAAATATGCTATAAATTGAATCAATCGATACGAGGTGCATCATTTGAAAAACAATACATTATAAAACAATATCAAAACAATATTTAAAAGCTTTATTTAAATTTTTAAGTGCAAAAAAAAAATATTTTAAAGTGTACCTACCTTTAATTATTTTCATTGACCAGCAATCACAAAATCAAGCACAAAAATTAGCGACCAAAAATCGTGTTGAAATAAGAGGTAACACATTTAAAATAAACGTAAATTGCGTGGGGTTGTATATTGTATTTATAAGCTCTGACTATGAACTTATGAACAAGTAATTTCCTGCTAAATAGTGCAGAGCAGAGCGACAGATCGTTGGCCGATGATGGGTTCGGGTGGGGTGATGGTGATTTTTTTAAACGTGTTCGTAAAATGATATTGTTGTATAAGTAAATTCACCGACGTTGGCGATAACTTTTTAGAATAAGGGATAATATTTTGTTGAAAAAATGAGGCAATGAGTTATTTCTTAATTTTCGCGTTAAATAGAAGCTGAATCCTCGAATATTTGCAAGAGGTTCTGAGAACAACATTTTGTCGAAGAAAGTGACATAAATAAATTCAATAGCAATTTGCAATCATCAGAAAAATTATTACAATTAGAAATGCCACCATTTTTTTTGCGTTTTTAAAACTAATGTATATTTGTTTAAATTCAGTTAATTGTAAAAAATATTTTTATATCTAAGTAATTACGAAATATAATTTATTCTTTTCAATATCAATTATTTTACTTTTGACATTTTCTTTATTTAACAAGGCGCCCTCTTGACTTGCCGCCCGGGTGCCCCGCACCCCTTGCACCCCCGGGTCGGAGCGCCCCTGTCTACTGTTCCTAGCAAAAAGTCTACTGTTTTTCGTTATTTTAAAAATAGATTGAAATTTTTAAAAGTTCTGATTTTTCATTTTGTTAGAATAAGAATTTGTTTAAATTCTAAAAAGATAAATAAAAATTCAAATTTTAAAAATCAAAAATTTTCGTCGGTAATGATTTTGGGTAAGTTTAAAGCAAACAATTTTAATACCTAATAAGTTACTATCGATCAAATTAATAAAAGATTTGATTTTAATAATGAAATTTTAAAAAATATGAAACTCATAAATCCTGCAGTTATTGTTGAAGGAGATAGCGCGAGTATAATTCCCCTCGCTAAACATTTTCCTAATTTAATAAGGGAAAATCAAATTCAAATATGTACTAGATAATGAATAGGCTGTTACGTAATACAACTATTAATTGGACTGCTGAAACTAATATTGAAGAATTTTGGAATTCCGTAAAAAATATGAAATATGGCGACGGAACATCTATATATTTCAAAATTTTGGAAATTTTGCTTTTGAAATGATGAGTTTACCTCATTCGTCGGCTAATATTTTCCCATGTGAATTTATTAAAAACCAATCAAAGGAACCGTTTGTCAACGTCCAGTATTGTTGGGCTTTTACACACAAAAGCCTATTTAAATTCAAGAAATCAGTCATATTTTTCAATCGATTTTTACAAAGATATTTTAAAATTACATAATAATGACATGTATAAAAGTACCTACCTACACATAACTTATCAGGATCGGATGACGAATAAATTATTATTAAAGACTTCTGGATTTAATAAATATGTTTAAAAAAAATATATCTACTGCTATTTGTTGCAATCTACTGCATTTTTACATTATATTCTACTGCTTCACGGCAAGGCGACCTGGCAACACTGGTTGCCTATCTTACACGAAGTATCAATGACTGAACCTACCAAATTTTTTTAGTAAGACGGATTGAGATTCACTCGCTTCCTAAATTCAATAGGAAACTTTGTACCTACTTTTGATCATGTTTTTTTTCCGAAATTGCATTTGTGCAGTGGAAAAGGCATCCTAAAAAATGCATTTTCATAGAAAAAATTTATACCTTTGTTGTAAACTTCTACAATCGAGTCAATTCGGGTTGAAGGGGGTTTTCGAGGTAGCTGATTTCGAAT
The DNA here is from genome assembly GCA_036250285.1 of Pyrocoelia pectoralis. Taxonomy (NCBI): domain Eukaryota; kingdom Metazoa; phylum Arthropoda; class Insecta; order Coleoptera; family Lampyridae; genus Pyrocoelia; species Pyrocoelia pectoralis. The sequence continues at coordinate 6,923,552 of CM070076.1, read as the reverse complement.
ATGACCTCCAAATTGGCTCACCGCCCCTTTGGAGCTCAGCATGACTGAGCAACGTCATCTGCGAAGCTTTTTCTCAAATTCACTCTCAAATGATTCTAGACATTTCATCCGTAGGTTTTTGGGTTGCTGATTCTAAATCTGGCATTCAAAAGGCGCAGCGACACTGGTGATGCTAACAAAGATATAACCGCTATTCCAATTTCGACGTACTTTTTATAGGTGTGTGTGAAAAGCATGTCCGATACCGATACCGTACCGATAACAACACCGATAATATCAGTGTGTGTGCAGTCGCCCTGCGGGCCACAGACTTCGTGATTTTTCATCGGTTGTCGGTCATCGTGCCGACCGTTCGTGCCAAAAACGTAGTGTGTGGGGTGAAAACTGTCACGATGAACCGTCACGGCGAATTTCTGGCGGAGCTTGATTTTTGTCGGTTCGGTGTGTCGGTCATCGTGCTAAACCGATGTGTGTGGGGATTTCGTTCCATCTCGTCGGTTTTAAGATCAGTAACGTCCGTCGTTGTGATCAATAATTATACCAATTTCCTGATTCAAATCTCAGCTCATTTAATAAATTTATATGTGAAAAACTGTTTCTTTTCAACAGCCACTCTTTGCATCAAACCGATCTTCTTTTATTGTGTTAAATTTTATTGCCAACTGCAAGTGCCGCCGCTACTGCCAATAATTGTGTCCTGTTTATTGTAATTTCTGGAACCGGACTGCTACTTCGCACGTAGTCTGTGGGCTCATCAGGCGGCACGAACGGTTGGCACGATGACCGACAACCGATGATAAATCACGAAGTCTGTGGCCCGCTTTAACACCTAATACAAGTAATATTATAATAAATTTATACAGGGTGTCCACGGCTGAGTGGGACATAGGGAGAATACACACAAAACCGTTTTTTGGTGAATATTATCTCCGTAGTACTACCTCATCCAAATTCAATCGCCGCATTACACAACTCGACAACTGGGCTAACAATGAACAATTCTACATAAAACAATTCGTTTTGTAAAGCCAGAAAATGAGGTTTTGTTGTTGGTTTTTAAGGATGATTGTTTATGATTTTATTCTGCCTTTTACAATTTCACTAACATGATAGTAGGTAAATAACAGAAGAATTAATTCAATTAAATAAACAATTGGAAATTAAGTAACATTATTAAGACCACCTGATCATTTTTGTTATCTTAATTCTCAAAACCCGATTTATTCTCCCTATGTTCCACTCAGCCGTGGACACCCTGTATACGAGATAGGTACGACAGCGACGTAGCGGTGTCTTAACATGAAAAAGCCAAAATTTGCGGTTTTCCATTTTGTACAATCAGAAACACTTTACTTCCGTATCTCATTGACATAATTTCACTATTGTTATTACGTACTATCATTGAATAAATAAGTATTCAATGGTACTATCATTGAATATCTCTTATTTATTCAATGGTACTATACTACTTATGAAAGAATGTGCTGTCTAAGTTGATTCGATGTGTAAAAGAGCAAATCCTTGTCAGCAAAATGCGACTGAAAAAACTTTAACAATGACATTCTAACTGATTTTGAGGTTTTTAATATCAAAATAAATGAGGATGATGCAAAACAATGTAAATCGATAGTCGACATTAACTACTTTAAGGAATGAAAGGTTTTTCATTAATCATTTTCTATATGTATTCCATTTCTAATGTGAAATTCTTGGCGTTATTTATATTTGTTACTGAGGGATTAAAGCACTTGTAAATTATTTTAAAATGAATTATGAAATTGTAAAAGCGAATCGTTCAATAAATAATTTTGGGGGGAATAGGTAACTAATGAAAATAAAACGATGTTTATCGTATAGAAATTTTATAATATAAATTAATTGCTTTTTATAATTCTTTAAGTTCCAGAGTAGAGTAATTTTTTTTAAATGTTGCAACATTGCATGACTAACTATAGCTTTCACTTGTATTTTCGAAGCGCCAATTCTAATTTGCGGCGAAAATTGAACTATTATTCATAACATTTTGGCGATGGCGCTACTTTACAGTCAAAAGAAAAAAACAAAAACGCAACTACACATACATGGATGAATTGCTCTCTTAATGCATGAGTTGCCCATACAATCAACGACTAAACGTAATGCAACTTTATGCAATCAGTGTTTTTGAATCGATAGAAAGGAAATTAATTCCAAAATTGGGTAATTATTATAGATAAAGATGACTTCTTCCGGTGTAGGATCGTACGATGGGGTACAAAACGACTTATCGATTCTTTTCAGGTGAAAGTGGTCGTGTATTAATTGTTTTCACAGATGAGGATCCAATCCCCAGTTGAGTCTCATCTTTTAATATTCTTCACAGAAGCAACGCTTTCCTCTGTTGCAGCGGTAAATAGGGTTGCCAACTTTCTGTTATTGAAATAAAGGACACCTTGAAAAAATTTTTTGGGTGCCACAATACCACTTCTAAAAAACATCCATTTTCTTCTCCCGAATAACATTTTTTATTTTGAGCTACATATTAAATTTTATCTTAAGTTCGTTTACTAAATGTTCGTTTATAAATTAATAAAAATAATTTCTACCAATATGAGGCAGGAATACTCATAAAAAATGAAATTATTTTAAATAGATTGGTAAAATCAGAGTCAAGTTTCTGAAAAATAAATTGTTATTTATCAACAATAAGATCATAAGTGCTCAACTCTTGTCGGCAAGATTTTTATTTTGTATGAGCAGTGGTTGCTTGGCAATTAAACGAGATCAAATTGACGAAAAGACCCGAGCGCGAAGCGCGAGGGTTCTTTTCCCAAGAATTTGATCGAGTTTAATTACCTTTTAGCAATCATTGCAAATAAAAAAAATAAAAATCTTGCCTGACAAGAGTTGAGAACGAATGATCTTCGGTTGGAGAATTAACTGAATGAAGCGTTAAATACGTCAAATTTTTTACTTTTGTCAAAATGACATTTGATTTTTTTAAATAGGTTGCTAAAATAATTCTAAACCAATGAGGTAGCGGCAAGAAAAGTAGCATGCATTCTTTTCAGTTAAAGAAACTTGTGATTGGTGCATGTGACACTATTCTTAATGTCTCATTGGTCTACAACACTATGAAGTTAATTATCAACAGTAAGATCATAAGTGCTCAACTATTGTCGGAAAGATTTTTTTGTATGAGCACTGGTTGCTTGGCAATTAAACGAGATCAAATTGACGAAAAGACCCGAGCGCGAAGCGCGAGGGTTCTTTTCCCAAGAATTTGATCGAGTTTAATTACCTTTTAGCAATCAATGCTCATACAAAAAAATCTTGCCTGACAAGAGTTGAGAACGAATGATCTTCGGTTGGAGAATTAACTGAATGAAGCGTTAAATACGCCAAATTTTTTACTTTTGTCAAAATGACATTTGATTTTTTTAAATATAGGTTGCTAAAACAATGAGGTAGCGGCAAGAAAAGTACCATGCATTCTTTTCAGTTAAAAAAACTTGTGATTGGTGCATGTGACACTGTTCTTAATGTCTGATTGGTCTACAACACTATGAGGTTAATTATCACTTGAAAAAGATTTTGGAAAACTCTACCTACACAATCCTTTTCTGTGATTGAATGTTGCTTGGCAAAATATTTTTAAAGTAATGTTCAAATAAAAAGTAAATCAAAAGTAAAAACTAAACAAGGAAGGAAAGGAAAATGGTGACAAAAAGCTATGCCACACTCGCCCTTGAACAGTATTATCAGTCAGCAGTAAGGCAGTAACTATTGAAATTGGCCAATAAGCCATATACAGGATAAAACGATTACATTTCAGTCTTAGCTTAAAAATAAAATATTTATGTGGTATAGGTATAGCACTTTTTTTTAAATTTACTTGTTACCTAAATGCGTTTATTTATAATTTCGGATTTTAAAGGACATTTTCTGTCCTTTGACACCTTTCAAAAGGGCAAAGGACATACTTTTAAAATAAAGGACTGTCCTTTGAAATAAAGGACGGTTGGCAACCCTAGCGGTAAATGGGAGGGCCTGCGACTTTCTGGTGATCAATAATTGTAGTTTTTCCACATTCGAATTCCTTGTATCCTGTAAATAGTTGGTAAGGAAGGGGACTGACCGCCAAATATTGATTTCAAACTTACAACCGCTTCAAGGCACATGCGTAAAAGGAACCACTCTTTAGACAGGACCGTATCGGGATAATAACAAACAATTCAATGGATATAATAAGAATATACATTATGGAAGCATTCATACGACTCATACGAGGAATTAACCATTTTATTTAAAATAAAAGAACCAAGTGTAACTTTTCAAAATTTTATATTATAGATTACAGAGTCTTCGATTACATTAATCTTGTTTGCAGTCAAATACTGCCGAGTTAACTCTGCAGTGTGGGAAGAAGCATTATCGTGATGTTGCAACATTTCCTTCCCTTGTACTTCCGGTAAGCAGTGTTCGCCGTACCATTTACTGAGACAATCTTCTGCTCAGCAGACAGGTACTTCAAAAGAACACAGCTTTCTGATTATATTGTTGGTATGACCTCTCGTCTTCATAGATCCATATGCGGTCCTATTATCGAGTTGCCATGTCGAAAAATGGTAGATACCATTTTCTTAAAAAAACGCTCGGACACGTCGATTCTTAATTTTTGGAGGACAACTTTTGATGTCAAAGTTGACATTAACAGTTCAACCCCCTAGCCCCAGCAACCCTAACTCAAGAATTTAAATAGGGAAAGGGGGTCGAGCGACCACCTCGTTTGAAGCGTCTTTCAATTCTCTATGTGACAACATGGCCGAAATTAGTTTTATATAATTTTTTAGTAAAATTTACGCAACGGAACCAGGGCCTCTGGAAGAGCTGCGTCGACGCATTATTGAAGAATGCCGCCAAATTACGCTACAAATCCTCCAAAATGTAAGGAAACGTTTCGAGCAGAATTTGTATCATTGTATGGAGGTCGATGGCGCACAATTTGATCGTTTGTTGAATTGATAAACATTTCTTCTGACATTGAATTTTGATGTTTAAATTTTTTCTACACTAAAATTTTTATAAACCTAAAAACAATCATGCACATAGAGAATGAATCAAGAGACCTTTAAGATAAGGGGTCACTCGACCTCTTTACCGTAATTTTTGTTTTTGTTGGGGGTTGTTGGGGCTAGGGGGTTCACCTGACAAAGTCAAATTTAACATCAAAATGTGCCGTTCAAAAGGTCAAAGATGGCCTAAAAATGGAATAAAACTAATTTCGGGCATGCGTCGCATGGAGAATTGAAAGTCGCTTCAAATGAGTGGTCGCTCAACCCCCTTTCCCTATTTAAATTCTTGAGTTAGGGGTTGCTGGAGCTAGGGGGTTGAAGTGTTAATGTCAACTTTGACATCAAAAAGTTGTCCCCCAAAAATTAAGAATCGACGTGTCCGAGCGCTTTTTTAAGAAAATGGTCTAAGTGTCCTAAAACAGACGTGTTTCCTTTCCAATGGCCCACCCTGTATATTGCATAATGGTGAACAGATTTATTTCAATCTTTAAGATTGGAAAGAAACCCCGAAATTGAGAATATTATAATTTCCAATAAATAAGGATAGAAGAAGTACAATTAATGTAGTGATTAATTAAACTAATAACTGTCCTACTTTACCTAAATTAATCAAAATTCTGTACACAATCCAATCCGTGTTTAATCCAAATACCATTTTTACTTTATTAATGATAGAAGTTTTTCGAATTGATTAAATGACCAAAATGGAAATAAGCGATGTAAATACGGTGTTCCGACTCCGAGGCAATCAAGTATTATTCATAATATAATAAATGTTTTCCGTAAATTTGCGAAAGTTTGAGGAAAAAATAGCATATTTTATTTAGAGAAGTTACTTTTCATGGCTTCCCTTCTATTAGCCAGGTGCGCCATGAAACGTAGGTAAAGGTAATACTTCTCCTCCCCATAAAATCCAGCGTTAGCGTTATTTCAATCTTTAAGATTGGAAAGAAACCCCGAAATTGAGAATACTATAATTTCCAAAAAATAAGGATAGAAGAAGGACAATTAATGTTGCTATGCTAATTGCTACGAAACTAAACTGTCCGACTTTACCTTAATTAATAAAAATTCTGTACATAATCCGTGTTAACCAAATACGATTTTTATTTTATTAATGATAAAAAACACAACTACCGATGTATGTACACCGTTAATAAAAGTTTTTCGAATCGATGAATCAAAAAAAGCATAACAACGAATGTATGTATCTAGGTATCTATGCAAGATTATGAAAGTTTTTCGAATCGATTAAATGACCAAAAACAAAATAAGCGATGTAAGTACGCAGTCTATCGAAGTTTTTGGAAGAAACAGGTCGCGAAAGATGATCGTAAAGTTTGTATTGTGCGCTTTGTTCTTGCGGAGTGTAAGTGGCGAATTGATGTTACCTTTAAATGAAAGTAGTAGTGACTCTGTGACGCGAGTTATTGAAAGATTATTTGGCATAAACGAAACCGTTTGCATAATCACCGATGGAATTATGATCGATGTGGAGTTTAACATTCCCAATCCCAAGATTATTTGGAATTTGAATGCAACACAAAAACTGGGCAAGCAGCAGACCGTTTATAACTTTATCCTTCAAGTAAATGACAGCAACAGTTTAGGTAACGTTTTGAAGCATTTAGAAGAAAGTTCAGCTTGGCATGCCGAAAGTACCCCGAGTGGTACATTTTTAATAATTATTTCCGAAATTGATAAGGTTTTTGAAAATTTGTGGATGTATAACATTAGCAATTCTGTAATACTTGTCAACGGCAACGGGTCATCCAAGTGTAAACTGTATCAGTCAATCCAATGGAGCCTCGAAAATGAATGTGGAACGAAGCCCAATGTTATTTATGAAGAAGATTGCCAAGATGGACCCACTTTAACATTCAAAAAAGGTTTTCGAAGTTACCACGGTTGTCCAATAACTTATTGTGATGGGTATAATAGAAGTAATTTTACTGTCGCAACTATGAAAGAATTAACAGAAAGATATGGTGTACACCTTGTCCTAATGTACGGGGAACATCTTAATGTACAATACGATGTAGTATATTATAATTCCACCCGGGCAACAATTAGGCGATTTACTTATGGAGTAGAATTTAAACGTTTCGTATGGTTAATGCCACTACCTAAACGCGTTCCACCTTTGAAATTATATTTAATAATATTTCAGGAAGAGGTTTGGATAATGGTTGTCGTCGGATTTTTAATAACGATTTCGTTTTACGTGATAATTTCGCTCTGCAAACGAATGCCCGTCAATTTGTCCACTTTTGGCTTTATCAATATCGAAATACTATCGTTAACATTTTGGGGTTGTTGCAGCCGGATTCCCAATGTTACGTCACTTCGAGTGCTATTGTTAAGCTACATATTTTATGCCATCGTAGTACAAACGGGTTACGTTTCAAACTTAGTCCGTGTTCAAACCATCCCTCAATTCGAACCAGGTATAGATTCCATTCGAGAATTAATAAAATTCAATATTCCGATTTACTCGTATTTTTTTTTCTTTGATGCCACCAATAGGGGTCATTCAATTTTGAAAAATGCAAAAAAAGAAATAGTTCAAGCAGATGCGTATAATGAACTTGATCAGATTGTAAATAGTATTATTGTTGATAACAATCAGACTGCTGTAATAATTTTGGTCGATCGTATGGGCATTTCCCTGATCAAAGTATATAAAATCATCCATAATAAACTAATTTTTGACGATTCAGTCTTAAATACCCAAAAGTGGGGCTTTCATACAGCGAAAGAGTTTTACTTTTTTGATTTTTTGAACAAAGTTGTAACAGGACTCACTGAAAATGGTTTATACGCACATCTTCGCGAAAAGAAGAATAGGTTATTTCAAAATGTGTTTCAATCCCTCAACTATCCAACGGATCCTCAAGTTTTAAATCTGGACCACGTCTACGGGATTTTTGTTATTTGGGGATTCGGTTTAGGTATTTCATTTTTAGTTTTTATTTTGGAAATTATTGTATACAAGTTGCAAGTTTATAAATCAAATACTATCAAACCAATTGCAGTCACCCAAAAAGAAGAAGAAGAAGAGGTTGAAATAATTGATATTGAATACACAGCTTAAAATCTTGGCACTGTGTTTATGATTCATAATAAATCTACAAATTTTTATTATAGAACTCTGTGTGATTCTCGATTGTACCTCACATTGGTTTGTTTAATGTTATGCACAATTTGAATTTCGAATATTGTTAGTAAATTATCGTTCTAAACACTTGATGTATTTAAAAATGTATTGGATTTGAAAATAAAGTTATTTCTTCGTCTTTAGACCTAAACCGGTGTTATATACCATGCTGAAAACGGTTCTAATTATATTGAAAAAATAAAACTTTACACAAAAAATTGATTAAATAATAAAAATTCCTTTAGTATCAAAATAGAAGACGTTGTTTCCCAATAAATTGAAATGTAGGTATAAAATCGTACGCTTCTGACTAAAGGTCATTTAAACTTTTATAAAGAGACGATTTATTATAAAAGAATATTTATAACAAAATCTTATACTTATTAGTTATTATTGCACTGTTGGTATTTACACTAAATGTAATGCAACTTTATGCAATCATGAATCAGTGTTTTTGAATAATCGATAGAAAGGAAATTAATTCCAAAATTGGCTAATTATTATAGATAAACATAACTTCTTCCGGTGTAGGATCGTACGATGGAGTACAAAACGATTTAGCGATTCTTTTCAGGTGAAGGTGGTCGTGTATTATTGTTTTCACAGATGAGGATCCAATCGCCAGTTGACCCTCATCTTTTAATATTCTTCAGATCTTCACCGAAGCAACGCTTTCCTCTGTTGCAGCACTTGCAGCGGTAAACGGGAGGGTCTACGACTTTCTGGTGATCAATAATTGTAGTTCTTCCACATTCGAATTCCTTGTATCCTGTAAATAGTTGGTAAGGAAGGGGACTGACCGCCAAATATTGATTTCAAACTTACAACAGCTTCAAAGCACATGCGTAAAAGGAACCACTCTTTAGGCAGGACCGTATCGGTATAATAACAAACAATTCAATGGAAGCATTCATGATGTAAGAATATACATTATGGAATCATTCATACGAGGAATTAACCATTTTATTTAAAATAAAAGAAGCAAGTGTAACTTTTTCAAAATTTTATATTATAAAATAGTTGCGTTCTGCTATAATGCACTTAGCCATTCTTTCCTTCTACTACTTAAATGCACCAAGTCAAGCAGCTTTAGGAATACTTACGATTAAAATAACATCTCTTCTTTTTTAGTACAGAAAACAGCCAGAAGTCGCACATTGCTCAATCCGGTGAATAGCGAGAGTGCTCGCTTACATTAATCTTGTTTGCAGCCAAATACTACCAACTCTGCAGTGTGGGAAAAAGCATTATCGTGATGTAGCATCATCTTCGTCTCTTGTACTTCCGGTAAGCAGTGTTCGACGTACCATTTATCTGAGACAATCTTCTGCTCACCAGACCGGTACTTCAAAAGAACACCGCGTACATTACTCGCCGCTTTCTGATTATTGTTGGTATGACCTCTTGTCTTCATAGATCCATACGCGGTCCTATTATCGAGTTGTCATGTCGACAAATGGTAAATATATAAGTTTCATTGCGTGTTACAATTTTCGACAATATGGTCAAAAACACAAAACCTCCCCCATAAGTTTGAAACTTATGGGGGAGGTTTTGTGTTTTTGACCATATTGTCTCATCACTTTACCCCTATTTGGAGAACTAACGTCCAACCTTATGGATCACCACAACTTTACAATTTTCGACAAAACTTGGCGTCCATCATTCTTAAGCAATGTTAGAGTTTTGTGGGAAATTCGTACTCGTTCTGCTTTTTGAAAATTTGTGAGACGAAGGGGTCCAAAACGGCATACGCCTTTTTTCAGGTGAAGGTGGACGCGTATTATTCTTTTCACAGAAGAGGATCCAATCCCCAGTTGAGCCTCAATTACGGCGTAACTAGTTCTATTATCTGCTTCCACAATTTTCTTTACAGCAACAATGTTTTCCTCGGTCACAGGTTCCAGTAGTAAAATGGTAGGGTCTGCGCCTTTCTGGTGATTAACTGTAGTTCTTCCGCGTTCAAATTCCATTATTTAAGATAAATTAGCCAATGAAGCGGCAAATGTCAAGTAAAGATGAGTTGCTGTTATTGAGGCATAGATAAAGGAATGTACCTACTGAGACTACATTTTTGGTTTTCCATCGCTTACCTAATTTCTTCATTCTCAATAATAGAAAATGACTTGTCTTTCGTAAGTATACTGTTGCATCGTACTAATGAGACGTGAATTTGTCACTGTTCAACGACGTTAATTTAACGTGATTTTTAATTACGTTGTAAAAGACGTGTTTTTTGTTGAAAAAATGAGACACTTATAGGTGAACTTGGTACAATTTTTCTATTTTAAACTATCTTTTATGGAGTAAACTAACATTTTCTGCACTTTTTTCCAATAAAAATTTCTTCACTTTTTTGCCAAAAAAGCAAGGTTAACCACTTGGAATTTTTTCGGGCTAAAAAACGAACTCTCGAAATTCGACCAAGTACAGAGTCCATCTTTTAGATCATTAGACGCCAATTAAATAATTCCAACCCGTTCCATTCTAAGTCGAACCGTTTCGGAGATATCGCACTTTAAAGATCCAAATAGAGAGTCCCTTCGCAGAGCCCTTTCTTCCATTACCGTACAAATGAGACACTTACAGCTCGACCTGGTACACTTTTTTTACTCTAAACTATCTTTTATGAAGTAAACTAACATATTTTCAACTTATCTCGAACAAAAAATTTCTTCATTTCTTTGCAAAAAAAGCAAGGTTAACCCCTTTGAACTTTATCGGGCTAAAAAACGAACTCTCGAAATTCGACCAAGTACAGAGTCCATCTTTTAGAACATTAGACGACAATTAAATAATTCCAACCCGTTCCATTCTAAGTCGAACCGTTTCGGAGATATCGCACTTTAAAGATCCAAATAGAGGGTCCCTTCGCAGCGCCCTTTCCTCCATTACCGTACAAATGAGACACTTACAGCTCGACCTGGTACACTTTTTTTACTCTAAACTATCTTTTATGAAGTAAACTAACATATTTTCAACTTATCTCGAACAAAAAATTTCTTCATTTTTTTGCAAAAAAAAGCAAGGTTAACCCCTTTGAACTTTTTCGGGCTAAAAAACGAACTCTCGAAATTCGACCAAGTACAGAGTCCATCTTTTAGATCAAATTCCAACCCGTTCCATTCTAAGTCGAACCGTTTCGGAGATATCGCACTTTAAAGATCCAAATAGAGGGTCCCTTCGCAGCGCCCTTTCCTCCATTACCGTACAAATGAGACACTTACAGCTCGACCTGGTACACTTTTTTTACTCTAAACTATCTTTTATGAAGTAAACTAACATATTTTCAACTTATCTCGAACAAAAAATTTCTTCATTTTTTTGCAAAAAAAGCAAGGTTAACCCCTTTGAACTTTTTCGGGCTAAAAAACGAACTCTCGAAATTCGACCAAGTACAGAGTCCATCTTTTAGAACATTAGACGCCAATTAAATAATTCCAACCCGTTCCATTCTAAGTCGAACCGTTTCGGAGATATCGCACTTTAAAGATCCAAATAGAGAGTCCCTTCGCAGAGCCCTTTCCTCCATTACCGTACAAATGAGACACTTACAGCTCGACCTGGTACACTTTTTTTACTCTAAACTATCTTTTATGAAGTAAACTAACATATTTTCAACTTATCTCGAACAAAAAATTTCTTCATTTTTTTGCAAAAAAAGCAAAACCCCTTTGAACTTTTTCGGGCTAAAAAACGAACTCTCGAAATTCGACCAAGTACAGAGTCCATCTTTTAGATCATTAGACGCCAATTAAATAATTACAACCCGTTCCATTCTAAGTCGAACCGTTTCGGAGATATCGCACTTTAAAGATCCAAATAGAGGGTCCCTTCGCAGAGCCCTTTCCTCCATTACCGTACAAATGAGACACTTACAGCTCGACCTGGTACACTTTTTTTACTCTAAACTATCTTTTATGAAGTAAACTAACATATTTTCCAGTTTCAACTTATCTCGAACAAAAAATTTCTTCATTTTTTTGCAAAAAAAAGCAAGGTTAACCCCTTTGAACTTTTTCGGGCTAAAAAACGAACTCTCGAAATTCAACCAAGTACAGAGTCCATCTTTTACATCATTAGACGCCAATTAAATAATTCCAACCCGTTCCATTCTAAGTCGAACCGTTTCGGAGATATCGCACTTTAAAGATCCAAATAGAGGGTCCCTTCGCAGAGCCCTTTCCTCCATTACCGTACAAATGAGACACTTACAGCTCGACCTGGTACACTTTTTTTACTCTAAACTATCTTTTATGAAGTAAACTAACATATTTCAAGTTCAACTTATCTCGAACAAAAAATTTCTTCATTTTTTTGCAAAAAAAAGCAAGGTTAACCCCTTTGAACTTTTTCGGGCTAAAAAACGAACTCTCGAAATTCGACCAAGTACAGAGTCCATCTTTTAGAACATTAGACGCCAATTAAATAATTCCAACCCGTTCCATTCTAAGTCGAACCGTTTCGGAGATATCGCACTTTAAAGATCCAAATAGAGAGTCCCTTCGCAGAGCCCTTTCTTCCATTACCGTACAAATGAGACACTTACAGCTCGACCTGGTACACTTTTTTTACTCTAAACTATCTTTTATGATGTAAACTAACATATTTTCAACTTATCTCGAACAAAAAATTTCTTCATTTTTTTGCCAAAAAAGCAAAACCCCTTTGAACTTTTTCGGGCTAAAAAACGAACTCTCGAAATTCGACCAAGTACAGAGTCCATCTTTTAGATCATTAGACGCCAATTAAATAATTACAACCCGTTCCATTCTAAGTCGAACCGTTTCGGAGATATCGCACTTTAAAGATCCAAATAGAGAGTCCCTTCGCAGAGCCCTTTCCTCCATTACCGTACAAATGAGACACTTACAGCTCGACCTGGTACACTTTTTTTACTCTAAACTATCTTTTATGAAGTAAACTAACATATTTTCAACTTATCTCGAACAAAAAATTTCTTCATTTTTTTGCAAAAAAAGCAAGGTTAACCCCTTTGAACTTTTTCGGGCTAAAAAACGAACTCTCGAAATTCGACCAAGTACAGAGTCCATCTTTTAGAACATTAGACGCCAATTAAATAATTCCAACCCGTTCCATTCTAAGTCGAACCGTTTCGGAGATATCGCACTTTAAAGATCCAAATAGAGAGTCCCTTCGCAGAGCCCTTTCCTCCATTACCGTACAAATGAGACACTTACAGCTCGACCTGGTACACTTTTTTTACTCTAAACTATCTTTTATGAAGTAAACTAACATATTTTCAAGTTTCAACTTATCTCGAACAAAAAATTTCTTCATTTTTTTGCAAAAAAAAGAAAGGTTAACCCCTTTGAACTTTTTCGGGCTAAAAAACGAACTCTCGAAATTCGACCAAGTACAGAGTCCATCTTTTAGATCAAATTCCAACCCGTTCCATTCTAAGTCGAACCGTTTCGGAGATATCGCACTTTAAAGATCCAAATAGAGGGTCCCTTCGCAGCGCCCTTTCCTCCATTACCGTACAAATGAGACACTTACAGCTCGACCTGGTACACTTTTTTTACTCTAAACTATCTTTTATGAAGTAAACTAACATATTTTCAACTTATCTCGAACAAAAAATTTCTTCATTTTTTTGCCAAAAAAGCAAAACCCCTTTGAACTTTTTCGGGCTAAAAAACGAACTCTCGAAATTCGACCAAGTACAGAGTCCATCTTTTAGATCATTAGACGCCAATTAAATAATTACAACCCGTTCCATTCTAAGTCGAACCGTTTCGGAGATATCGCACTTTAAAGATCCAAATAGAGAGTCCCTTCGCAGAGCCCTTTCCTCCATTACCGTACAAATGAGACACTTACAGCTCGACCTGGTACACTTTTTTTACTCTAAACTATCTTTTATGAAGTAAACTAACATATTTTCAACTTATCTCGAACAAAAAATTTCTTCATTTTTTTGCAAAAAAAGCAAGGTTAACCCCTTTGAACTTTTTCGGGCTAAAAAACGAACTCTCGAAATTCGACCAAGTACAGAGTCCATCTTTTAGAACATTAGACGCCAATTAAATAATTCCAACCCGTTCCATTCTAAGTCGAACCGTTTCGGAGATATCGCACTTTAAAGATCCAAATAGAGAGTCCCTTCGCAGAGCCCTTTCCTCCATTACCGTACAAATGAGACACTTACAGCTCGACCTGGTACACTTTTTTTACTCTAAACTATCTTTTATGAAGTAAACTAACATATTTTCAACTTATCTCTCTCGAACAAAAAATTTCTTCATTTTTTTGCAAAAAAAGCAAGGTTAACCCCTTTGAACTTTTTCGGGCTAAAAAACGAACTCTCGAAATTCGACCAAGTACAGAGTCCATCTTTTAGAACATTAGACGCCAATTAAATAATTCCAACCCGTTCCATTCTAAGTCGAACCGTTTCGGAGATATCGCACTTTAAAGATCCAAATAGAGAGTCCCTTCGCAGAGCCCTTTCCTCCATTACCGTACAAATGAGACACTTACAGCTCGACCTGGTACACTTTTTTTACTCTAAACTATCTTTTATGAAGTAAACTAACATATTTTCAACTTATCTCGAACAAAAAATTTCTTCATTTTTTTGCAAAAAAAGCAAAACCCCTTTGAACTTTTTCGGGCTAAAAAACGAACTCTCGAAATTCGACCAAGTACAGAGTCCATCTTTTAGATCAAATTCCAACCCGTTCCATTCTAAGTCGAACCGTTTCGGAGATATCGCACTTTAAAGATCCAAATAGAGGGTCCCTTCGCAGCGCCCTTTCCTCCATTACCGTACAAATGAGACACTTACAGCTCGACCTGGTACACTTTTTTTACTCTAAACTATCTTTTATGAAGTAAACTAACATATTTTCAACTTATCTCGAACAAAAAATTTCTTCATTTTTTTGCAAAAAACATTTTCGGGCTAAAAAACGAACTCTCGAAATTCGACCAAGTACAGAGTCCATCTTTTAGATCAAATTCCAACCCGTTCCATTCTAAGTCGAACCGTTTCGGAGATATCGCACTTTAAAGATCCAAATAGAGAGTCCCTTCGCAGAGCCCTTTCTTCCATTACCGTACAAATGAGACACTTACAGCTCGACCTGGTACACTTTTTTTACTCTAAACTATCTTTTATGAAGTAAACTAACATATTTTCAAGTTTCAACTTATCTCGAACAATAAATTTCTTCATTTTTTTGCAAAAAAAAGCAAGGTTAACCCCTTTGAACTTTTTCGGGCTAAAAAACGAACTCTCGAAATTCGACCAAGTACAGAGTCCATCTTTTAGATCAAATTCCAACCCGTTCCATTCTAAGTCGAACCGTTTCGGAGATATCGCACTTTAAAGATCCAAATAGAGAGTCCCTTCGCAGCGCCCTTTCCTCCATTACCGTACAAATGAGACACTTACAGCTCGACCTGGTACACTTTTTTTACTCTAAACTATCTTTTATGAAGTAAACTAACATATTTTCAACTTATCTCGAACAAAAAATTTCTTCATTTCTTTGCAAAAAAAGCAAGGTTAACCCCTTTGAACTTTTTCGGGCTAAAAAACGAACTCTCGAAATTCGACCAAGTACAGAGTCCATCTTTTAGAACATTAGACGACAATTAAATAATTCCAACCCGTTCCATTCTAAGTCGAACCGTTTCGGAGATATCGCACTTTAAAGATCCAAATAGAGGGTCCCTTCGCAGCGCCCTTTCCTCCATTACCGTACAAATGAGACACTTACAGCTCGACCTGGTACACTTTTTTTACTCTAAACTATCTTTTATGAAGTAAACTAACATATTTTCAACTTATCTCGAACAAAAAATTTCTTCATTTTTTTGCAAAAAAAAGCAAGGTTAACCCCTTTGAACTTTTTCGGGCTAAAAAACGAACTCTCGAAATTCGACCAAGTACAGAGTCCATCTTTTAGATCAAATTCCAACCCGTTCCATTCTAAGTCGAACCGTTTCGGAGATATCGCACTTTAAAGATCCAAATAGAGAGTCCCTTCGCAGAGCCCTTTCTTCCATTACCGTACAAATGAGACACTTACAGCTCGACCTGGTACACTTTTTTTACTCTAAACTATCTTTTATGAAGTAAACTAACATATTTTCAACTTATCTCGAACAAAAAATTTCTTCATTTTTTTGCAAAAAAAGCAAAACCCCTTTGAACTTTTTCGGGCTAAAAAACGAACTCTCGAAATTCGACCAAGTACAAAGTCCATCTTTTACATCATTAGACGCCAATTAAATAATTCCAACCCGTTCCATTCTAAGTCGAACCGTTTCGGAGATATCGCACTTTAAAGATCCAAATAGAGGGTCCCTTCGCAGAGCCCTTTCCTCCATTACCGTACAAATGAGACACTTACAGCTCGACCTGGTACACTTTTTTTACTCTAAACTATCTTTTATGAAGTAAACTAACATATTTTCAACTTATCTCGAACAAAAAATTTCTTCATTTTTTTGCCAAAAAAGCAAAACCCCTTTGAACTTTTTCGGGCTAAAAAACGAACTCTCGAAATTCGACCAAGTACAGAGTCCATCTTTTAGATCATTAGACGCCAATTAAATAATTACAACCCGTTCCATTCTAAGTCGAACCGTTTCGGAGATATCGCACTTTAAAGATCCAAATAGAGAGTCCCTTCGCAGAGCCCTTTCTTCCATTACCGTACAAATGAGACACTTACAGCTCGACCTGGTACACTTTTTTTACTCTAAACTATCTTTTATGAAGTAAACTAACATATTTTCAACTTATCTCGAACAAAAAATTTCTTCATTTCTTTGCAAAAAAAGCCAGGTTAACCCCTTTGAACTTTTTCGGGCTAAAAAACTAACTCTCGAAATTCGACCAAGTACAGAGTCCATCTTTTAGAACATTAGACGCCAATTAAATAATTCCAACCCGTTCCATTCTAAGTCGAACCGTTTCGGAGATATCGCACTTTAAAGATCCAAATAGAGAGTCCCTTCGCAGAGCCCTTTCCTCCATTACCGTACAAATGAGACACTTACAGCTCGACCTGGTACACTTTTTTTACTCTAAACTATCTTTTATGAAGAAAACTAACATATTTTCAACTTATCTCGAACAAAAAATTTCTTCATTTTTTTGCAAAAAAAGCAAGGTTAACCCCTTTGAACTTTTTCGGGCTAAAAAACGAACTCTCGAAATTCGACCAAGTACAAAGTCCATCTTTTACATCATTAGACGCCAATTAAATAATTCCAACCCGTTCCATTCTAAGTCGAACCGTTTCGGAGATATCGCACTTTAAAGATCCAAATAGAGGGTCCCTTCGCAGAGCCCTTTCCTCCATTACCGTACAAATGAGACACTTACAGCTCGACCTGGTACACTTTTTTTACTCTAAACTATCTTTTATGAAGTAAACTAACATATTTTCAAGTTTCAACTTATCTCGAACAAAAAATTTCTTCATTTTTTTGCAAAAAAAAGCAAGGTTAACCCCTTTGAACTTTTTCGGGCTAAAAAACGAACTCTCGAAATTCGACCAAGTACAGAGTCCATCTTTTAGAACATTAGACGCCAATTAAATAATTCCAACCCGTTCCATTCTAAGTCGAACCGTTTCGGAGATATCGCACTTTAAAGATCCAAATAGAGAGTCCCTTCGCAGAGCCCTTTCTTCCATTACCGTACAAATGAGACACTTACAGCTCGACCTGGTACACTTTTTTTTACTCTAAACTATCTTTTATGAAGTAAACTAACATATTTTCAACTTATCTCGAACAAAAAATTTCTTCATTTTTTTGCAAAAAAAGCAAAACCCCTTTGAACTTTTTCGGGCTAAAAAACGAACTCTCGAAATTCGACCAAGTACAAAGTCCATCTTTACATCATTAGACGCCAATTAAATAATTCCAACCCGTTCCATTCTAAGTCGAACCGTTTCGGAGATATCGCACTTTAAAGATCCAAATAGAGGTCCCTTCGCAGAAGCCCTTTCCTTCCATTACCGTACAAATGAGACACTTACAGCTCGACCTGGTACACTTTTTTTACTCTAAACTATCTTTTATGAAGTAAACTAACATATTTTCAACTTATCTCGAACAAAAAATTTCTTCATTTTTTTGCAAAAAAAAGCAAAAACCCCTTTGAACTTTTTCGGGCTAAAAAACGAACTCTCGAAATTCGACCAAGTACAAAGTCCATCTTTTAGCATCATTAGACGCCAATTAAATAATTCCAACCCGTTCCATTCTAAGTCGAACCGTTTCGGAGATATCGCACTTTAAAGATCCAAATAGAGGGTCCCTTCGCAGAGCCCTTTCCTCCATTACCGTACAAATGAGACACTTACAGCTCGACCTGGTACACTTTTTTTACTCTAAACTATCTTTTATGAAGTAAACTAACATATTTTCAAGTTTCAACTTATCTCGAACAAAAAATTTCTTCATTTTTTGCAAAAAAAAGCAAGGTTAACCCCTTTGAACTTTTTCGGGCTAAAAAACGAACTCTCGAAATTCGACCAAGTACAGAGTCCATCTTTTAGAACATTAGACGCCAATTAAATAATTCCAACCCGTTCCATTCTAAGTCGAACCGTTTCGGAGATATCGCACTTTAAAGATCCAAATAGAGAGTCCCTTCGCAGAGCCCTTTCCTCCATTACCGTACAAATGAGACACTTACAGCTCGACCTGGTACACTTTTTTTACTCTAAACTATCTTTTATGAAGTAAACTAACATATTTTCAACTTATCTCGAACAAAAAATTTCTTCATTTTTTGCAAAAAAAAGCAAGGTAACCCCTTTGAACTTTTTCGGGCTAAAAAACGAACTCTCGAAATTCGACCAAGTACAAAGTCCATCTTTTACATCATTAGACGCCAATTAAATAATTCCAACCCGTTCCATTCTAAGTCGAACCGTTTCGGAGATATCGCACTTTAAAGATCCAAATAGAGGGTCCCTTCGCAGAGCCCTTTCCTCCATTACCGTACAAATGAGACACTTACAGCTCGACCTGGTACACTTTTTTTACTCTAAACTATCTTTTATGAAGTAAACTAACATATTTTCAACTTATCTCGAACAAAAAATTTCTTCATTTTTTTGCCAAAAAAGCAAAACCCCTTTGAACTTTTTCGGGCTAAAAAACGAACTCTCGAAATTCGACCAAGTACAGAGTCCATCTTTTAGATCATTAGACGCCAATTAAATAATTCCAACCCGTTCCATTCTAAGTCGAACCGTTTCGGAGATATCGCACTTTAAAGATCCAAATAGAGAGTCCCTTCGCAGAGCCCTTTCCTCCATTACCGTACAAATGAGACACTTACAGCTCGACCTGGTACACTTTTTTTACTCTAAACTATCTTTTATGAAGTAAACTAACATATTTTCAACTTATCTCGAACAAAAAATTTCTTCATTTTTTTGCAAAAAAAGCCAGGTAACCCCTTTGAACTTTTTCGGGCTAAAAAACGAACTCTCGAAATTCGACCAAGTACAGAGTCCATCTTTTAGATCATTAGACGCCAATTAAATAATTCCAACCCGTTCCATTCTAAGTCGAACCGTTTCGGAGATATCGCACTTTAAAGATCCAAATAGAGGGTCCCTTCGCAGAGCCCTTTCCTCCATTACCGTACAAATGAGACACTTACAGCTCGACCTGGTACACTTTTTTTACTCTAAACTATCTTTTATGAAGAAAACTAACATATTTTCAACTTATCTCGAACAAAAAATTTCTTCATTTTTTTGCAAAAAAAAGCAAGGTTAACCCCTTTGAACTTTTTCGGGCTAAAAAACGAACTCTCGAAATTCGACCAAGTACAAAGTCCATCTTTTACATCATTAGACGCCAATTAAATAATTCCAACCCGTTCCATTCTAAGTCGAACCGTTTCGGAGATATCGCACTTTAAAGATCCAAATAGAGGGTCCCTTCGCAGAGCCCTTTCCTCCATTACCGTACAAATGAGACACTTACAGCTCGACCTGGTACACTTTTTTTACTCTAAACTATCTTTTATGAAGTAAACTAACATATTTTCAACTTATCTCGAACAAAAAATTTCTTCATTTTTTTGCAAAAAAAGCAAGGTTAACCCCTTTGAACTTTTTCGGGCTAAAAAACGAACTCTCGAAATTCGACCAAGTACAGAGTCCATCTTTTAGAACATTAGACGCCAATTAAATAATTCCAACCCGTTCCATTCTAAGTCGAACCGTTTCGGAGATATCGCACTTTAAAGATCCAAATAGAGAGTCCCTTCGCAGAGCCCTTTCCTCCATTACCGTACAAATGAGACACTTACAGCTCGACCTGGTACACTTTTTTACTCTAAACTATCTTTTATGAAGTAAAACTAACATATTTTCAACTTATCTCGAACAAAAAATTTCTTCATTTTTTTGCAAAAAAAGCAAGGTTAACCCCTTTGAACTTTTTCGGGCTAAAAAACGAACTCTCGAAATTCGACCAAGTACAAAGTCCATCTTTTACATCATTAGACGCCAATTAAATAATTCCAACCCGTTCCATTCTAAGTCGAACCGTTTCGGAGATATCGCACTTAAAGATCCAAATAGAGGGTCCCTTCGCAGAGCCCTTTCCTCCATTACCGTACAAATGAGACACTTACAGCTCGACCTGGTACACTTTTTTTACTCTAAACTATCTTTATGAAGTAAACTAACATATAGTTTCAACTTATCTCGAACAAAAAATTTCTTCATTTTTTTGCAAAAAAAGCAAAGGTAACCCCTTTGAACTTTTTCGGGCTAAAAAACGAACTCTCGAAATTCGACCAAGTACAAAGTCCATCTTTTAAATCATTAGACGCCAATTAAATAATTCCAACCCGTTCCATTCTAAGTCGAACCGTTTCGGAGATATCGCACTTTAAAGATCCAAATAGAGGGTCCCTTCGCAGAGCCCTTCCTCCATTACCGTACAAATGAGACACTTACAGCTCGACCTGGTACACTTTTTTTACTCTAAACTATCTTTTATGAAGTAAACTAACATATTTTCACTTATCTCGAACAAAAAATTTCTTCATTTCTTTGCAAAAAAAGCAAGGTTAACCCCTTTGAACTTTTTCGGGCTAAAAAACGAACTCTCGAAAATCGACCAAGTACAGAGTCCATCTTTAGAACATTAGACGCCAATTAAATAATTCCAACCCGTTCCATTCTAAGTCGAACCGTTTCGGAGATATCGCACTTTAAAGATCCAAATAGAGAGTCCCTTCGCAGAGCCCTTTCCTCCATTACCGTACAAATGAGACACTTACAGCTCGACCTGGTACACTTTTTTTACTCTAAACTATCTTTTATGAAGAAAACTAACATATTTTTCAACTTATCTCGAACAAAAAATTTCTTCATTTTTTTGCAAAAAAAGCAAGGTTAACCCCTTTGAACTTTTTCGGGCTAAAAAACGAACTCTCGAAATTCGACCAAGTACAAAGTCCATCTTTAATCATTAACGCCAATAATAATTCCAACCCGTTCCATTCTAAGTCGAACCGTTTCGGAGATATCGCACTTTAAAGATCCAAATAGAGAGTCCCTTCAAGAGCCCTTTCCTCCATTACCGTACAAATGAGACACTTACAGCTCGACCTGGTACTAACTTTTTTTACTCTAAACTATCCTTTTATGAAGTAAACTAACATATTTCAGTTCAACTTATCTCGAACAAAAAATTTCTTCATTTTTTTGCAAAAAAAGCAAGGTAACCCCTTGAACTTTTTCGGCTAAAAAACGAACTCTCGAAATTCGACCAAGTACAGAGTCCATCTTTTAGAAATTAGACGCCAATTAAACTAATTCAACCGTTCCATTCTAAGTCGAACCGTTTCGGAGATATCGCACTTTAAAGATCCAAATAGAGGAGTCCCTTCGCAGAGCCCTTTCTCCATTACCGTACAAAGGAGACACTACAGCTCGACCTGGTACACTTTTTTTACTCTAAACTATCTTTTATGAAGTAAACTAACATATTTTCAGTTTCAACTTATCTCGAACAAAAAATTTCTTCATTTTTTTGCAAAAAAAAAGCAAGGTTAACCCCTTTGAACTTTTTCGGGCTAAAAAACAAACTCTCGAAATTCGACCAAGTACAAAGTCCATCTTTTACAATCATTAGACGCCAATTAAATAATTCCAACCCGTTCCATTCTAAGTCGAACCGTTTCGGAGATATCGCACTTTAAAGATCCAAATAGAGGGTCCCTTCGCAGAGCCCTTTCCTCCATTACCGTACAATGAGACACTTACAGCTCGACCTGGTACACTTTTTTTACTCTAAACTATCTTTTATGAAGTAAACTAACATATTTTCAAACTTATCCTCGAACAAAAATTTTCTTCATTTCTTTGCAAAAAAAGCCAGGTTAACCCCTTTGAACTTTTTCGGGCTAAAAACTAACTCTCGAAATTCGACCAAGTACAGAGTCCATCTTTTAAGAACATTAGGACGCCAATTAAATAATTCCAACCCGTTCCATTCTAAGTCGAACCGTTTCGGAGATATCGCCCTTTAAAGATCCAAATAGAGAGTCCCTTCGCAGAGCCCTTTCCTCCATTACCGTACAAATGAGACACTTACAGCTCGACCTGGTACACTTTTTTTACTCTAACTATCTTTTATGAAGAAAACTAACATATTTTCAACTTATCTCGAACAAAAAATTTCTTCATTTTTTTGCAAAAAAAGCAAGGTAACCCCGTTGACTTTTTCGGGCTAAAAAACGAACTCCTCGAAATTCGACCAAGTACAAAGTCCATCTTTTACATCATTAGACGCCAATTAAATAATTCCAACCCGTTCCATTCTAAGTCGAACCGTTTCGGAGATATCGCACTTTAAGATCCAAATAGAGGGTCCCTTCGCAGAGCCCTTCCTCCATTACCGTACAAATGAGACACTTACAGCTCGACCTGGTACACTTTTTTTTACTCTAAACTATCTTTATGAAGTAAACTAACATATTTCCAGTTCAACTTATCTCGAACAAAAAATTTCTTCATTTTTTGCAAAAAAAAGCAAGGTTAACCCTTTGAACTTTTTCGGGCTAAAAAACGAACTCTCGAAATTCAACCAAGTACAGAGTCATCTTTTTACATCATTAGACGCCAATTAAATAATTCCAACCCGTTCCATTCTAAGTCGAACCGTTTCGGAGATATCGCACTTTAAAGATCCAAATAGAGGGTCCCTTCGCAGAGCCCTTTCCTCCATTACGTACAAATGAGACACTTACAGCTCGACCTGGTACACTTTTTTTACTCTAAACTATCTTTTATGAAGTGTAAACTAACATATTTTCAAGTTTCAACTTATCTCGAACAAAAAATTTCTTATTTTTTTTGCAAAAAAAAAGCAGGTTAACCCCTTTGAACTTTTTCGGGCTAAAAAACGAACTCTCGAAATTCGACCAAGTACAGAGTCCATCTTTTAGAACATTAGACGCCAATTAAATAATTCCAACCCGTTCCATTCTAAGTCGAACCGTTTCGGAGATATCGCACTTTAAAGATCCAAATAGAGAGTCCCTTCGCAGAGCCCTTTCTTCCATTACCGTACAAATGAGACACTTACAGCTCGACCTGGTACACTTTTTTTACTCTAAAACTATCTTTTATGAAGTAAACTAACATATTTTCAACTTATCTCGAACAAAAATTTCTTCATTTTTTTGCCAAAAAAGCAAGAACCCCTTTGAACTTTTCGGGCTAAAAAACGAACTCTCGAAATTCGACCAAGTACAAGTCATCTTTACATCATTAGACGCCAATTAATAATTCCAACCCGTTCCATTCTAAGTCGAACCGTTTCGGAGATATCGCCCTTTAAAGATCCAAATAGAGAGTCCTTCGCAGAGCCCTTTCCTCCATTACCGTACAAATGAGACACTTACAGCTCGACCTGGTACAACTTTTTTTACTCTAAACTATCTTTATGAAGAAAACTAACATATTTTTCAACTTATCTCGAACAAAAAATTTCTTCATTTTTTTGCAAAAAAAGCAAGGTTAACCCCTTTGAACTTTTTTCGGGCTAAAAAACGAACTCTCGAAATTCGACCAAGTACCAAAGTCCATCTTTTACATCATTAGACGCCA
This sequence comes from Pyrocoelia pectoralis, assembly GCA_036250285.1. Classification (NCBI taxonomy): domain Eukaryota; kingdom Metazoa; phylum Arthropoda; class Insecta; order Coleoptera; family Lampyridae; genus Pyrocoelia; species Pyrocoelia pectoralis. Next base: position 6,899,202 of record CM070076.1, on the reverse strand, counting down.
ATTAAATAATTCCAACCCGTTCATTCTAAGTCGAACCGTTTTCGGAGATATCGCACTTTAAAGATCCAAATAGAGGGTCCCTTCGCAGAGCCCTTTCCTCCATTACCGTACAAATGAGACACTTACAGCTCGACCTGGTACACTTTTTTTACTCTAAACTAGCTTTTATGAAGTAAACTAACATATTTTCCAGTTTCAACTTATCTCGAACAAAAAATTTCTCATTTTTTTGCAAAAAAAAGCAAGGTTAACCCCTTTGAACTTTTTCGGGCTAAAAACGAACTCTCGAAATTCAACCAAGTACAGAGTCCATCTTTTACATCATTAGACGCCAATTAAATAATTCCAACCCGTTCCATTCTAAGTCGAACCGTTTCGGAGATATCGCACTTAAAGATCAAATAGAGGGTCCCTTCGCAGAGCCCTTTCCTCCATTACCGTACAAATGAGACACTTACAGCTCGACCTGGTACACTTTTTTTACTCTAAACTATCTTTTATGAAGAAACTAACATATTTTCAAGTTCAACTTATCTCGAACAAAAATTTCTTCATTTTTTTGCAAAAAAAAGCAAGGTTAACCCCTTTGAACTTTTTCGGGCTAAAAAACGAACTCTCGAAATTCGACCAAGTACAGAGTCCATCTTTTAGAACATTAGACGCCAATTAAATAATTCCAACCCGTTCCATTCTAAGTCGAACCGTTTCGGAGATATCGCACTTTAAAGATCCAAATAGAGAGTCCCTTCGCAGAGCCCTTTCTTCCATTACCGTACAAATGAGACACTTACAGCTCGACCTGGTACACTTTTTTTACTCTAAACTATCTTTTATGAAGTAAACTAACATATTTTCAACTTATCTCGAACAAAAAATTTCTTCATTTTTTTGCAAAAAAAAGCAAGGTTAACCCCTTTGAACTTTTTCGGGCTAAAAAACGAACTCTCGAAATTCGACCAAGTAAGAGTCCATCTTTTAGATTCAAATAATTCCAACCCGTTCCATTCTAAGTCGAACCGTTTC